>VXBU01011538.1:12864-76202 GCA_013400315.1 Bombycilla garrulus
TCTCTCTAGGAAAAAAAAAAAAAAAAAAAGACAAAATGTGGAAGTGCATGAATCATACATTCCAAGCAGTAAAAACATAAAATTATAGAAGTTAGACTGTATGATTTTCCTGTCCCTCCCCCACCTCGCCTCCATTCCCTGACTTAAAATAGAAGAAAGCTGCAGAGAAATGAGACCAAGGATTAAGCCAGTCAGGAAAGGAATCAGCAGAGCTGCTCTGGGATCTGTAGGCAAAGCAGTGAACAGCGAAAGAAATAACTATACCAGCATGTAGGAAAAAAGAAATAAAGGCAGATTAGAAGAGTCACAATGGATTTAGAAAATTTTATTTAGGATTCATTTTGTTTTCTGACCCTGAAATAATATTAGGATATTATATATACACAGCAAGAAAGAATTCCTCATTTTCCAGTCTAAACATACAAAACAGAAGGAAGTGGACAGGAAAAACCCAAACAGCAAAGACATTTGTGGTTGTTCACTGTTTAGGTGGCAGAACAGCCTGAAGCCCTACACAAGATGAAAATTCAATTTTGAGAATACAGTGTCCCATTTATCCAATAGATCACTGAATTGACCAGCGCAGTCTCCACACACAAGTGCTCTAACTTCCCAGTGCTACACATCACTAAGAAAAGTGCACAAACTAATCCATTTGTCTCATTTTTCTTTCTGTACCTGTGTTATTCTGTTTTATGCATCAGTCAGTTGGGTTAAAATTGAGTTAAATTCAAGAGTAACCACAATTACAAGGATGGCTCTCAGCTCTGTTCTAACAATTTGTCATCGTGTTTTCTGGAGGACATTTTTGCTACAGCTGATGACATTTAGGTCTGAAAGACTTTGTGAAATGAAACAAAACCAAGCACAGCCAACGCAAAAAAGAAAAAAAAAATGAAAAAAAGGACAAGCAGTGTTTTGCTCATTTTACTTTCACATTTCTTTCCCTATTTGGAAAAATCCACTCACCAGTCTGACTGAAACCTTATCTCCAGTTGGCATAAGCCATCATGGATTCAGTGACATGAATTGAGTTTACACCTGCTGTGGATCCAACTCAATGACCAGAAACCTATGAAACCCTACACTAAGTAGAAAAGGGGGCAAAGTAGTGCAGCCCCTGCCCCAGGGAGTGCACATGTGCTCTTACAGAGGAAAGAAACATGAGTTTCCCCTCAGAGGAAAGTGGAGTAGGTTTGACTAAGCAATGCTGATGAAGAAAGCCAAGAAACTGCCAAAGCTGGGAAGAAGATGTGAAAAAGGAGTCGACATATTAATGATGTTTTTTTGTGTTTTCTTGTCACTTACAGAACTCGGCACACATCCCTCGGCTATTTAATAGAGAGGCTTCACTCAATTAGAAGGCTGATGATGTTCCTATCAGCTTTTCATTAAATCAAAGTGACTTTGGAAGATGATTTTGACTGAACCCCTAGGTTAGAAGTGACAATTAAGGATCCCGATGAAGGAGAAAATTTTAGAGTCGGAACAGCCTAATAAAGGAGAAAACATTTGTGTCCGTTGGCATTTTACAAGTCCTAGTACATCTCTGCTGTGTCATCCTGAGATAGCTTTAAAATATATACTTCAAATTATCTCTATAGGGGTACTTTGTACGAGGAGTTTTGTTCAAAAAGCTGTTTTTTTCTTTTTTTTTCCACAGGCAGAGCAAAGTCTCGTAGGAGATATCTGGGTAATGTGTAAACAAAGGATGTCCATGCCCAAAACAACACCAGCGTCTGAAATATTATGACAAACTCAAGGTTAATTTTCCTGTTCTGGGCACAAGAAAATATAAATGTTCAGTGACTCATCCCAAAATATGATGACAGCCTTCTGGGACAATTGCCTGCAGCATACCTACATTGGGACACAGAGAAGAGAATAATAACTAGTCCCAGTGTTGGCTGGCAGCTGAAATCAGGAAGCTGTTAAGAGCTGTTGGTCAGTGTTCCATGGTGGAACTATAAATAGTTCCCCCATGGGGACCTGAGAGCCTCTTGGAAGATGAGGACACATGAGCAAGGAAAAATTGTTGAGGACATCTGGAAACACAAGTTGCAGCAGGTAAAGGCACTTTTGTTCCATGGCAGGATGCCTATTTTGACATGCCCTGAAACATTTTCCATTCTCCTGTCAAGTCCCAATTTTCTCTTCATTGAAGAACTGGGGATCAGGCCCAGCAGTGAGTATCATGAGATGATGTAAAGGTAGACATCATTAAACTGTGTTGATTAGAGAACAGAATCATAGAATTATAGAATGGTTTGGGTTTAAACGGAGATTAAAGACCATCTAGTTCCAAGTCTGCATGGTCAAAAAGGGAAGAACATCTTGTGTCCTACAGCTAGGAGGGTTTTATGAGGTGGGGGAAATGGGGAAAGGCACTAAGACGTCAAAGAAAACGAACAAATAACAGCAAATATAACAATAATAATAATAAAGTCAGCATTCTATTTCTTCCCCAAGGATTCTACTTCCAGCTTTCTGCTGAAACTACCAGTCCTTCATTATTTGCTTACAAATAACTGCTAATTACTGACAAGTAACTGCTGACAGGAGAATGAGGCAAAGGTCCCACCAGTTTTCTCGAGCAGAGCTTACTAGTGTAGCACAGCTTGAACTCACCTATCAGCAGGGATGTAATTCACAAACCTGTGAGACTTTTGGTCTTTCAGCATTGTTTTGCTTTACAACTGTACAGCACTGCTGAGAAAAACGAAATATTAGCCAGAATTGGAAAGGCTAATGTCAGACAAATTATCAAACCATCAGTAATTCTTTGTTTTTCAAAACAACCCTGTGATGCCTCTCTAATCAGTGGCTAGTTAGCCCTGTATGTCTTCTTCTGACAAACAATTTTCTGTGCCAGCATTATAGAGTGCTCCGATATGCACATTAAATCTAAATTAGTGTATTAAATGTGTTAAACTGCATGCAACTGTCAGCTAATCTGACATTTATCTCATGCACCTGATATACTGCCACCCACGTTTTCAGCAGAATCTCAGTTTTGTTACTCATGATGTACAGGAAACAATGTGTGTTTTATACAAGGCATTTTCAGAATTCTTACATTCTGCACACATATGACTGGAGTTGGACATACCACAGGTGCTGAGGGTGCATTCAGGATGATCAGCTGAGGTTTCCTGAAATTCTGATGTGGGTCTGCTGTGGGTCTTTGACATTCTCTGTTTGGATCTGAGGCTACATACTCCAGCCTCAAAGCATAGATTTATCGAGAGGGAGTGGCATAGCTATGGAAAACTCCACCTGTGGAGACCTGACTCTACCACAGGTGGCCTGAAGTGTTTCTGTCCAATGCAGCAAAGAGATTTTGTTGTACACAACTACACCTGCTAAATTATATATCTTAATTAATGGGAGTCTGAGCCATCGTGGAAGTTATTCAAAGTAGCACTAAAATAAACTGACAGCCACAAGCTGAGTAAGAACTAATTTCTGTGACTGGATTAGTTTGATTTGGGCAGTGACAAAATTGAGTTTTAGAGAATACATTGAAGCAGTAGGCAGGACAGCAGTAGGACATGAAGATAGAGTCTGGGAAGACCTTTAGCTGATGAAGGATGTAGCCTAAGGGAAAGAACAGATTACTTCTAACACCATTATCCTGTAGGGTTAACATGCATTTCTTCCCCCGTTTAAGGACAATTATGTTATCACCTGCTGTAAGTCACCTTGAAATAAACTTTTGAAATACGCTGTAAAAAATGTTGGATGAGAATTGCCACAGCTTTTATAGACTACAGATCATGTGAATACGAGCTGGATATAGATCACTCTGTAAACTCCAGCATCTCTTCAGGATTTTTCTATATCAGGTAGAAGTTCAGCAGCACTGCACTGACAAAGAAGTCATAGAAGGGTTTCTGTTGGAGAGGACCTCAAAGACAATCATGTTCCAACTCCTCTGTCATGGTCAGGGACCGCTTCCACTGGATAAGGTTGACTTGGGCCCCATAAAACCTACCTGTATGTCTCAGCACCAGGAAAATTACTGAGAGACCTAAGGGTAGGAAAGTCTGCTCACAAACACCGCTTATATAACATTGTTTTACCACCATGCATAGGTTAGAGAACATTGCAGAAGTAAAGCATTTTCCCAGATTGATATGGAAAATTGAGCTGTTAATACTTTCCACTAAAACCCATAATTTACGGTAGCCTGAAAAGTGGATCTGAGTTTTCCAGGCATTTTTCTCACAGTAGCAAAGGGACATGAATCAAACTGCTGAATACGTAGTGGGAAGACATGCTCACTGGGATGGTGCCAGGGGATAGTTTCAGCCTGTCTCTGCTGACAACCATGGCATAGACTCTCCATGAACATAATCTGGGTACTCCCTTCCCTAGACCAAAAAACCAGGAAAAAAAATAAATTCGAAGAATAGCAAAGTGCTGAAAAACCTTTGAAAATGTGGCACAGCTCTTTTCAAGCTCTCTGCTTGGTAATACATCCTCCTTGGCTCTTATAACAGAACTGCCTTCTAGTTTGAGAGATGGTACCAAGGGTAAAACTTCCAGTCCTGTGGCACTGCACATGATTTATGGACAGTCCAACTTACAGTCACCCAGCTCTTCCCATGACCCTCACCTGTGCTTGAGGAACTCTGGGGATATTGGAAGTTGCAGGGGGGAGATCACAGCTCCAAAATCTATTGAGGGTTTTAACCCTTGGAAATACCCAGTGAAGGAAGGGAGCAACAACAGGACTTCCTGTGAAATGCCACCTCTCCATTTCACAGTACCCATGTTTCAGTGTTCTGTTATAATTGTCACTTTTTTAATCGTGGCATGAGGGAGGTGAGGAGCAGAGCTCTCTCAGAGCTGTATGAAGTGGATCCCATCATCACCCAAACGTAGGAGAGTTTTCCTCATCCATGACACCACCAGGCTTTTACTTGCAGAGAAAAAGTTTGCCTGGCCCAGTCTGGACCCCGTAACTCCTAAATTTCAATATGACAAAAGAGCTTCAACTCAATTTCTCCATGCAGTGATCTCAAAATTTCTAAAGCATTTTCTAAATGACAGCAACTGCACAATGTGCCATTAATCACTGCTGACAAGTTCTCCTGAGCAGCCCCTGATTGATCCTGATGTTGTCAAACTTTCTTTTTCTTTTGACATCTTTCTGATTGGCATCTCTGTTTAGTGCTTTTGTGACCTTTCTGCTGTATTGATCCACACAAATCACAGGAAAGGGAGCCATTCCATGAAGGGGGAAAGTTGATAAGAAGAGGTCAAATGGTTACTGGGACCTCCACACACCTCCATTTTAATGATTGATTAGTGGGAGAGCAGGACAAGTGCCAAGGACATCAAAATTAGGAAATGATAAAGTCTCTATAAAGAGGTTCTTACAGTCTCCTTTTATGGCTCCTATTGAAGCCTCTTATCTTGTAGGATAGATTAGCAATCTGAACAGACTCCTGTTGCATTTGGAGATAATTTATAATAACAAATTACTGAGAAGTTTGGCAGTGATTTTGGTGGTGCCAGTTCTGTGGAAATAGGTCTTGGCATCAGAAACTGCCCCTCCTCCTTTCACAGGCTGGGTGGGAACAAGGTGAGGGTCCCCACTGTGAAGGAAAATGATTGCTCCACAGTTTTGGGATGGGTACTGTGTGTAGCTCCACACCTTCTGAGTATTGAACAGCACACCACAGCACAACTGATGGGTGGGGAATTGTCTCCAGCACAAATTTGTGTTGGAACAACACAATTCTGTGTTGGAATTGTCTCCAACACAAAACTTCCTCAGATCCAGACATGCACAAGCAAACAGTAAACTAGCAAAATCTTCAGACAGATTGATGGTGTCCACCACAAACACCAGGACTGGAATGTGGGAGTGCAGAACAGGATGATCCAGGGAGAGGGCTGGGTGGAGCTGAATCCCCAAGCAAAAGCAAATACTCCACAATGTCAGTTGTCATAGCACAGAAAATCTTGCCTTATTCTATTTTCTCCTTTTCCCCTCACGCATCACTCCTAAAAACTTTCTGTTCAGGGGGATATGTTAAACAGGGAGAACTCAGGGCTGGCTGAGAAAATAATTTGCAGACTGGGTATCTGAACACTCAATTTTTAATAATTTTTTCACTTCAAAGCCCAGTGTGTTTAATATGGAGAACATGTATGTGAATGTGCATTTGAGTGTGTCCCTCTCCTGAAAAGCAAAGTATTTTTTTAAGTATATTTTATTAGAAATGGCCATGGCTGTTAGTTTCTATGATAAACCTGTTGCTGACATCAAATACTTTGAATTCTGTTGAAGAGACATCAGCATTGGTTTATAATGAGAATAAATATAGGTTCAGTGCAAGGACATACAGCACTTAGAAAAGAAATTAGAGTCGTTCAAAAAGGGAAGGATATGTTTTCTTTAATCCATCTTAGCCTTATTTAGTGTCTAGCACTGATCAATACCTTTCAGAGTGTGGTAATGGTCCATATTTAGATATCAAGCAACTTAGCTGTACAGTATTTTGTATTGAGATAGCTGGTTCTTATAAATTCTTTTTTTTTTTTGTTACCCCACTGCAGAATTTCAATAAACCAAACTATTATCTCATTGAAGGTCATGAAAATTCTGAGTAAAACAAAAATCAAGTCTATTGAAAAGGAACATTTTTTTCATGCAATATCTTCCACCCTAACACCTCTTCCTGTCAGATTTAAATATTTCTTTTCAATTTTGTCGCTAAAGTCCAATCAAAACCTAACAAAATATACCTCAATAGAACTGTAAATGAAATCACAGATTTGCAAAAATTGTTGCATTTACTCAGAAAATGTTTTCAGCAGAAAGTATGCTTCTGAAATGCTTTTTAGATGCTTTTCAGAGCATGTCTTGAAGTTTGGCTTTTGGGGAGCATACTTATGTCATCAATCGTCTTAGAATGGTAAAGCTACAACTTGGAAATTTAGTAATGATGACCAGGAAAGTCCATCCTTCCTTTCTTTTCCTGCAATATCTTAAACTGGTATTGCTTTTACTTCTTTTCTTGCACAGATATAGGACCTGAAACTATCACCCTCACACTGTAAGGTGCATGTGAGGTACCCACTGCTCCACCTAAGGCATGAGGACACAGACTCACAATTTATTGGACTGTTCTGGTTTGTGTTTTTCAGTCTGCTCTGTGGAGTTTAACAACATGAGATGACATTTGCAATACAACCCAATGTCCTGGGGCAGAACGAGTTCAAGATTCAGAGGAGTGCAGTGGTTTACTTAAGATTTATGGCCTGAGTTTTAAAGAGTAGTAAAGAGCAATGTGATAATATGTGGCACTCAGAAGCCTGGAAGCAAAACTACCCTGATGTCTGTACTACCAATCCTAATTATGTTCTGCTATTAAGTAAGGAAGTTAATAATCTGTATCATAGCTAAAGGAGTTTGGGGGTTTTCTTCTTTCCTGTTTTCATTCATTTAACCTCCTGATTTACTGCTTCTTTTGGTAACAAATATATTCCTTTTACTTTAGGTTTTGGGTAGCACCCTGCTGCCCAAGGAAAAATCAAGGCAAGGCATTTTGGCGCATCACCAGGAGAAGTGACAGGTACTTGGTCTCCAGTGACCTGCAAGATCAAAGCACATCTGAATATCCCAGGTGCGATACAGCATTGGGTTGTTTCTGGATCTGGTTTTAACAAAGGGATCCACTCATTCAAGTATATGGACTTCACTGACATTTTATGCAATGACAGCTCTTAAATACTCTTCTGCTTAATTGCTCTGAGGAGACTGTTTTGGTACTAATCATTTAAATGCACCACGCAAGTCTCCTGTAATAGTAGATTCTGCTTTTCTTACTAAATTATGTTTTAACAGCAATATTTTACAGCTGTATAGGCATGAAAAATGCACAAGAACTTCAGTGTTTATGTAGAATTACCATGTGCTTATTTTTTTTACCTGATTTTTTTTAAATACAGCAGCTCAAATTAGTAACAACATAATTCTTTGTGATAAGCAGAACAAAAAAATTTCATTGCCTTATCTCAAACTTTGCTGATCTGTGCAGGACACTCATAATTTCAGCTATCAGTTGTAATATACCTTTTTTTCCCCCTTTTGATGAGAATTAATTTAGATTCAAACCAAAGAGACTAATTTCACGATACACAGTGTTATCTGTATTGAAATAAGCAAGGCTTTGGGATATACTGGGCTTTGAGATCATATTGAGATGAAACCACACTAGTTCAGAGAGATTCCATTTTAGGATGTTGAGTTTTAGGAATAAATACAGTCAGATAGCCTAGAAATGAGCAAGAGCAATCACTGTACGTGAAGAGGGCTCTGGAAAGCTCTGAAAGAAGATCTGTGAGCCTACAAACTGGCTCATTTTTTTTTCTTGACTATATTAATTACTCCAACTAAAATCTTGTGAAGATGAACCATATTTTCAGCAGGCTCAACACTCCTGGTCTCCAGGGTTTTATGGTTGACCCAGGGCTGGCTCAGAGATGGTTAAACAATGGTTTTAGCCCAGGCAGTGAAGCAGTCACTGCAGTGGCACTGCAGACAGGCTAAGGAAAATTTGGAGGTTTCCTCCCTTGGGGTTTTGCTTACACAACATTAGTGTAAATTGAAACCCAACAGGGATTGCATCATGCCACAGCTCTTCCCTGTGTGCTGAGGATGAGGAGTACACTGTCTGAAGAGGTCCCAGAATGACTTTTAAATTGTTTTTATTACAGAGAAGAGCCTTGAGAATTTTGGGAAGTCTGTCTTCCAGCTCTAATCATGGAATCATAGAATCCTTAAGGTTGGGAAAGATCTCCAAGACCACAGAGTACTATTTTGACCAAGCACCACTATGTCAACCAGACCACAGCACTGAATGCTATACCTAGCTGTTTCTTACCTTCAGGGGATGGCGGCTCCACCACATACCTGGGCAACCCGTTTCAGTCCTTAGCAACCATTTCTGTCAAATGTTTGTTCCTGATAACCAACTTGAACCTCCCCAGGCCCAGCTTCAGACTGTGTCCTCTCCTCCTGTCCCTGTTCCCTGGGAGCACAGCCCAATCCTCCCAGTTGTTCCCTCCTGTCAGGGAGTTGCACAGAGGCACAAGGTCCACCCTGAGTTTTCATTTCTGAGCCCCTTCTGAGCCCCTTTCCAGCTCCCTCAGCCACTTCTCATCAGTCTTATTCTCTAGACCCTTCCCCACTCCCTGGATTTTTAAATGAGCTCTTCTGGGCTGTGGTGAGTAGGTCAAAGAATATGAAATTTCAAATGATTTTAAGAACAGAAGATGCAGAGGAGACAGGGAGTAGAATCTTTTAAGCTGTGAAAGGTGAAATACTGGCCTCTGTTTTTTAAGGGATCTGTAAATCTCCATCATTACTTGTCTCAGTGGGGTGTGAAGGGGAGAGGAGCTGCCAAGGCTGTGCACTCTCTGTTGCTTTCTATATTCTGAACTCTTTGGGGCCAAGGATAATAGGATTCAGGATCTGCAGAACACTACCTTAAGCACTATCAATATTCTAAAAAATATTTGAGATTCAGAGCCTCAGAAGTTCTTTGATTTGGGTACCCCTACATTCAGAATATCAGCTAAAGTCAGGCAAATGATGTTAGGCTCCTCTGCATGCTTTCAGTGTATTGTAAAAATTCAGAAGGTTCAGAAATCATCTCTTCTCTTATATTCTGTCTACATAAATCAGTCCCCTGTGCTATGTTTGGAGAAAAGAATCAGTCTTCAGACTAGCTCATTTTCCCCAAGCACAATTACAGAGTTTTGTTCATCTTCAAAACATCTGAATTTGATTTTCCCTCATTAGATGGGAAAGTTTCTTGAAATTATTTAAACTCAGTACAACAATATGACTCTTCCACTCCTCTCTGCCATCAAAACAGGAATGAAGATGTTAGTTTGGGGAGCAATCAGGCAATCTAAATTATTCAGATCTGAAAGTTTTAGGTTAGAACAGTTTTTCAAATTCATTTGTATTTGGATTACAACAGTCTCAACCCGTGTCTGTCTAATGAAGCTCCTGCTGAAAATCTCAGCTGGAAATTCAGGGAATCAAGTCTATCCATCATCTCAAAGTCATGATTATTTCATAAGCAAGACTCGGTGTTCAGTCAAGTCTTTAACTCATCATTCGAGTTACCATAGTTTAACCATACAGGCATCTTTTAGGAGAACTCATGCTGAACGTTACTTGATGAAGATAAATCCCATTAGCAGAACAAACAGTACCAAAGTCTGTGTCCTGACACCACAATAAGGTATCCTTAAATATTCATAAAGGATACAGGTGCAGATCTCTCATCATGTACTGGAGCACATCCAAAGCCTCTAGGAAGAATATTAATAGCTCCTTCTCTTGCATTCCTGTTGGAGGAATAGCTCAATTAGTCTCAGTCTGCTGTCTTTCCCTTATCTATTATACATGTGAGCAGTTACACTTTGCTCCTGGAAATGCACATGGAAAGATGTGCATTAGCAAGGTGAGGGTGCACAGGAGAGCATGTGGGCAACCCATACCAAGCTTCTGAAGCTGAGGAAGACCTCTGCACACCTGTCTGTGCATGTACTCCCTTTGATCTTCTGCCCTTTCCCCACATTTCTTTGCATGCCAAGGACTGTCAAAGAGCTTTGTGTGGCACATGCTATGGGTGGAAGGAAAGCTTAATACAAATTAGGATTAAAAGGCTTAAAGGAATGGAGACCTGAAATGGAGAGACAGGATGCCAATGAAGAGTGCAAGCAATCTGTGAGGCTGCAGCTCTGGGGCAAAAAAACAGAGGTGGGAAGGCAGAAATGAGAGGCACAGAGAGAGGTCACTTCTTTTGAAAGGTGCCCTGAAAAAAATGTATTCGTTGTAGTATATCTATGGATCTGCAAAAAAAATAAGCCATCTTCTAGTCTTTTGCCTTTTGATTTCTATTTCTTCTGAGTCATGAAGAAGACTTGGATGTTTAATAGTGTGGAATCATAATTTGTGGTATATGCACATTCCCAAAAACCTTCTAGAGTTCAGTGAACAGGTCAATTAATAACACCTATCACCCCTTATAAGAGGGTTAATCATTTGTTGGGGATAATACTATACTCCTGTAACAACACAACTGGATGCTCTAACAAGTTTCATTTTCTGTCATGCCATCCACTATAAATGTATCTCATGTGATGTATAACATGATTTGACTTTTGAAAATCTTATAGACTACCATTATCTCCTAGGATACATATTAAAAAAGAGACTAGAACACATGTAAAAATATCTAAAGAATGTCATTTAAGCTGGCCAGATATATTCAGTTAATAAATGATGGCTTAAGTTAAAAAATAATCATTATAGCTGTCAGTAAAGGTTTATTGAATTCTGCATTAAAATAGTGTAGAATTTCCTAGGCAGAAAAATTACAATTTCCTTTCATCTTGGGGGAAAAAAAAGGAAAAGAACCAACAAAACTTCACAACTTTGTGGTTTGAAGAAATAACACTACAAAACTTTTTCTCCAAGAAAATGAGACTATTCAACAGAAAAAATTACCACCATCTGTTATCAGTATAGAGCATATAACACAAACAAGGAATTCTGTTTCTAGGCAGAAGGAAGGGTACCATGTACTGCAATAAAAAAATCACTATACTCAATGGGACTGAATATTCTTAATATTCTAAATATTCTGTTTGAGGTAGCTCTGGTATGAGGCTAGAAGAATGCCTTGAGTCATCTCTCACTCCTCTTCAGAAAATACATTACTGGGAAGCAGAGCTGTCTGAAATGATACTGAGACTGCTTGCATAAGGAAGTGAGCCTTATTTGTGCTCTATTCTAACAATTTTTCAGAGTGCTGGGCTGAGTATTTGAATTTATGATTTTTGACTCAGTGTCGCTTGGCTTTCAGTTTCTGGTTCTCTTCAGAACAATGTTGAAGCAGAAGTATCACCNTCCTTGTAGCACTAACATTTTAAATGTGTTTCTTTACCCCTTTTTTCTCCTTGACTGTTACAGGTAAAATGCTATTTTTTTTTTTTTTTTTTTTATTTTTGGAAAATAAGCCAGAAAATCTTCTTTTCCCTCAAAGGAGAATACCTTAACCTTCAGGCTTCTTCTGCGCCAATAATTCCTATTTTGTTGGGTGGAAAGACACCTCTCCTCAGAACAGTTAGCAGGTGCTGGGGACCTATCTCCGAGAGCAGGATGGATATGGGCAGAAGGGGGACTGAGTCTGGGATTTTCCCCTCCTCCCTTTGGGAGTCTCTAACTCACGAGCTGTTCTGTTCCGTTCTCCCCTACCTGCTTTGAAAGGGGAGACAGGTATCTTGCTCAGATGTTTGAAGGAGAGATCACAGACATCTCCCTGCAGAAGAACACTGTGAACTTCAGCTTCCCTCTGAGCAGAAGTGTCTCCTTCAAATATAGAGGAAAACCTCTGAGAGACATTGAGATTTGTTACCTGCTCAATGTGTAGAAACACCATTGGAAAATTTTTGTCTACTTCTTTGTTCGTCTTGCTGGCTGACTTTAAATCTCTCTTCTAAAGCGACTTACCTCTCCCTTTTCCCTATGCGTTGAACGCTGGGAACTTATTCTGTGATATAAATCTTGGTCTGCAGAAAATTAAATCAGACACTGTAATATTCACGGGCAGGAGGTGGACAAGAGGCAGTTGAAGGGAAATTTGACTTTCATTGTTCCCTTCTAATATTTTCTTATCTCCCGGTGATGCGATGAAGAGAAACATGTACTGTACTATACCAATAGCAGCCATGTGATTACTCACAATTATTAAAGAGGTTTTACTTTAAAAGCACAGATGAAATACATTAATGGAATCCTAGAATGATTTGGGCAGGAGGGGTGACCTTCAAGGCAATCTAGTTCCAATCCCCTTCCACTAGACCAGAGTGCTCCAAGTCCTGCCCAGCCTGGACTAGAGCACTTCCAAGGATGGGATTGTGGGTGGAGATGAGAAGAGGATCACAACTTCTGTGTTGGTGCTAAGGGAGGATTACAGCAAAGCTTAGTCCCTTGGACCTGTGCAATATCTACCAAATCCATGAAAACATCTCAGACAAATATTTTAACTAAAATGGTCCTGGACAAAGAAGGCAAATGAGTTGAATTTCAGATCATCTCCACTGACAGTAATGGCATCCATTTCCTAGGTGACATGTACAAAATATGTAAACATGTATCTGTATTATATATTCTATTTGACACTTAATATGCACATAAATGCAAACTCATCTGACTTGACCAAGAAACATGGAGATGATATGGCCCAATGGGAGCTAAACTCCACTCATAAGTGACGCAAAGCATTGGAAAGAAAGGTTCCTGCCTTGCCACCATCCTGTACCAAAAATGAGTGGTTCTTGAATTAATGACTTGTACTATTTAATTGGCTGATGTTATCAGACTAGACATATTAAGAATTTTTTTCTGTGGTGAGGGTGGGAAAACACTGGCACAGGTTGCTCAAAGGGGTGGTGGATGATCCATCCCTTGAAAGGTTCAAGGTTGGTTTGGATAGGGCTCTGAGCAAACTGATCTAGTTGAAGACGTTCATTTTCTTGGCAGGAGTTGGTGTAGATGGCCTTTAAAAGTCCCTTCCAACCCAAATAATTCTATGGTTTTATCACTTTATCTTAAGATTGTAATAAATAAGGCATTTAAAATGTTAATATAACAACCATAAGGCATGGTGGATGACGTCATTAAAATTCAAGGAAGATTGTTTTGTAACAACTCAAAATGGAACACTTAAATTGAAGAATTAATTTATTTTGTTAGCCTACTTGTGTAAGTAATTACTTACTGTTGAAGAAATAATACCTGAATAAAAAACAGTCTTATAATGGAAGAGACTTTGGTGTGCATCTTCATGGAGATTATTATCCAAGAAAACATTTATGCTTTGAGTTCCCAAAATGGAACACAGTAATTCACATATTTGAGGAGTATTCTTGTGCTAGATCAGGGTCTAAAACGCTTTGGATAGAATATGATAGTAAAAAAGAAAAAGTCTATCATCATCCTTATGCTAGAGAGTGCAGTGGTTTCCATAATAATTGGACGACCACTTAGTGGGAGTGGAGATACTTTTCGCTGGTACTGAAATCAAAATTAGCCTTGTTGATAAGGAGGGCATCTTCATCTGACAGAATCACCCTCTCACTGAGCATTTTGGTGTGATCTTGAGGGTAATGATGGAGTGAATTGCACACCTGCATTACCTGGAAGCATTTTGAGTGCAGGTCAACAGTAAATGCAGAACAAACACCCATCCTGTGAGGGATCCTAAGAGGTAAACAGACTGGATCAAGTAGGCTGAATCCAAGCTGCTGAACAGCTTGCTTTGACATGCAGGGTCCTTCACTGTGAAAAGAAGATTCCTATTGAAATTGTTGACAGTTTTCAAGTAATCTCTAGTGCCTCTCTGCTCAGGGAGGGTACTTAACCTTTGCATTTCTGTGACATTTTAAGAAGAAAGGCTCTGAAACTGGAAGAAGAGATCAGAACAGACAATAAGCCACTTATGTCAGTAAAAATGGCTGAGTATAAGAGAGGGAAAAATTGTGCTCTTTGGAGGAAAACAGAACAAAACAAAAGAGCTTGAGCATATGGCTCCAAATCTGTGAGCATGCACATATTCCTATCTCTGTGCTTGCACATGGTCTTATTAGCGCCCAAGGATGCTGCTGGTACACAGCACCTTTGCAGATCTGGGTCTAGATTGTAATATTAAGATATGGCTCAGGCCAGAGCCCATGAGCCATCTGTATGAGCTAACAAAACATGTCTGTTTTTTGTCATTTTTCTTTAAAGATATTTAAACTGGCCCATTTGTTTCTTGTAATCTTCCATTTGTACCTTATAACATTATATTTGTACCCTGTCTTTACTATTTGAGTCCAGAGTGGAAAACTAAACCTTTGTGATGTCAAATATTTATTAATCTTACTTTACTCCATGTTTATATGTGTAATTTCAATCTTTCTCAGAGCAATAAAATACCAGTGTTCTTTGGAAATCCACTTTTTCCTCTGTGATATGAAATTCCGACATTTTTCTATTGGCAGTTTTCATAGGTGAAAAAACTTGGTCTTGCACGGTGAATACAGGTGATAGAAAATGAGTGTAAACGTACACATACACATACACACACACATTCGTGCATGTCTGGGCAATATCCAAAATTACCTTTCGAGCTCACAGCTGCACCTGGTATGGGCTGGTTGTAGATTTTGATAACTTCTAGGTAAAACAGAAGTGGCGCTTCTTGACTCCTCCAGCATATAAAGAGACATGAGGCAGATCCGCCAGTCTGTGCTTCTTCACACAGACTGGAACACTGGGGACTGTGTGTTTGTTTGGGAGGAAGAGATGGTGCCAAATTTGAAACAAAACAGAAATATAAAAATATATTAAAAAAAAAAAAAAGAAGGAAGTATTCCTGAAAGGAGAAAAGGAAAAATGAACTTCAAAAAGAAAGTGAAGATCCTGGTGGAAGCACAGATTCAAGAACAAGAAAGTTGGCATGTGAGGGAATCGATTCATGTCAAACTCATATCTCTGGTTCTTCTGTAAACTCTGGGGTCCAGATTCTTTATGGGTTGTCACTCATTCCATCTCATCCATGACAGGAGGGAGAGCATGATCCTAACTGTGATTCCTTGATAATCAGATAAACAGACCCTACCAAAGCAGTGCTTAAAAGCTGTGGAGTTCATGAAAATTACACTGCTAGGGAATTAATGGCTGGGAAGAATTAAATTATCAAGAAATACTTGATCTGATGGATTAGTAGTTGTGGAGGTCAGGAAATGCGTGACGTGGATGAGCTGGGGAAGGCTCTGGAGCACAAGTCTGATGAGGAGCAGCTGAGGGAGCTGGGAAGGGGCTCAGGCTGGAGAAAAGGAGGCTCAGGGGGGACCTTGTGGCTCTGCACAACTCCCTGCCAGGAGGGGACAGCTGGGGGGTCGGGCTGTGCTGCCAGGGAACAGGAACAGGAGGAGAGGGAATGGCCTCAGGTTGTGCCAGGGGAGGTTTGAATTAGATATTAGGGAAATTTTTTTCACACAAAGGACTGTCCAGCTCTGGCAGAGCTGCTCAGTTCAGTGGTAGAGTCTCCATCCCTGAAGGGATCTAAAAGCTCTGTGGATGTGGCACTCGGGGACATGGGCTAGAGACGGGCTGGGCAGTGCTGGGGGAATGGTTGGACTTGATGGTCTTAGAGGGCTTTTCCAACCAAAATGAGTCTATGTTTCTATGACTAAAGGGGTATTCAGGGCTTCCTTTTTGCTATATTTCCATAACGTGGCTCTGTAAATACCCAGAGAAAGGACAGAGGTGCAGCAGTGGCTCTGATCAGTTCCCCTCCACGCTCCCCAGAAAGATCCACATTGTAAACTTACACAACAGCTGAACACAAACTGAGTTCAGCTGATTTAAACACCTTCTAGATTTTGGTGACCACAAACTGATTCTTTCTGCAGTCAATGGTTGTGTAGGACAAACCAAGCTTTAGAGGAGTTGAGCTTGCAGTGAAATGCTGGCTGAAAGGCAGCCGAAATAGCCACAGGCCTCATACATGTCCTCTGAAAAATCTGAGCAAGTTTGTAGAAAAGGAACTGTGGTAGTCCACACATCTAACAAGTTGGCAGCCCAATATAGGGTTGAAAATTAGGTCAGGTACATGATCAGCCCAGCCTCTTCAGAGCCAGGAAAAAAACAAAACAACTTACATTTGTTCTTTTTATGTGACATCCACCCCGCGATTCCAATGGTTACACAGAATTGTTTATCTTTTCCTTTACTCAGCTGTTGCTCACTGTTTCATGTGACACTGTATTGATTAGATTTCCAGAGCATACCACTCCAGACATATTTATATAGCTGCTTCAAATGATTTACAATAACTAATCTCGTAACGCAAATATAATTTTGGAAATTTAAAACCAGTCAATAGCATTAAATTTTCTGCTAATGGCCAGGACTCCCTGTGCCATGGGAATAAGTTGCCTCTAACAACTTATCACCCGAAGGCCGTATCTTCAGGTTAATATAAGCTGGCATGGGACCAAATTTCAGTGCTCAGTGGAGCTCCACAGAGTTATCTCAGCTGAAAGTCTATATGTCCTAATTGCCCTGATAGCAAAGCTGGATTAAGCACCCTGCAAAATGACTGGTCTGAAGCTCCTCATGATGCAGGAAACCCAAGTTCCTGCTTTCCCTTTTGCCAGGGAATTCCTCCTGACTGCAGAAACATTTTGGATCAAAAAGTGTTATTTATTTCTCTAAAATGTAGGCCTTTCAACAGGAGGGGAGGAGAAGAGTTAGTTTTAACCCAATGTAAATATACATTTTTCCAGAAAGTTTGAAATTTTTTAAGAAGGCTGATATCTCTATTATTATTGTGCTGTTCTAATTCTTGCATTGCCTAGACACAGAACAGACACTAATGATTTTAGGTTTGCAAAAGACTTCTCAGAAGAAAAAAAATATTGTAGATTCAGGATTATCCAAGTTAATGGAGGGATTTCATACCCTGGAATAGCATACATATCCAGTGCTTTTACTAAGAAGTGATTCTCCCTTTGGGAACATTGGCATAGAAAGGAGTAATTTCATAAGCTGATTGTTAAGACTTTATCTATGAAACCAAAATGATGACAAGAAGTATACTATTGCTGCCTGAATAGCAGCTAATTTGTAAATATAAGGGAAAATATTTTTCTCCTTGCATAAAACTCTGATTTCAAGCTTGCAAAATTCACAAGAATGAATGAAGTCTAAACAAACAAACTCCACAGTCTGTCAGAAGAACAAGGGATCAAAGCTTTGTTTTGTAAGTTAGTGATTTTACTAATAGAAAAGAAAATTCCAAACAGCCCTTCAGTGCTAATAGAATGGAGTGTCTTTATCTCCAGATCTATTCGTGGATCTATTTATGAACTCTCAGTAAATTCCTTAGGAGTTGTAGAAAAGGCATCTTTGTTTTCCATGTTGAGGAGGGTCTCTGCATTTTGTAGGGTGTTTTGGTTACCTAAAAAGTTTTTTGCACAAAAGACAAACCCCTCAGACAGCAGTCTGAAGTGTTTGCAGAGTTTCAATGGTTCAAGAGGCTTTGACTGCACAAATGTAGCATGCAAATGCTACATACAGAACTGACAAAATCCCAAGTTTCTGCAGAAAAATTGTGTCACAGGTATGTCCATGTAAAGCAGTAGCGTTCAGTGAAACATCTTTCAAAAACATTTTCCTATTCTTATCATAAGCTTTCCTACCCTGAACTGGTTAGCCCAGCTGATTGTTAATGTTGATTACTAGAAAGTCTGGCTTAGAGTTCCAAATTAAATTTTTTCTGTCACTGGGTTAAAGGACTGGATGCATTTAGTAACCAATAACTACATGGGGAAGTCTAAAATGCTACCTGAGTGTCTTAAACATATTTAAACATTACTGCACTCCTTGAAAAGAATTGAAATTAAGAAGTGTTGGATTTTTATGAAAATGTAAAACATGAATAAAATTTTGAGATTTGTAATGTGTTCAGAATAATTAAACAAACTATGCAACTACTCAGGGTGTGAAATCTCTAATCTCTAATTTAAAATCAGATTTTAGATCAGACCCCTCCAAGGGAAAATACAAAAGACCTTCTCTTTTTGATTTAAATCTTAAAAAAATCTATTGTAATAAAAGTATAGTACAGCTAGAATAAATATAATTTCTCAGAGGGAAACATGTAAAGAAAGAATGTAAAATATTCAAAGATAAACATTCTGAAATGCAAGTAAAATTCAAACAATGTGAAATATCAAATATGATGTGGTAACAAATATTTTAAAGCAGTGAAGATGTTTTAGACACAGCTTTTTTTTTATTTGTAAAACAAATTCAATTTAGGAAAGGACCAAAGAGAGTGTGCACACACACAGACACAGACGTGCATGTTGAGAAATAAAGATTTCAGGAGCAGTGCATGAAGGAGCTGAGAAGATCAGCTGAGCTCCCAGAGGATGTTACACCACGTCTGCTCTTCAAAACAGCTACACCCCGTGATCACAACACTCCCACTACTGGATACTGTACCACTTCTAGGAATTTGCACACAAATCACAATGATGCAGCCAAGCTTATTTGAGTTTGTACAGTTTATTCACAGATTAAAGACTTCATGATATTGAACAAGCATTAAAAAAGATAGCAACATATAGAAGATATAACTCATACGTGAGCATGTGATGTGATGAACATTCAGGTAGAGCCAAACTATAATCAAGTAGATAGGACACACAGAGAGAAGTGTAAGTCAGAAACAATACTGAATTAAATACAGATGGACAAGTCAGTAAGGCAAAAATTCTTATTAGGAACACAATATTGTGGGAAAAGTTGAGAAAGAAGAAAGGTAGAATAAGTTGCTGACATTTTAATACCATTTCTGTGGAGAACTCCTATGTACCCTTGNAGTTTTGAATTAAATTAAATTACAATTCTGACTAAGCTGCAAAAAAATTGTTAATTTTAGGGAATATTTGGAGAGAACTGGGAATGAGGTGGGCTGGATTAATGTCTTTTAAGAAAATTCAAAATTAAGAAAAGGGAAGAAAGTTAAATGTTTTAAATTTCTTTGAGCACTTTTTTGAGGGAAAGATATATTTTGTGCTATTTATATTAATAGACATCTCATATTGTATACAGAAAGAGACTTTTCCTCTTTCCTCCTTTGCAGTCTGTTAAACTATAAGAGGAAATTTATAATCCTCTTAAAATGTTTTCAAATAAGGGATGGAAAGTAAAGTAGCAGGATGTTGTCCAGTCCTAATGCTGTTGGCAAAAATCTCCAAAGTAATCCTCTAATTTCCAGTATGAAGACATCACCATTTAGGTAATTTAGTCAGTCCAGCATCCACATTTCCTCCTCTCACAGGAAAAAAAAAAAAGAAAGAAAAAGAGTGAAAAAAGGAAGAAATTAAAAAAGAACAAAAAGAGGATTTAATCCAGACTCTACTGAAATATTTGCAATCTTTTTACTAATCCCAACATGTTTGGCATCATATCTCTAAAGTTTTAACTCAAATTCTTAGATCTATGAGTATAGTTTCCATTCAAAAATAAATAAAACATTATTAGGATGGCTCAGTTCAGGAAGGGAGGTTAATAGTTTTAATTGTTTTCCTNTACCATTTCTGTGGAGAACTCCTATGTACCCTTGATACATTAAAATGATTGAATGGGTTATTTTACATTATTTTTTTTTCTTTTTGGTGTGTGTATTTAATATTTCTTCCTTTCTCTATATCCAAATTTTTTTTCTCACACATGTAGTTATGTATATTTCAGCCACCATGGCTTTGAGATATTAGTTTGAGATATTAGGGGGGGGGAAAGAATGTGTGTAAATCCCCCAACATATTAACAAATTTTATTTATATAATAATAAATTTTATTAAACAAAATNGTTTTAAATTTCTTTGAGCACTTTTTTGAGGGAAAGATATATTTTGTGCTATTTATATTAATAGACATCTCATATTGTATACAGAAAGAGACTTTTCCTCTTTCCTCCTTTGCAGTCTGTTAAACTATAAGAGGAAATTTATAATCCTCTTAAAATGTTTTCAAATAAGGGATGGAAAGTAAAGTAGCAGGATGTTGTCCAGTCCTAATGCTGTTGGCAAAAATCTCCAAAGTAATCCTCTAATTTCCAGTATGAAGACATCACCATTTAGGTAATTTAGTCAGTCCAGCATCCACATTTCCTCCTCTCACAGGAAAAAAAAAAAAGAAAGAAAAAGAGTGAAAAAAGGAAGAAATTAAAAAAGAACAAAAAGAGGATTTAATCCAGACTCTACTGAAATATTTGCAATCTTTTTACTAATCCCAACATGTTTGGCATCATATCTCTAAAGTTTTAACTCAAATTCTTAGATCTATGAGTATAGTTTCCATTCAAAAATAAATAAAACATTATTAGGATGGCTCAGTTCAGGAAGGGAGGTTAATAGTTTTAATTGTTTTCCTAAAGCAAAAGGAGAAAGAACTGCTGAGATCGGCTTTTGCCAAACACAGCACACAGTTAACTTGCATCCCACAACATTAAGGACTTGCAGATGCAAGGTATTACCTAATTTTGACAGAGCACTTTTCATCAAGATATCTCAAAAGGGCTTTAAAAATGATATAACATCATCTGTTCTACTGCTAGAAATAGAGGCACGGGGAAGTGAAGTGACTCACAACGCACAGAAGCCCTGGAAGAAAATCAAGATTTCCTTTTCATCCAGCCTGTGTCCAATCGTGTAGGCTGTACTGCTTCCCCCAGAAAATGTGTGCCACTTCTTAAGAAATCAGGAGGAGAAAATGATGGGAAGCAAATATAAGGAGAGACTAAAATAAATAAACAGTGCAGACACTGTAGCTGTTTGCAAGGCAGCTGCTAAAAGGCTGTTTCCAAATGTAAAGGGCCTGTTCCCTGTGAGACAGACTGGAAAAACCCAACAGTGCAGCAAAGTGCAAGCTTCCCTATGGACAGCAAATCTTTTCTGGGGATTGTGAGTGTCCACTACATATGTTCAGTCTGTATCAGAATGTTAAACTAAAGGTTATACTTTAAAGGATCTTGGTCAGACAGCGTAATGTCCTCTTGTAACCCTCACGCTTAGCCAGAGCGGAATAGAGGCACATCTAAGAATCCAAAAGTTTGATTAATATCCCTCACTGAGTCTCCCCATCAGCCGGGTTGTAGCTGGAAGTCAGCTTGGATATGTTTTTGTGCCTTTATTGATCTTTCCTAAACAGGAAATGTACAGACCTTCAGAAACAGAGATAGGCTGATACCAGTGCTGAGGAACACAGCCAAAAGGGTATTACCTGGCTCTTCATAGCCTCAGCCTCAAGCTGCATGTAGAACCGTGCACACAAGTGATCTAATTATGCATGCAAATACCTCAGCTCCAGCTGACTATTTGCCTGTGTAATTCCTGCAGTAAAGAAGAACATGTTATAACCAAGCATTTTTATACGCACAACTCTAAAAGGCTCAAGCTCATCAAGAAATAATTTCTTCTCCAAGGACAATAAAACTGTGTAACAACAGAAGCAGCAGCTGTATGATCATCCAGAGAGGGTCAGAGCCACCTGCTATGAAAGGCCAGAGACCTTGCAATTAAGGCAAAGTCTGCTCAGAAGGGCAGAAAAGTTTCTTCTCGAGTCTCAGTAGCTGAAAGTTGGTACACACCAAGGAGCACAAGAGCTTTGACCCTTCCAGAACTCTGAATATTTTATCTAGGTATGTGCCAGACCCTTTATAATCCTCTGAAAATCTTGGCTTTAATAACAGACTAGGGAATTGTTACCACCAATTTCAGAGCATGATATAGAAATACGCTTTCTTTAACATATTTTAGATTCTAAGTCTAGCTGTGATGGATATTCCCTTAATCTCATATTAAAGAGGAAAGTTGAGTGGATAGGCAGGCAAAGACCCAAATTGTCTCTATTTACACTTTTGCAGAATGTTCAGAAAAAATACAGCCTTAATCCTAATTCAGGTTTCTACATTTTAATTATCACTCCATTCCCCTGATTCATGCCCAAAGGATATCTATTCAACTTAGAAAAGAAGTGCATGGAGATATATAGCTTGCAGAGACCCAGTTTCAGCTCAATTTCCTTCAGATTGCTTCAATAAACATTGCAAAGATTAAATTCTTTTAATTATTTCTCAGATTGATTTCTACTGAAGTTCAGTGACAAGGACTGCTCTGTATTCTTCATCCTTATAAATGGGCAAATAATAATAAAATAACAAGCAATAAAATGCTTTTTTGTCACAGTTGTTTTGTTGTTTATCACATCTATTTTTTTCACCCAGCACAGAATAGGTATCAATAATTCAGGTCTGAGTGAAAGCACTTCTGTAAAAGTTTATGCAGCTCATACCATTAGCAATACATCACATTTTAAGCATCATTAGAGTCTCTCTTCCTATTTCACGATCTGGTTGTTATCTTCATTTCAATAAAAAAGATTTATTTTTTCAAAAGCCACACAGCTTTAAGCAACTCAAATTACACAACTCGTGAAGGAGAACATAATTCAAGCACAAATACCTCACCAGGATTTGCAAAGAGATCTTGTATATAAACCAAAAGGCAAAATGAACATTTTCAAAAAAGTTACGGCATTTTAGGAGATGAATTATCATTTTGTGAAATTAGACACTCGATAATGTGCAAGCCTCAGGTTTCATCCCCTGGACACCTGGAGAAATGTTCAAAACCTGGAATTTGGCCAGTGTAACTGCTGTACACAGATTTACTGAAGGAGATGTTCAATATATGGATTTTAAGCTAACGTGATGTGCATCATGCAGCCTGATTCCTATCACACGAAGCATTTATATCATGGCCAAGAGTCACCTGTAGAGCTCATGGTAGAGTTAGGTGGTATAGGGTAGCTAACGAGGAGCTGGGGTTAGAAATAAAGACACCTTTACTCATGCAGGTAAAATGGCAAAGTGAGTTTATTCTATTGTCCATCTGCCTTAAATATGATAACATAGATTACATTATTTTGTGAAGAAAATTTCACCTAATTTGCTACACTGTTCTAACTTATCTATAAAACATTCTATAATTGGTACAACTTACAAAAACAGAGATTAGACCATTTTCACCTGGGTCACAGTTTCAGGTCTTTACAGGCCCCTGCAGGCCTCTGTGGATTAATTAGGTGAAGCCTAAGTTGCCCAAACTCTTGGTTAAAAAAATGTCCCACTACAATTAGGTCCTTCAATACAGTGACTGCATACAGGAAAAGAGAAGCAGAGTCCCCTTGATGCCGATACTGGGCCAGGAGCAGGTCAGGGTTGCCAGTTTTGGGATGGCAGGTGACCTTGTCCGTCTGCTCTGGGTTCAGAGCTCATTTTTCAAGTGTGGGCATTTATGTGTCCTGCAAAAGACTTGAGTGAAAATAGGGCTTTTTTTTTGCTCAAGGCCAGGTTGGACGGGGTTTGGAGCAAGCTGGATTAGTAGAAGGTGTCCCATCTCAGTTCTTCAAGGCTTTTCCAGCTCTTATCATTCTGTGATTCTGTGACTTTAAAACAGGACTCCTAGGGAAAGTAATGCAAACTGCTCCCTTGGATATTGATGTCAAAGATCATCAAGACAGGAATAGATCAGAATTTTGCAACTGTGGACTGCAGAGAGCCAGGCTGTCAGCTCTTTACCTCCAGAGAATGAACTAAATTGGTGCTATCTAAGTGGGGAAGGAGCAGTCACTGACACCTTGCTGAAACTGCAAGGAGAGACATGAGGGATCATAAAGATTCTGTAAGGGCTGGAGCACCTCTGCTGTGGAGACAGGCTGTGAGTTAGCACGGTTAAGCCAGGAGCAGAGAATGCTCTGAGGGGACCTTGTGCCCACCCTCCTCTAAAAGGAGCCTATAAAAAGGAGGGAGAGGGACTTTTTACATGGGCAGATTGTGATGGGACAAGGGACAGCACTTTTAAACTGAAAGAGTGCAGGTTCAGATTAGATGTTATGAAGAAACTTTTTTACTCAGAAGGTGCTGAGGCCCTAGCACAGGTTGCCTAGAGAAGTTGAAGTTGTGGAAGGACCCAAGGCCAGGTTGGATGGGCCCTAAGCAATCTGGTCTAGTGAGTGACATCCTTGTCCATGGCAGAAGAGTTGGAGCAAAATGATTTTTTGGGCCCCTTAAAACCCAAACCATTCTATGATTGTATTGCTTTATGTCTTGATGACTCTATGATTCTATGGTTCTATGGCTCTATGATGTTATGATTCTATGATTCTATGATTCTGTGGTTCTATGGTTCTATGGTTTTGTGACTCTCTGATTCCATGGTACTAGAGACTGGTGATCTACAGGGAGAGGAAGACCTCAAATACGAGTGAGTGCATGCACAAATCTGCTCTATTTCCCATCTTACACATCCACCTGATTTTCTAATGTGCTCAGGGAAAGGAGAACATATGGAAAAGAAAAACTACTCCCAAAAAGGAGCCCAGTGTTTAGAAGATAGGTTTGTGCCTGCAACTGAAAACAGAATGAATGTATCCATTAGAAACTGCATTTTGCCAGAGGATCGGAGTGCTATTGATATGTCTCTATTAGGAAATGTTGAGGATTAACATCTATGTAAACACATAAACACCTTATACATTGCTAATTGTTGAACAGCTGTTGGAAAAAAAGTCTTTTCAGAGCAAGATTGTGATGACATTATTTCAAATTCATCAGCTTCAGAAGTTATAACTTTCTTTTTTTAACTGTGGTTCTTCAGATTTGCTAAAACTTTTGCAGAATTGCTGGTGGCACTCTTGATCTCAGTTAAAATCTGAAAAAAACAACCTGCTAGCAAGTCCAATACTCTGCAGAGGCCCTGTTTTCTCCTGCAGGTGATAGCTCATCTGCAGTGTCTTGATAACTGTAAAAGTGATACACTGCCTTGGGGAACAGAATGGTCTATATTGATAGTAGAGATTTGGACATAAGAAATTTGAACATACATTTTGTTTTTATTTTTGTACTGTAGACATGCAGTAATGATGATCAAATTCCACCGTGTCCATGGCACTTTACAGCTGCCACATAAAAAACATGTATCACTCCAAACATCTCAGAGATCATATTTTTAAAAAGCTTTATTTTTAAAAAAGATGTCAAAACAAATATTATCTGCTTGCAAAATGGAAAACTGAGGCATAGTAAGGATTAGTTCTTCATCCACAAGCTGAAAGACACCAAGACTGTTTGACAGAGATGGGAACAGGTTAGTTTTCCCAAGTCTAAACCTAATACATTCAAGACTATCCTCCTTTGTTTTCCCTGTCTGCATTTCTAAGCTTATTATGAAAAATAAATGCTTGGGTTTGGGTCCGTGCTCCATACTATTTGACATAAACAGTTCTTCGGTAAATTTTGTCTGAGACCACCTACAGTGCCGAGGTTTGTGCTTGCCATTCCTTTCAATCAAGTTGCTGGTGTGCTTCAGGAGAATGCAAAACTGCTTAGACCTTAATTGGTGCACTTGTCTTTAAAAGAATTTTTGCCTTTTGTTTTATCTTTGTTTTGTTCCTAGTGTTTTGAGTGTTTTCAGTCTGGCTTGCTGCCTTCTGGATTGTTCTCTGCTTCCCGTGGAAACTTCATGTAGTTTGTTTAGGTTCCTTTCTTTTCCTCGTTGTAATAAAAGGGTGTCTGAATGGTCCAGTGAGGCTTTTCCAGGTCTCAATTTTGTGTCACGTATGAAATTAAAACTGCAGCTCACCAAAATAATTAAATGTTAGCTAGTCATTCTTTCATTTCTAAGTAGTAATAAGCCCAGATACACACATTTTTCTAGACTCTGACTTCCTGACAAGCATTAGGAGATGCTGCATGTAAGAGGAAAAGGTGACATTGTAATCCCTCCTGTCTAAATATGCATTATGAACTGAATCTACCACTTCCTCTGTGCACAGAAGACAGATAAGAAGACAGTGTTTAGATTTATTAAAGGGGAATAAGCTGAAAAGCCCATAATCTGTGGCTGAAATTATCCAGTGCTTTATACAGATCAAGATAGAAATATTCAAGTCCTTGTGCCAAAGACAAACAGAAAATAATTACAAATTTGCTTTAGTCTGTTAGAAAAAAAAAATTCTCAAAAGACACTTGGGAATCTTCATCATAGATATATAAATATGAAGAAAGTGGCAAAGCTAATTTTATCTATTCTGGCAAGAGTGGCAGAGATTTCCCTGGCACACTGGGGCCAATCTATCTGATTCTTAGTGCAACACGTGTTAAAGTCAAGAGATGTGGGGATGCCTCACGAAGAAAATGCCTTTTATTTTTTGGAAATAATGTACCATATCTCTAAGTTAAAAAGAATTAATACTAGAGCAGAGTTTGCACATGCACATTTCAGAAAAAATTATTTTCTGTGGCTTAAAGCAGATAAGATAATAGCCTGTCTCTAAGGCACCCATACAATTTTAATCTGCAAGAGGAAGATAAACAGACTTAAATATGCAATATTTTCCCTTACTTGACACTCAGGACTTGATTTAAATTTCAAGCCACAGTTCCTGTTCTGGCTCATGGTCAAGGAACAGCCTGTGCTGCACATCCATAATTATGGCATAAAAATTCCATTTCAGTGTGATGCCATTTTATTAGGCCATGAAAGCTGTGGAGAGTGTTTCAGTCACGTGGAAATGTCAAAGATTACTATAGTAGCTAGTCAAAGAAAAATAGTGGCTAGTATTTGAAAATTGTGGTACATCCCTGGGTGGTTAGAGTGAGATTTCAGAAGTTTTTTTAAGAGAGTACAGAAAAGGAAAAAAATTTTGCTTTTCATTTTTCTACTGGATTTTTGATTTTAAGGCAGTATTTTTATTCTGTGAAGTTCTGGTGTGGAGAATTTCCACACACAAGCCCTTTCAAATATTCAACAAGAGAGCTTCCTGTGGAAGTAAAAGTCACTCCAGACATAGTCCTACATGCAGCTGCTTTCTTTCCCTGTGGAAAATAAAATATAGTGGCTTGGTGTAGTTCAAAGAGTCTGAAGAATTTCTCTTGAAGACATTTCTTTATGAAAAGTTTCCTTTAACCAATAAAACCGTTTTCAGGACAGCAGAGCCACCTCCAATCCCTGCACTAGCCCTCTTCTGGGATTACAACACTTTAAAAGAAAATAGACTGAGGAAAGATTGACTTATACAGCATCTCTGTGTGATGTGAGTCTCATGACAAAATAATTCCTTTGCAGCTGCGATGGTTTTTGCCTTTTCAGTGCTTTACCTCAAAACTCTTGCCTGCAACAGAACTTTGCAAAACAGAGTATGTACTTCTCCTGGACTTTCAGACAGCTGAGAAGCCCCTGTCTCATAACAGAGAGTACATGCAAGCAATTCAAACATCATTTCCCCAAGTGTGTGGCACGGCAGAATTTCTCCAGGTGCAGAGTGAAGAACCACAATGCCATGTCACAATACCTCCACTTTGAGGAGGTCCGTCAAACCAGAAAAAGAAAAAGGAGAAAGAGGAAGGAAAAGAAGAAATAGAAAAAGAAAAAGAAAAAGAAAAAGAAAAAGAAAAAGAAAAAGAAAAAGAAAAAGAAAAAGAAAAAGAAAAAGAAAAAGAAAAAGAAAAAGAAAAAGAAAAAGAAAAAGAAAAAGAAAAAGAAAAAGAAAAAGAAAAAACTTTCATGGTTGCTTTACTTGAAACTGAGATTTGCCACTGTTTCCAAAGCACCCTCTCCTCAGGAGAAGAGGCTAACTTTTCCCAGACTCTTGGATGTCACAGCAGAAATGTGTAGCTAACCCCTGCCACCACAGCCAAGAGAAACAAATGTCTCAGACTACTTTTCATCAAGGTCTACAAACAACCCATGTTCATCTATATCTGAATGATTTACTCTGTGGACAAAACATTTCCCTAACCTAATTTGCTTCTCTGCATTATTCTCAGAAACTGTTGATGAATCCTTATTCTTCCTCTTCTCTCTTCATCCCCAAGCTAGATCCGGAGTCCTTGCCCAGGACCAATGCCCTCTTTCTGCTGAGATGCAGTTTTTATGCTTAGAGAAACGAAGATTACTTTTTTCCTGATAGCTTTCTGTCAAACATAGCTATTTCATCAAATAAGAATAAAAGCATTTCACCCTGTCTCCATGGAAAAAGAGTTTTCCATGAGGAAAATGCTAACCTAGAGAAAGAACTTTTAATATTCACTATAATTTACTTTTTCACTTGATTTTTTTTTTTTTTTTGTTTGCTTGTTTGTTTGTTTTGACATAATTTCTTGGTAGGTAAACGGCAGCTCCAGTGCTGCTCATGGTGTCTCTACGTGGCATACTGATAGCAGTAGTGTGCAAAATTATGTGCCATGGCATGGTGTGTACTAATACAAGCAGGGAAGACTTGTGCTAACATGCTTGCTGTTGACTGAAAAGTCTAATTTTTCAAGATCAAAAAAAACGTCCTGTTTGTGTAGGAATTTAGCAGTGACACTGACACTCTGAACAAGAACACATAGCTTGTGTACTAGTTAGGGAAATGGCTGGTTTTATATGTTCAAGGGAAGTAAAAGTATAGCTGACTGATGGGGAGGCACAGCAGAGGACTTGGCAGATCCCAGCTGAGCATCTTTGGTGGACCCCTGAATCCCCCATTGTACAATGACTCCTGCTACAGCTCAAGAGAAGCATTTTGAGTTGATTGATTAAACAGGCTTTTAGTATTTCATAATTTTTAATGCTTTCTAATTTTGGTATTCCCATAATAAAATGAAATGAGTATTCTTGAAACAGGTGCTGGCCACTGGAGACTCCCTGGATGAGACCTCTTTAAGTTACCTGGGACCCAGGGAGTTTTGTGACTTGCTCTGTGTTGTGAGGAGCAGCAGATCCAGAATCTGCCCACTGTTACCATGTGTTTGAGAAACTTGGGTGTATGGTGGTGGAAGTATGTGTGGGTCTGCTGGGGGAGCTGGACTGAAAATACTGCTCTTCCCATCTACAATGTGCATAGAGACCACATGGATTCGAAAATGCTTCTGGATCCTCCTACTTGGTGGTGTAAGGGAAGGGAAGGTCTAACACGTGAATTTCCTTTAAAAGATCTTCTAAGTGATTCACTTGTGGTCAGCAGAGGTTGTAAGGATTGATAGGACAAGGAGTGGGACAGCTGTAGAAGATGCAAGCCAGCTGTGAGAGGAATATTTGCATTACTATTTTATTTAAATGCCACCTAAATTCTTTGCAGGCTGACTATTTCATTTTTTGGCTCATCTTGCAGAAACTAAAAAATTTTGAGTCCAAACTAGAAGCAACCCAAAGTATTAAGCAGAGGTAGAAATTCTGCAATAGCCTTGCTCAGAAATAAAAGCAAGACATGCTCTTCTCATCCAACATGCAGTTATGAGTTTTCAGGGTCTTGCAGGACTACTAATTTTTGGAAAAGTAGGAAAATAACAAAATTATGTCTTTGTGCCCTTTTCTTTCTGCTGTTGTCTTTAATGTTAGGTACTTCTTAATAATTCAGGATTTAGAACCTTCCCCGTTTGTCATGCCTGGAAGGACCATGTGGAGATGAACAGCCTAAATGGAATCTCAAGGAGCTGATGTTGTGGTGTTATCACAAACTACCCAATAACTATTTATATGTATTTCTCTACAGATTATGCAGCCTCTTTACCCTTGGAGGGTAGGTGGAAAGGCAATGCAGAAAGTGCCATTGCCAAAAGGATAGACTGCAAATACCCCTTAGAAAACTCAAATTCATCTACTCAGAAGTGATTTATATTTTAAATTAAGGACTGTCAGATGAGTTAGGTATTGTGGTTGAGTTTCTGCTATCTCAGTTGTCTGTGCCAGCTATAAGAGACAAGACGGTGTGTTCTGTGAAGAGGTGGAGAATGCAGTGGGCCTTTCAAGAGAAGTTTATGTGGGCTGCGTGTGTCCTGAGAGGTTCTCATTGGGGTTATAGCTTCACCCAACATTTTACACAGTGATCTTCCTGTGCTGTCTGTTCCTGAAGATGTACTAAGGCCCCTACCTCTTTCTTCCCTGTCGTGGTTTTTAAGGAATTTGAGGGAACAAATCCTCAGACTGTCTAAAATAAGCAAATGTATCTCCTGGATCGCAAAAATGCTGGATCAATTACTGAAAGTGTCTGGGAATCCTAAAATGGCTGTTTTAAAATATAATGTCTGATCTGCTCAGGAAGAAGTAAGAGAAAGGAAATCTTTACTTGTAGTTATCCCAGTGAGAAAATGCCTTCCCACACTCGGCTCCCATCTCTGCCTCCCTCACGTTCCCTCTCTCCCTTTGATAGTGACACATGGTAGGAACTAACAACTTGAGCTGCCGTAAACTGTGGCAGTAACTTCCACCCACACACCTCATTAGGCCTTTAACACATTTTCCTTTGCCTTTCCCTAGCACTACGAAGTGGCACAACTGTGAAGCTGCCCTTTCACATCATAATTGGAAGCAGTCAGTTGTTTTTATGCTCTGTAACTCAGTAATTATACGGTCTGTCACTGGACACTGGTCAGCCTGGTCATTTCCGGTTTTGGCTCTGTCCAGTAGTTGTTAATTATGAAGGAGCCCTCAACAACCCATATGCCTCCTCTATCCACAGAATGACCTTATTTCTACAGCCTTATTTTTTTGCCTTTAACTTTCGTGAATGGAGACACTATGACTTCTTCAGTGGAAATATTAATACGGCGTCTTGTCATGAGCTCAGAAAAACCTGGTTCTATATTTTGCCTCAGGTTTATGGCACTGAAACTCTGCCACTGCCCATTTGGCATTAGCCTGAATTTGCCTGTGTGTCCAAGCTAACCCAACATGCTGTTTACACGGCAGTTTTGGGGGAATATGTTAGTAAGATTTAGTGAGAGTTAGCAACTTGATTCCATTGAATTATGCCAACAATTGGGTGTGGAGTTGTCCTTTAAATGTCCTGTATTTTCCTAATTGCTTATCAACTGCAGTCATTTTAGGTTGTGTTTTTATTTCACAGAATTATTTCACTTTACACAACTTTTCCCAAAGAATGGTCTCATGGGTTGAGCAAAGACTTTGTAGTCAAATTTCCTTCTTTTTCATGCCATCCTAATTCCCTCCAAGAAGTGGGGTACATCATTAGCCTATTCCTCAGAAAAATATGACACCTTCTTAGTTTACTGATGAGATGAGGTACAACAGGTAGCAATTTTGTATGATAAATACAAAGAAAATTAGATACATAAAAATAGGAACATAAGGAGTTAAAGAAGTTAAGGAGTTAGACACTTTTGGAGTTAAACCAGTAAAACCAAAGATGACTCTGGCAAGTATTTAATAAATATTGGACTTTGGAATATGTGGTTTAAACAATAAGAAAAAGTTGAAAGGTTTAAAATGTGTGAAATTCCCACAAAGGCAAGTAGTGTGATAATGCTAATATTTGTTTTTGGAGCTGGGACTACTGCTTTTGTGATTGTTAGGACAGCTAGTGCATAAGTAGCAGTAATAAGAGTTGCAAGAACATATACTCAAAAGTGTTTATTTCTGAGTGATAATGTGGATTATTTTTAAAAACCCAGGCATGTTTTTGTATTTTCCAGAAGAAGTGAAAACACAAAAGGATCAAGGCATAAGGGCTAATATACCATCACAGAGTGTAGGAGAGTACCGTTCCTGTACGTAACTGCCTAGCATCCCACCTCGATAAAATGTTGAGCTAGATTAACTCAGTGAACTTCTGTTCCTGCAGATGGAAAAAACAGCTTAAGGGTGGCTTAAAATTAGTTATTACAGTGATGAAACCTAAGCCTTCCTTGTAAATCTAAACCTAGTTCTCTTTACATAGCAGCTCCCTGCACCTAGTGTAGGGCAAATATTGTTGAATTTTCTGCAATGTGTTTTGGAGGCAAAGATACAGGTGTTGACTACAATAGACTTTGCTCTCTGAGTAGAAAAATGCTCAAGTGATTTCAGCTCTATTCAGAAAAGGCAGAACATAGGTTCTGGTATACAAAAAAAGACACAGTCACAGGTATCATCTTACACTGTCCATTCCTTTTCCTAATCTGCCCATGCCGCTAGCATGGGGATTCCAATGGCTTCTCAAGTTAACTATGATTCTGTTGGGTTTTTTCCATGCTCTTTGTTTCAAGGAATCCTTTTTTTCAGAGCTGAATACCCAATAGTTCTTTACTCGCCAAGCTCAAGAGATCACACACTTCCATTCTCCTTTCTGTCACTTCCTTTAGGCTCTGGTTTATAAACTTTCCTAATATAATAGGAAAGTGTGAGATTTTCTTAAATCATCTTTTAATTGTATAGACACAAATGCCAAAATGGCTTGTTTTCAGCAAGGCAGAGCCATGGATACCTGCAGGATCATGGAAGGTGGAAATTGAGGCTGGGCTATTACGCTGCTCAAGCATAATTGAACTAGGTGGAGATTCTTCAGCTGTAAACATCTAGGAAAACTCTAAAAATCTCCTTCTACTGGCAATGCTTTCCCTTCATACTAATTAAACAGAACTCTGATGTTTGAAAATTGTGGCAAGAACCCATACAAAGCCTCAGGAAGGAACAAAGGATGTGGGAGGGCAGGTACTTGAGGTGTCACAGATCAGACCCGTGCACATGACCAGAATGTTAAGATGCAGTTTCAGCTTCTGTGTTAATTGGTGCTGGCAAAGCACAGCCCCAGTGCAATTAACTTTTCTGCAGTGGATGAGGAAATATTTAAACCTTGTAAGTGCCATGCCATGCAACTCCTAAAGGTATTCAGCTATTGCAAGAAAATTGTGTAGCTAACAATGCCGAGCGAAATACAGAGATCTGGAAGTGGCAACAGGGAAATCAAGTACTCATACATTGAGCTATACAGGTCACTGCAAACTGCAGTTTGCAGAGCGTGAATATCTACCGGCCTCAGCGAGATTTAGTAGACTTCTTGTTTTCTTCAATAGATTTTGAATCAAAACTGAAATGAAGGAAAGGGAGCAATTTGGATGTATACCTAAAATGATTCAGAACACTTTCCAACACAAAAGGACAGTATTTTTGATATAAATGAAAGGTAAAAATATTGGAAAAAAGGCAAAGATTATGTTTTTCTTCACTAACTTTTGAAGCTAACAATTCCAACAGGCTGTCCAGGAAAATATCTCTTCTAGATATGCAGAGAGGTAAATAAAGGTAAACAGATAGTAAACTGAGCCTTTGAAAACAATAAAAGGGTCAATAAAGTCACTGACAGAATATATTAGTTATTTGTAACTATCTTGTGTGGCCTTTCTTAATTATCTCATCCTGGACAGTGTCAGAGAGTATTTAATGTAGAGGAAAACATCACAGGTTAGTTGGGTATAGACGCAATTATTTGAAAATGTGTAATAGGAATAAACTCTATAAGGAAAAGTGGGATTGTGAAGAATTGGGATTACAGTGCCTCCAACAATGCAGAGGATGTTTCACTTTCACCCTCTGGAAGCAGATCTGTGTCTGTGGATCTGATATGACTGTAAAGTTCTAGGACGACCTGCTGTGAGTTACTGCATGCATGAAAACTGACTACAGCAATTGAACACAGGTTAACACAAATCAAATGGGCTGTATCTTCCTCATATTTCTACATTGTTAGTAGAAATGAAAATGGCGGGGGATTCGCTTTGAATTTGTACCCTTTATTGTTATTACTATAGTTATTACTGTAGTTTATCAGTTTCAGTGATGAATAGAATAGAATAGAATAGAATAGAATAGAATAGAATAGAATAGAATAGAATAGAATAATTCCTTTCTGAGTTGAAAGGGACCCACAAGGATTATCGAAGTCCAGCTCTGGATGGGACAACACCAAGAATCCTATGCCACATCCCTGAGAGCATTGTCCAAACACTCTCTGAGCTCTGTCAGGCTTGGTGCTATGACCCCTTCCCTGGGGATCCTGTTTTAGTGCCCAGCCACTCCCTGGGTGAAAAATTTTTTCCTAATGTTCAACCTGAACATTCCTTGACACAACTTCATCTTAATGTGTGTTTAACCCAAAAAAGGTATGAGAAGTAACTTTATACCCACACAAAATTAACTTCTCTGGAAGATCTTCCCTGCATAAGATGTCCCAGATAGACTGGACCCTCAATGGGGACACCTGACTGACTCTAGACCCCACGAGGCAGGTCATTTTTGAACTGAGAATTTTCTGTTGTTAAGCCCAAATTCTGGGAAGGGTATGGTGGAAGCTGTGCCTGCAACACTCCACATATATATTGTTTTTAGTACTGATATGGATAAAAGTTTGTAAGCATATATTTACTTCACTGGTTGAAATTCTGTAATAGCTTGCAGTGTATTATATGTCCTAAATATCACAGGGGGTCCTTCTTGCTCTCTACAGCAGAGGGAGGTTGTGTGGAGGTGGACATCAGTCTCTTCTCACAGGTAAAAAGTGACAGAATGAGATAAAATAGTCTCAAGTTGCACCAGGGGAGTTTTAGATTAGATAAAATCTTAAAACTTAGGAAAAGGCTGTGCAGCATTGGCACAGGATGCCCAAGGAAGTTTTGGAGTCACCATCCATGTAATTGTTCAAAAAATGTGTGGATGTCCTGTGCTTCAGGACTGTCTCATGGTGAGCCTGGTGGTGATGGTTGGACATGGTGTTTTTAGGTGTCATTTTCAAGCTTAAGAGTTCTATGATTCAACAATTTTATATATTTTTGTGTGTGTGTGTATTTATATATACATCTTTTGCTTAATTAATAGTAATTTTGTAGTTTGCAATACAGGAATTCTGAGACATCCGGGCTCTGAGACTTGTGTATCTGTTGCAGAACCTTCGTACACCCATGGGTGGGTAACCCTCCAAGGTCATGACCATGACTGCTGTAGGTGTTACCAGCGAGGTTTACATACGCTGCCACTGCCACATGACACATTTTCAGCTGTAGACCTCAGAGCAATTTGCTGATGAGGCCGTTACTACAATTCACACATTTCACACAGGGAAAAACTGCAACACGAAAATGGTAATGAAATTATTTGTCCTGGATGACTTTGTCACAGAGATGGTGGCAGAGATGAGATCTTGGGAGTCTTAGGATGAGGCATGATGACCACCAACTCCCTAATTCTGAACAAAGCAACTTCCCTAGGGAATTCAGGTGGCACTGAATTGTGTACAATGAGCAAAGAAGTTAATAAACGCTTGGAATAATCACTGGCAAACTTTTAGCTGTCTTCCAAAATCAACATTTGAAAAGTTCCAAGTCCCTTTCATGTCCTTTTAAAAATGCTTAGAACAAAACAAAACAATTTTTGTAACTTTTGAAGACTTAGAATTATAAAATCTTTACAGTGGAAAAGATCACTAAAATCTTAGAGTCCGTCTAATATCCTGGAAATGCCATGTTGACCACTACACCCTATCCCCAAGAGCCACATGGACTTGTTTTTGGAATATTTTCAGGGATGATGATTCCATCACTTCCCTGGGCAACAGGTTCCAATTCTTGTTCCAGTGAAGTCCTCTTTGTAGCTTCTTCTTGGAACCCAGCTTTCAAATTCCTGCTATCTGTTGAATTGACAGTTTCCTTCGGACAGCAAACACTTCCTGTCCAATGGAGGCTCTCAGGGATGTTTCATGCAGCCCTATTTCTTCCCTTTGTAGTCCCCAGTGTGAGATCTGGGTTGTTTCACCATCAGTAACTACTGTAGACACACAAAGTGTGACTGACGTCTGAAATTCACACACAGGAAGAGAAAGAGATCTCGGAGAATGACATCTCATGCCTAACTGCCCCATTATTGATAAAACTTAAGTTGTTGGGGATAAATAGCAGTTGTGAGTTCAGACTGATGTCCATGCTTTAAAGGTCTACAGAAAGTTTTGAGCCGGACAGGAACTAAATACATCAGGCAGTTAAGGCTATTAATGCCCTTGAACTGAATAGAGGAAATACTACAAACTAGGCAGACAAAATGAAACCTGGTCTTCTGCTCCTTCATTCATTCTCCTTCCTGCTTTTTTCAGTCATGCAGGTTTGATTTCAATACACCTGGAGGGAAGACCATTGAACCAGTAAATTTTACTTCAGTTCCATCTCATCTGTGACTGAAACTGTTTTGGTTTATTTCCAATTCACATGTGTCAGAAACTGCTAACCTTGAACTAGTTAGAAATTATTCCTCTTGAAAAATGCATTTAAAAGGGAAAGTCTATGTGGCAAAGGCGTCTCTAGAGATCACAAGCCCCACCAAGAGGGGACTTCAGGCTGCTTCTTTCTGGTCCCCTGTCACAGCCCAGACAAGGTTTGAGTTCCCAATAGTGGCAATCATACCATTGCTTGTTTAATTTAAGGAATTTAAGAGAAACTGAACTGTACAGTTCAGATCCCTGTTGCACCATAGCAAAATTAAAGACAGCAGGAGATGGAGTGTAAGGATTGAAGGGGGTCACAGGCTTGCAGCTACATGCACCACTGAAAATATATTTAGCACAGCAGCAGAAGGACGTGAGTATTTCTATATAATGAGGTACATGAGGCTGGCTGAGAGGGAAGGAATAACAAAACCAAGGCCTTCTACGCTGTAGAATCACAGATATTTTCAAGACCATGCCTGGTGGTAGCAGCAGGTGGATTCACTTTTTTTTGAACCCATCCAGTTCTCTCTTAGGATTAACAAACAATTAAGCTCTAATGTGGGGAAAAATAACAATTTGAATTGCTTTTTTTTTTTTTTTAATTGTGCTGAATCGCACCTTATTTCTCCTTTTGGATGGAGTCTTCCTTGAGTCTGAGAGATGATAGTGAGAAAGATCTCCCTGCAATAATAAAATTATTGAGAAAAATTAGATATACAGAATAAGACACTCATCACCAAGCCCATTCATAGGATTTCTGACAGCTCACTGAGGATCCATCCCACACTGCTGCTTGATGCTATCTCACTAAGGAGGAAAGGCCTTTCTCATCATGGCTGTGCCTCATGACAACACATTATCCAGCTGTTCCACATCAAGTGTTTTAACCATGTGGCGTCTCTGCCTCTTCTGCTGCTCAGTGCCTTTCCACATTCTTCCACTTTTCATTTCCAACTTCCACAGCATTGTTTACTGCACTGCAAAAGCCAAATAGGATTAAACCTGATAAAGAGAAGCAGATGCATTACATCTGGCAGAAAACAAAAGATCAGCGTTTGGCACAAGGGTTTATTGTTTGTGACAAGGCTTTGGAATGTAATTAATTTTGCAAAGCCGTGCCAGTGAATGCCATTCAAACTCACCAGATGTGCCAGGGAGGGAGATGCCAACTCTTTTTCCAAGAGGACGGCTTGATGCCTGCTGACTCTCATTTCTGCAGCTCCATGGGTGTCAAATAAAATAATGTCTCTTTGGATGGAAACAAAGAACAGGCTATTCTCTGCAGAGCTACTGCATATGCAATGACAAAAGGGGCTTTTTGCTTGGTTGTGGTGTCGTTTTTCTGGATGAATGTGTATTTATTTATTTATTTATTTATGTGGAGTCTGTGTCAACAGTTAAATTTTTTTGGCACAAAATTACCACTGCTCTGAAGTCACCAACATTCAAAGACACGGGCACATCCAGGCTAAAGAAATCATATATCCACACAAATAATTGCTCATGCAGAATGGGAAACATGAGATAAAATGCAATTTCCTCAGAATACGGTTTTCTATCCAATTTTTTGCTCACTGGGAAAATTTCTCCAGATGCACATGTTGCTTCTGGCAAGGGGGAAAGTGTGATATATATATGTATTTTTTTATTCTTCCCCCACTAAACTTCACTGCAGCATAGACTGAATAATACAGGGCACAATATGCAATAACAGGCAGCTGTTAGTGTTTCATTTTACTGGGATTTAAAGTTTCTGTAAAGCTGACAGCAGAGGTGACAAGCTTTTAATGGAGTAGGTAGTTTGTTCCTGCCAAGTGGTGGCTGCTGTTAACAAAAAACCCATCTTCTGCACTTGGCCCCAGGTGTCTGTGGCAGAACCAGGTCAAGATGAAGGTGAGTGTGAGAAGGAGGCACACACACAAGAAAACCGAGAGCCCAAGAAACCCGGTCCTCCATAACACAAAGTGGTTATTTCCAAATAAACTCCATTTTAGCACATTAGCATAATTTTTATAGCACAGCTGATGCTTCTGGCCTGCCAATCTTCTGCCTCCTGCACACAGCTCCTGCTTTATGCTCCTGCACAGCTATGGTGAGTTTCTGCCAAAGGGGTGTTTGACAAGTGGAGACAGAGATGCAGCAGGGACGGCAAAACAGCTTTCTCCTCGCTTCTCCCCCCAGCCCCCACACATCTCCTGATGCACACCACAGCCAGCTTGCATGAACATCATCGAGTGGAACTGCACATAGAGCTACAGATCCCTTCCTGCCTTTTTGGTTTCCACATCCAGGTGACAACAAAATTGTCATTTCCCAGTGGTGTGATGTAAATTTAGGGGTTGTTTAGGACAGAGGAATATTTTCAGGAGAGCTGATTGTGAGGGTGAGAAGAGACAAGACAGGGCTGTAAAAAGCTCCAGACCATGGTGACGTGTACAGGGCTGAGCGAATTAATCCATGGCAGGAGGCCTTCCCACGTAACTTTTGTATTACAGCCTCAGCCCAAACTCTCTTGCAGGAGCAGGAACATGTCTCCACCTCATTACTCTCCACTAGGTTCAAACCTCATGGGTTGTTATTAGAATAACGAGTAGGTACACACAGGTTAGAGTTTAGGCCACATTAATATTACATAGGGAATACTAGACAATTAGGGGAAAAAATAATTATTAGGGAATTGTTCCTTCTCTAGAGAACATACTGTTCAGAATTCAGAAGTGAGAAGGCACAGGAAGCCAAGGTATCTTCCATCATCAACTGTATGTGAAATGAGCTGGGGATTTTTGATCCTTCTGGAGATGACAGGGGAGACCAGCTCTTCAATTCCTTATTGTTTGCACATGATGGCATTTTGGTAATTAAAGTTGTTTTCTTTCCTTGAGCAATTTTTAATTCAACAGAAGTGATTGTACCACTGTGATTTTGTTCCTAGTCTCCCACTGGCCCAGTACAGGTTCTTTCCAGTTCCTGCAAACCCTGCTTCAGCCTCCAGCCAAAACTTGGCAGCTCTGTATTCTACAAGATGTGTTTTTCCCCAGACTAATTTTCAGAGAGGCTTTATCAATTTTAATTAAAATGCTGCCATCTCTCTTGGTGCTTGCTGGTTGGACTACATGTAAACCATGAAACATAATTCACCTTTTACAAGAAGGAAGTGTGAAATGAAATCTGTTGCCTTGTTATGATGGTGAAAACAAAGCAAACGTTGTCTGATAATTTCTTTGATGCTTTATTTTAGAATCTATTTCTTTGATCTAGTTATTTTATTTTTTTTTTATTTGGGACCTCAAATATTGCTATAGGTTGATTTTGCTGAAGGAAAGAGTCCATAGGGAACTTGTGACACTGTCAGACTTACCCAAGAGGAGAAAGCATCACACAAAGAGTGGTCTCTTCCCCTGCCCCTTTCAAATGACATAAACCTCAGCCATGGTGCTGTCACCAGTTTGGGGCCTTAGGTTTTTGACTGAAAAGTAAAACAGGAAAAAATGAAGGAGTGAGCTATAAGAATGTCCTCAGATATAAATCCTGAGTTATTAGAAAAGATTGATCCTAGAATCATGGAAGAGTTTTAGTTGTAAGAGACCTTAAAATTATGCAACAGCCATGCAGGTGAGGATGCTGGTACAGAATGGAAATTGCAAGAAAATCCTTAAAATGTAAAACCCTTAAAATGTAGAGAAAAAAAAAAGAAAATAAAGTAATAGGCTATTTCCCATGTTTAATAAGGATAAGAGTCAGATTCATCTTAAATTGTAGGAAAAGGAATATAGCTTGGAGTTGAGGAAAGCATTACAGTTAGGGCAATGAACTACAGGGAGTCTGTGGGCCTTCTTAGCTTAGGGCTGTTGCAAACTGATTAGAAAAATAACTGCCAAAATAGTACAGAAATCATTGGCCCGAACTGTATGACCACTTTAGACTTCTTCCAGCCCATGGCTTTCCTCTGGATCCACCCAAATTCTGAACCTCATCATCAGAAGGTGGTAGGAATCAAAATATGCACTTTTTGTCGTGGAAACATTTGTTATTTACACAAATTACACAATGACATAGTCTTTGGGGCAGAAAAACCCCTCATTTTAGCCCAGTATCCTGCATCTGACAATGACCAGTAGCAGATGTTTTGGGAGAGGATATAAGAACAAGTGCTGAGTGGGTGCTTGACTGGCACATCTTCCCAGCTCTCAGTGGGCTGCTGCTTCGGGAATTTTAGGGAGAGGGGAAGCCCACAGAGTATGGGATCAGTGCTAAAAATCATGTGATATGTTCTAAACAAAATGATGTAATAGTGACAATTAATATGAATAAATACAATGGGGGGGGGGCAGGTTGTGTTCCCATGAGCTTATATAAAATTATCCCTGATTATGTCCCTGATTTCTTCCTCAGGAAAGGTTTTAGTTTTAACATCGAGATTTTAAAAACATTCTCATTCCCTGGTACTCCTCAGAAGCCAGCTGGGAAACAGGAATTTTTTTACAGAGGAGTCAAAATATTGAGGAGAGCTGGAAAAATGGTACTCAATGTTTAGAAATTGAAAATTATGATTTTCAAGTCTATTTCTTCCACAGAGCTCTGGATTTCAGAAAGCATTCTGGAAGGTGTACCTCATCCTTCCAACCTGTCAATTTAAAGCCTTTAAAGTTGGGTTTGAAATGGGCTCAATCTCTTCATCCCAGGAAATTTTTTTGATGACAGAGGCAGCTACATTTATGTGTGAAATGGTCTAGAAACATGAAGCTTCACTCATAGAGGCTTAAATTCATATTATTTCATCTCTGTGTTGTGGTTGCTCTCTAGCAACACATTTAGAGGGTGACAGTTTCTGCACCATATCTGTGAGCTCTGCATTGGTGTTATCAGCTCCCTAAATTATCTCACGTGATATTGTAGAATCACTTGTTCAGTGGACAGCTGGGCTGAGTCCAGGGTAAATGTCTCTTCCATGTTCCTTTGTAATGATTTTCTTGTTCCTGCAATCATAGAGACATCTGCTAGTACAGGGAAGCTCTCATGGCAATTCTCTTTATGGTAATTTCCTGTAAGGAATCCCTCTTAGATTTGTTGAAAGGAATCCCTCCTGGAAGGCTCATGTACAAAAGGGACTGGGGTACTCAAAAACTCTGAACACCTTCTGTTTAAGAAATTTAAACTGATGATTGTGATGACAATACTTGATGGCCTTATGTTTCTAAACCTTAGGTAAAAACAGGTCAGAATGGAAAACTCATAATTGAGACACTTTCCTTGCCTTTAACAGTTTTGTGGTGCAGGGATTTAATAATTCTCTTGGGGCTCTCTGTGCCTGAGCCGTCAGCTGCATCAAATGTTGGTTAAGAGGCACACTGAGGGGATATGAACCTGGGTCACAAAGTATATTTGTGGCAGAGCTGAGGATTCAAACAAAGTCTTTTTCTTCTTAGTCCCTTTAAGCCATGGGCCATACTGCCTCTCTGCAGGTAACATTTTTCCCATTAAAGAATCGCTGAAAATACTGAAGAAGGCAATTTTTTTGAGGGGTGTTTCTTGGTCTCAAGAAAAGAAAAGAAAAGGAAAACAAAAGCAAAAAAAAAAATCAACCAAGCCCTTGAAACAATCCTCACCTTCCAGCTAATCTTTACAATGCCATTTTAACATTTTATAGTGCATAAACAACACCTTGATGTTATTGCTCTGCCAGAAGGCTTATTACGACAGAAGGCACTAATAGGCCACACATATGCCAAAGTCCAACTGCTACTTCAGGCTTGGTTTTTATAGAAGGACACATTTTCACATTCTTCTTTATTGACTCCCCCTGCCCCCCTCCCTCTACGTGCCGTTAAAGGAATGCCAACATAAAACTGGCTAAAAATAAAGCCAGTTCAGGCATATTTTTCATGTTATTGTAGGATAAATAAAGGTGTCTAAAGGAAGTGTGCTATTAACCATGAATCATGGAGGGAAGCGTGGCTCTTACTTGGCTAGTGTTGGAAGGTATAAAACATTCTTTAAAAGCAACAATTCTAACCTTATTTTAGGAAATATGCATATGCACATGATTTTATTTAAAGGTATTTCCAGAAAAAAATAATAAATGCAATATAAAGGAAAATTGATGTTAGATCTTCGGCCTGCATTTCTGGGGGGAAAAAAGAAAAATCACTAGTTTTTATGTGCTTTTTTCTGAGTCTCCATCTGTCTCCTTTTGTCACTCCTGTCCTTTGTTTTCTTTCTTCTCATTAATATTATGACCCTGCTACTGGTACTTGAGCCATGCATCCAGACTCATACAAGCAGGTGAGAGGGAACAGTGCAGGCACAGGGCAGGGTTAGAGAGAAACATGGGTACAGAAACTCCAATGTGAAGTGCCAATAGATACGACACCCCTGCACCCACCTTTTAAAAGCCTCAAGAGAACCTCCTGGTTGGTTTTGTCACAGTGAGCATTGATCAGATCATAATAGCAGGAACTGAGATGGCTTTGGGAAGATGGGGTAAGACTGGGGATTTCTCCTGACATACATGGCTTTGTGAGTGCTGCTGTCTTACTTCCCAGCTTTCCCAGATTCAGAAGGTGCCCAGCTGCTTTCACAGCGGTGAGCTATGCACAGGAAGACAAACCCGTGAGTGACTGCACTGGGTGAGCAATCCGGGAGGAACTGGAGAGACCCATGGAGCAGGTTTCCACACCAGATTTAAGACACTAAATCTGGGTGATTACAACTTGTGTACAATCTAGGTAGTGTGCCTGATCACTTAGAGTTCATTGGGTCATAGAAAGGCTTGGGTTGGAAGGGACCTTAACTACCTCCCCATTCTAAACCCCTGCCATGGGCAGGGACACCTTCCATTATATCAGGTTGTTCCAAGCCACATCCAGCCTGGTCTTAAATACTCCCAGGGATGTGCCAGCCACACCTTCTCTGGGCAACCTGTGCCTCACCACCCTCAGAGGGAAGAATTTTTTCTTTATATGCAGTTTAAACCTCTTTTCTCTCAGTGTGATGCCATTCTCCTTTGTCTGGTCACTGCTTCTGCAAATAGTCCCTCTCCACCTCTCTTGTAGGCTCCCTTCAGATACGCTGAAAGGCTGCAAATAGGTCACCCTGCACAACCTGAGCTGATGGAGAGCTATTCAAGAAGGTCAATTTAGATTAGAGAATGAGTCAGATGACACTGGACACAGAGAATGAGTCAGATGACACTGGACACTAATGCTTAGGCATTAGTGTTGTCCCTAGTAGGCTGGTCAATAGCCCACTGGCCTCACAGATCTCCAGGGACCATGTGAATTGCTTATGCAGGCAGCTGGTGCTATTTCAGAAGCTCCAGGATGTCTTACCTGACCACCAAATGGCATTCTAGGAGGGCCTGGGTGTATGAATGTCAGAGCAATGTCTTGCAGCTATCTAGCATACAATGAGACATCTAAAATAGTAATTGGAACCTGGATTAAATCAACTGAATCACTTCTCACTTAGGGGCACAATGCATAGCTGAGATGTAGCTGTTTTTATAACTAGATACCAGAACTTTCCTGATTCTGTACCTGAATCCCACTTCTTACGCACGAGCTTATTCAGGGACAGAAGGATGGCACCAGCTCAGACAATAAATCCTGTCAAACCAAGCTAAGCATGGAAGCAGAAATGAGATATGGTGAAACCAACAAAAGAATGAAGAAAATTATCGAGATGAGTTCCAGATGCAGGGCATGATGATAAGGATTAAACGTGGAGCTCTTGTGGACTATTTATTTGCTGTTTTCCAATACTATATTTGTGCCCTTTTCACCTGAGGGAGGGAGGGTCTGAGTCCTACTTAAGCCTGATCCCCATCACATACATTTACTTCTTCAGACCAAGGCCATGACATAAATTTAGGCAGCCACCAAGATAACACCTGGTTTTTACAGCAGCTCGAGAACGTTCAGAATGAAAGCTCTGAAAACTGAAACAGGCAGCATCTTGTTTGAACATCTCTTAAGAATAATTACAATTCTTCTCTTATTATGTAAAATTTTAATCCAAGATTTTACTCCTGTAGAAAAATCCAGAGAAAGAAATGGTTCCTCCAAATAGGGGGCTTTATTCGAACTCTCAAGTCAGGCTCCTTCAGCATAATTCCTTAATCATCTCTGAGTACCTAAAAACTCAGGGTTTTATGGGCGTTTTCATAAGTGCTTTTTTGCTCCAAAGGTTATTGCTGTTAAAATGCATTGCTCAAATTTTCTTGACAGGCATCCCAAAATACACTTATGTGATCAGAGAGATGAAGAGGTAGTGAAAATGCTCTGCTTCTAAAACACTCATAATTACACTAAAACACAGTAATCATATTCTAAAAGCAAAATTTGCAGATATTAGATACACTCTAGTAACCAGAGTGTCTAAGTAAACATTGACTCTATCTTCATTAATCGTTAAGGTCTACAGACAAAGGGAATAACAGTTTACCCAAACCTCAACTGCTTTTGTTTGTTTGTCTGTTTTTCTTAAGCTCTTTTCCTGGAAAAAAGTCTCTCTTTGGATGTGAAATTCTCGATTCTTTGATGATTTACATAGTGACACACACACACATGAAACAAAAGCAAGTTATTAGGAAATTAGAAGCTTTCATGCGTACTAAAAGTGGAAATATTTTTTGTTGTTAATTTGTACTATTTCATGGAGTGTCGTATGAAATCGAAGTTGGATATTGTTTTTTTTGTTTGTTTGTTTGTTTGTTTGTTTTTGTTTTTGTTTTTTTTTTCTTTTGAGGGTTCTTTTTCACTTTCAGGAAGGTAATTAAAATAAAAGAAAACCCAAAAAACCAAAACTTAGGAAACTTACAGGGATTCATGTGTTAACAGTGGAATGTGAAAATAAGATCTGCAAAAACCCTCAGAACCAAGCAGCATTGAAGTAAGTATCTAAGTTTAAGGTATTCACTTTTTTTTTTTTTTTAATCTGTGACTGTTAATAACTTTGGATGTTGAGAAGTGTAAAAAAATTTCTCAGATATGGGCAACATTTTTAGGGACTGTGGGCTCTGTCCATGCTGGGTGCTGAGGGTGCTTAATTCAGACACCATTGGTGTTATAGTCTGTCTTGGTAGAGCTCTCCTCACCCAAATTTGATTGTCTGAGTATTAGAAATGTGAGCCTGAGCCAGATGCCCCAGGCTGGGTTTGAAGTGAATGGAGAGAAATTGGCATACCCAGCAGGTGATTCATGCTTCATCTCCTGAGATGCAATGAATCACTTTCTGAACATGACTATTTTTCCTCCACTGAATGTAAATGGACCTGAGGGATCTTCTCACTAACTCTAAACACTTAACTCGTAACAGCTTAAGTAAAAGCAGACAAATCGTGTCTATTATCTCTGAGTTTGAGAAGGTGATGAGCAGCACAGGCTGCCTCCTCCTCAGCCCTGCCAAAGCCTTGCTTTATCTACAGGTGATAGACAGGAGCAGTCTTACTGCCTGTGTTTACACTTGTAGTAGGATTTTTCTGTTTTTATTTCTCAGTCTTACTTTTCTAAATTTATGCAGGTCTGGTGTAATTTTTATGAGGAGCCTGATTTTGCCAAAGGTCTCAATATTTCCTATGGAATGAGGCAGATGTTTTTCCTATTAATTTCATACATTTTTATTTGTAGGAGTAGAAAATCATAGAATGATTCGAGTTGGAAGGGACTTTAAAGCTTATCTCACTCCAAACCCTTGCCATAGGTAGGGACACCTTCACTATCCCGGTTTATTCCAAGCTTCATCCAGCCTGGCCTTGGACACTTGCAGGGATGGGGCAGCCACAGCTGCTCTGGGCACCCTGTGCCAGGGCTTCCCCACCCTCACAGGGAAGAATTTCTTCCCAATTTCTCCTCTAACCCTGGCCTCTGTCTGTTGAAGCCATTCTCCCTTGTTCTATATAGTCCAGGCATTTTTCAAAAGTGAGTTTAGCGGCAAAATTAGATGGTAATTCCCACATTCTGTTATGAGGCCCCACTAATGCACTGCTGCTAAACTCACTGTCAGGGAATGAAGGAAAACATTAGGAAAATTACACCCATTATCCCTGTGAGGTTCTATCATGACCTAGGATAAAACCAGTCTTGCAATGCCCTCTGAAATATTTATTCATATATTCAGATATATTCAGATATTATTATACATAATATTTTTACCTGCTGTATTGGAATTACAGAATATTTTGTGTTGGAATGAACTTTCAAGATCATTTAGTTCCAACCCTCCCGCCATAGTCAGGGTCACGTCCTGCCTTGGAAGTGAGACAACCTCTGGAATATGCTAAATTCATTGTCAATATGGAGCATGAGAGATTCAGTGTTAGTTTACAACAAGTTAATGATCATCTGTACTCACTGCTAGCCATCGATGTGTTCCTGTCCTTTGAGAAATCTGCGGCAAGTGTAGTATTTTATTCAGTTCTGCAGGAACTTGATGAACAATAACCTTGATGAAAGAAACTTTTATCCATGCAATTAAAAATGGAGGTGAAATAAAAGTTCTTCAATGTGTCCAGGAAAATTGTCATAAAAGGTGAGTCTGAGGTGAGGCAATAATCAGATTTTTCTAAATTCTTTTGATGAGGCGGCTCTGGTACATGGTTGCCGTACATCTGTGACAACATAAAGCTGCTTCTGAAGCTTCTGGACACCAGGAGGAGCATCACACAGGCACTGCCAGGGAAACAGGCTTGGTGATAAAACATATAGCAAAGGCTCTGTCTAACTGTTGAGCTAAAAGTAAAGAAGGTAGTCACCTAAAAAAGCAGTAAAGACAGGTGGAATTTGCAATTACTCTTTAGACACAAAGAAATACTCTTTTGACACTAGATATTTTGCTTTGTGTTCCAGTTAATTGCAGGATTATGAGATAATTGACGAAACCATGGTTGGGAAATAAGGAAAGAAAATTACAACAATGGGGAGTGAAATTCCATTATAAACATTGGGGAGTTTTTTGTTGTTTGCTTTTTTTTTTTTTTTTTAGAGATTCCTCAGTGTGACATTTAATGTTATTGTTAAGAACATGATATAAGCTCCTCTTATTCTTCTCATCACTGGTGTAGAGACAGTGTACATATAGACCTCTCAGACTATTGTAGCTTGATGAGTTCATCTCTGGGTGTGTCTGTTCCTTGATGACAGAGGGTGATTAACATGTAGATAGCTTAAACTAGAGCACTGATCCTAAAATTTGCATGATTAGCACTACAGCAAGTACATGAATTCCAAAACGTTTGGGTTCATTTAAAAAAAATTGAGATTTTTATTTACTCCAGTACTAGTACACTCAAAAATGCTCATTTCCCTGTTCCCTGGCTGTGTAACTCTTGGTGTGATTCTTGTAGTAGTATATATTGTTGTGGAGGAAAAAAAGTGAAACAAAAACTAAGGGCAAAGCTTTTAGTATTTCAGCAACTAGTCCTGATTTCACAGTAGGGCCAAATAGGAAAAAAAAGGAACTTCTTTAGATCCATGGTCAAAAAAATCTCATTCTTATGACAGCTGAGCTGCTTATCTCATCCATGCGTGATTGGGCACCCACAGTTCGGAACATCTCTAACACTTAATAGGTTGGGTATTGGGCTGCCATAACCATAAAGATACACACTTCTTGATAGCACATTTTCCAAGATTTATTCCAAGGAAAACGTCCATCGAACTGTTTCTGGAATAACCTGGCCGCACTGATTATGCCAGTTGTTCCAGCATACTCTCATTTGGCACAGAGCTGTACATTTTCTAGGCACTTTACTTCAATGCACAGACTACTAGAGTTGACCATTATCAGTCTAGTGGCTTCAGGGCAGTTCTTGCGGGTGTTTGGTGGTTTGGTTTTTCATACAGGATGCAAATGTACCTAGGAATTCATTAGTGTAGGATGTTGTGGAGGACAAAATCAGAACAGACAAATTTTTGGAAAATAGTCCCAGTATTCACAATAAAATCATGGTGATATTATTTACCCAACTAAAGAACTTCTAACCTGGACTTCCCCCTAATGGAAGATAGTTCACTACCATCTTTCTAGTAATTTTGTTTCTGAATTTATCACTGACTCCTGTTGCAACTGGTTTCTGCCTAAGCAACATCTTAAAGTGATCAAATTAGGAGCTTTTGTTGTTTATTTTTTGTATATTTTCCATGATTTAGACTCTATGATTTTTAAGATAAGTTCTAGGAAGTCACTTGCAGTGTGCTGAACACTACATCAAAGTTTTGTTACTTTCTTTGTTAAATTGCATTGCTGATTGAACACTCCTAGATCTTTGGAGAATTCCTGATACCTTAGGTAATTTCAAAGAGAAAAACGGTAGACACGTGAAGTCTCTCTGTAGTTATATTACTCTTCTTCCACAGAGGACAGCAGAGATCCATACACTGATTCTTCAGGTTTGTCACCAGGAAGATTATTTGTAAGGAGTAGGCTCCCAAGCCAACATGAAATTGTGAAATGGTTTTGTCAGAAATTGGTTGTCAGCCTTTCTTTAATCACCTCGTGACAAAAGATGTAGAGGAAAAGCAGCAATGAAAAATTCTCTTTGGCTGTCAAATGTGTGAATACCAAAGCCCTTCTGGATCTGGATTCTGACGGTCTCTCACAATTTTTATTTACTTCATTCACTTAAGGAGAAAATTTATATTATAACCTGATTTAGACCTCATTTTAGTCAATATAAGAAATGCAGCAATTACCACAAAAATTGCCTCAAGCCCAGAATAAAAAGCTTCCTAATTTAGATCACCAATTTTCATGAGAAGTTACTTTATAGCTGTCTATATATGCAAATTTAAATAGTGAGTGTTATGGATGCTTTCTATCCTGATGACTGTTTACTCCAGGTAGCTCTCAAATTTCTTTAATAATTTGTGCGATTGCCCTCTAGAATTACAGAGAGACATCTTTCATCTAATTGCTAAACTCTATATGCAAATGCTGTCAGATTTAATTAGTATTTTCCCCCTTGAAATTACCAACAAAGCTCAAGAAGTTTTAGATGGATCATGTTCTGGAGATATTACACTAGAAATCCAATGATGTTCCAAAAAAGATATTACAGTCACATCTCCCTGGAGTATTAACAAACATAGGCTTGGCCTGTAATGAGTCCATTGGTGCACACAATTCAAAAAGTCACATCTAAATGGTACGGTGGAGATTACTAAAATCTGTATTAGAATACACCAGAATTGGTAGCCTACATGGTATGAAACAGAACTATAATGAATTATGAGTAGCACCAGTTCCCTCAATAGGATGTTCAGGAGCAGAACTGATGCCAACAGATTATGTCAATCTGTAATCTATATGTCTATATGCTTGTTTAAAATGAATCCTTATTATGTTTGTACACATACCAGGTGATCTCCTAGTAAAACTTAACCTGAATTTTGCACCCTTTACCATAATTTCCATTTTCAGTTGAAGTGGGGTGTGCAAAGCATATACTATAAAATTGCCTTTGCAAGTGCTTTTTTTTTTGGTATATTTAATTTAAGGGTTTTTAATTTAATTTATGTGTTTAAACAGGAATGAGGCAAAATATATTCTCATAGCATGCCAAGAAGTCCTTCTAAACTGCTCACTGTGACACAAATCAGTCCTCTCTGTCTAGAGAATGTGGCCTGACAAAAAGCTTCAAGTCCTTTTGTATCCCTTGGCCTTCTGTTCTTTCTCTGTGTTGGCCCAAAACACACCTGTCTCTGGAGAGTCACTCGTGAACAGCAAATCTGTGCCCTTCACTCAGTGATTCTTCTGCTGACATGGGACTACACAGGTATTTTCTTCCTCAAGAGAGGAATAAAGTTTAGATGTCTCATAAGGAACACTCAGCACACCTTCCAGCAATAGAAGCAACCACGTAAACTTGTTAATGCTGTATTCATAGATTTTATATATTTTAAATTCAGTAAGATTCCTTTCATCCAACCATGATGTATATGCAGATGTAGATTTGCTTTGAGTAACTCAAAAGGATTTGCTTTAAGGCTACAGGCAAGCAGATAGAACACCAACTTTTTGCCAAGACTTATTAATTGATAATGCACTGTGTTATATTCCAGTGTAATCCATGTCCTGGCCCATTCTGTTCATGACATTTTTCTCAATAGCGTATTTTTCAGACATTTAAATTTTTGTTTGAACTGGAATTGGGGTCTTTCACTGGGTTTGCAACCATTTAAGAAATCCAGCCTAAAGATTCAAGTTAGTGACATCAGACATTGATGTTAATGACAACATACTTGATTTCAGGCACCAATTCCAGAGACACTGCCTAGCCCACTGAATGTATCAATCTCAAAATAAATTCTATTGTTTTTAAATAAATTTTAGCCTAATTCACTTAATCCCAAGGGCTTGAAGAGCTGAAATCCTGACCTCTGAAGGCAAGTGTGTTATGAGTGAATCTGCACAGGTGTCCCGGTGCATTGCTTGTCCATAGAGAAGTAGTAACTATTATTACATCAGGCTTTTGATCTGAGCTGTACTCAATCTCCCCTGACAAGTAGAGCTACATTTTGGTAAATTTCAAAGGCGAAGAGGCTCAAGTTACCATTTCAGGCAAGGGTGAAAGAATAAAGCCAGTAAAAAAATAAAGCAAGTGAATTTTCTAATTTCCAGTTTCAGTATGTGCTTGTAAAAACGAAATATTAACATTAGTCTATAAATATTAGCCTTTTTCACAGGTTGGCAAATGCTTCTCATGGAATCCATACCTGTAGAGGGGTCATGGTGCCTGGTATAAAGGAGGTATCCCAGAAATCATATTTATCAGACACAGTCAAGGAAGTGTGTCCATATCACTTGGTTACCCACACACTTGCAATATCAACTGTAGTTTTTCAAATCCCAGCTAGATATACAGAAAGGAAAATAGTTTTATAGACCAGGGCTGTATAGAGGCCAAAAGATATCAAAATAAAAGCAAGGAATTATCCAGCCTGATTTAGAGTTAACTCCCTCAGGCTATTGCTCACTAACTCTGCATTGCAAAGGAACAAAAAAATTTCACTTGTTCATCCTGGAAAATGGTTTTATATTCTCATAACAAACTACTTTTCCAACAATCCAAACACTTTCCTACTGGGAAACATTACCACCTGAAACAAATTTTGTTGCATGACTGTGAGTCAAACCTTCAAAGTTTTTCTTAGGTGACCCTGTAATGGGTTGAAAAAACAAAAGCTGACAGAGTAAGCAAGAAAGTACTCAACTTCCAGGTGAACAATCCACAAAAGGCATATAAAAGAGGCAGTAACTAAAGACAAAACTAGCAAACACAGAACCACTCACTCCAGACAGCCAAGGTTATTTTCAGGTGTTGTCTACACTGGAGAAATCAATTGGCTGTAATGTCCTTCAGCTGTTGGCAAGGGCTCTGGAGTCTGAGCAGATTTGCTACAGCAAACTTTGCAGCGGCTATTGCTGATATTTCACCAGGATTTGTGTGTCTGGGAGACTTCACTCCACTACTGGGGCAGATAATACACATCCCACTGCTTTACCATCTGCAGCAGCAGAGTTAACCCATCTCTCCTCTGTTTTCTTTGCCTGGCCCGAAGCCATTTAACCACAGCCATGGTATCATGTGTTTTACCGAACCTACCTTGGGAGTTCTTTTCTTTTTTCTCAATAAGCATTTTCTTGTACAGATGTGCCTTGTTTGTTTTGGTTTTTTTACTTTTTTCTTTTTCTTGTGTTTTTTCTTTCCTTTCTTTTTTTTTGGTGGGAATTTGTTTTGTATTTTTCTTTGGTTTTTTTTTGGGGGGGTTGTTTTGTTTTGTGGGTTTTTTTTTGTGTGGTTTTTTGTTTGTTTGCTTGCTGTTTTCCTTGTCAGAAGCCATCTAGCTCCTTCCAGCTGCCTTTTTCTTCATCTCCAAGGGATAAGAAGGTTTACCAGTTCCTGGACTATATAGCATCTCAGCTGTTTTAAGGAATATTGACATTTTTTTCCTTCAGGGATTGGAAGTCAAAGGCTGAAGAGGTGAAGGACCCGGAGACAAAGCTACAAATTTCTGAAAACTTAGGGAAGTTATAATGAAAAAGGTATCAGAGACCATCTGTTTTCAATCTTTGCTTTTGAAAATCCGTGACTGCTTGAAATCACACCACTAGTTCAAAAGGCAGACAGCTTGTGATAACTGAAATGCAAAATTGAGAAGTTTGCATGTAACAAGTCCATTTACACAGATTTTTTTTTTTTTTTTAATTAATTTAATCTTATTTAAGCTACTTCTATGCATCTAGTCTGGAACTTTGCAGAATAAGATTTTTAAGAATTGTTCTTCTTATGTCAGGCTCAAAGAGAGCCTTGAACCTTCTCCTCATTTCCATGGTTTTACCAAGGTTAGTAAGTGGACCAGAGCAGACTGATAGACTCATTGTTTCATTGTGCAAATTCTTCAGTCATGGTTACTTAGACTTTTATAGGTGGCTGTAGAATAAATAGGACTAAAAAAGGCTTTTGAATTATCTAGGAAAATGGAAATCTGCTAAAAATTATTAAATTTATGTTTTCATTATTTTAGTATCTTAAATGAACCTCTGATTTTTCATAGAATCACAGAAAAGCTTGGGTTGAAATGGACCCTAAAGCTCATCTTATTCCAACCCCTGCTGTGGGCAGGGACACCTTTCACTATCCCACAGTGCTCCAAGCCCCTTCTAACCTGGCCTTGAATGAACAATTCCACAGATGGGGCAGCCACAGCTTCTCTGGGTAATCTGTACCACGCTCCCAACACCTTCACAGTAAAGAATTTAATTCTAATATCCAATCTAAGTATTTTCTTTTTCAGTTCCCTCTCGTCCTATCACTACAATAGTCTCTCCCCTTTTTCTTTTTGGGCTCCTTTCAGGTACTGGATGGTTGGCAATTTTCACAATAATTGTGTGGGGTATATTGTTATTTCCACATATGTTGAAAAATTACTGGAAATTGAAAAATATTTTAACCCTCTCTGTGTGGTCTGCCTAATGGCCCTTTTGCTGATGTTAACAACATTAAATTCAGATGTTTCTCCACATATATTGGTGGAAGATACAATGGTGCCAATGCAAAATCCTGGCATTCACCATCCTTTCTGTAAACCCTGCATCATCCTTTCTGTAAATGTCACTGATGAATCTTTGCAGCAATTCCCATGCAGTTTCCACAGGCAGCACAGTCCTCAGAACAACACAACCATCATCACCTTTTCCATGAGTGGAAAACAAGAAATGAAACTCTGCCTGTTTTCTCCAATGTCCTCAACATCATTTGAAAATTTTTAATCCTTGGCAGACATTTGCAATTGCAACTTGAGTTCTTTCGTATGAATATGAACTCAAGCTGTCTTCCATAGCACCGTAATAGATTAGTCTTGAGCAAGACCAAACATAAAATGGGATGGTTTCCATGTAGTTGTTACTAGTTTTTAGCTTCTCCTGGCCTCCAGGAAGGTGAAAAGAAACCTATAGTTCATGAGGTTCAGGGTAGCCTGTGCTTCAACTGTATGCAGTACCCAGTGTGTTGTAAATTCATACACTAATCTAACTTCTCCATGTAGACAAGCTGTGAAAGAAAAAAAAAAACTTCTAGGGAAGTATATGTGCATATGGAAGCACTGAACCGAGGCCAAACTGGATGCTAAGCACTTCAGGAAGCAGAATACTTAAAAAATGTTAAGGTAGAGTACCTCAAAACTATTATATACATACATACATAACTATATTTACATATATATACGTATGTACACACACACATATATATGTATATTTGCACACAAACACACACACACACACACACATATATAAATAAATACGGGGGTGTGTGTGTGTGTGTATGTCTCATTTGAAGTTTCATAGCGGTGAAAGGGAAACTAACCAGTTTTCTTTTGATCCAAAGCAAGTTCCCATGATGTTAGACAGTATTTTTGCAGGCAAGCAATACATTTGTAGCACAGACTTGAATGAACAGCAATAATTTTAATTGGGTTACGTTTCATGCTCTTTGATGTTGCCCCAGTAGTATGGGTACTCTACTGAGGAGTACTCATACCCTTTTTATGAGGAGTACTCAGTCCCTGTGTATGAGTTATTAATTCACTGTACCTCTAAGACAGGTCAGCTTTCATATCTGAAATTCTGTGGTCTTCCCATGTACCCTGGTTTCAGGCTTTCTGTATAAGAGAAGATTTGTCCTGCACATTCATGGTCAGCTACATGGTCCTCCTTTCGAGGGAAAAAAAGAGATTGATGGTTCATCAGTACAGTTTTCCACATTTCTAAAATTTGGAGGGACCAAATGATTTCCACGTTAGTTATTCTTATTGGGAAGGGATAAATTTTGACTGTACCAAACCCACAATGATTTCTACTGGAAAAAGCATATCTTCCATATGCACAATTTTCCATCTTCTGCTTTACCTCAGCAATTAGTTTTGGGTACCCTCACTAAGAGAGTTGGCAATTCCATTCACATATAATATATATAATTTCCCAGAGTTACATTGACTTGAGGGAAATTTTTCAGAAGTGCAGCTAAAAAAAGTGAGCAGTATTGGCCAAAAAATCACAGGTTTGTGTATTTTTTTCTCTTTCCCTGTCAAATGATGACCGTGAATCATGTCTGGTCTCCAGGCAAAAGATTTGGCACAAAGCAAATTTTTCCCTTGTTTTAAGAAATCTGCCCTCAACTTGGATGTGTAGAATGAGGTGTAGCGTCTTATTTGCTCCAAGGCCAACCAAACTGTGCTTTCTAAATGAATGACTCTTGAAAGAAAATAATCTTTTAATGCCTTGTTTATTTTCCTTACCATTTGCCACTGACACTGAAGAAATTGAACTGAAGAAATACATAAATTATCATTGCCACTGAAATCAAAAGGCCAGATAGCACAAATTAGCTTTTTTAAAATTATTGTTTATGGGAGCCAGACTTACCTGTACATCCTGTCAACTTGTCACAAAATCTGAATCAATAACACTGTTCATTTTCAGACACGGATTTACTTCTCTCTTCTAACAGCTTAGATCCTAAATTTTTATTTACTTTACTGCAGAAACATGGAAAATGTTTCTTTCCAAGGGGTTTGGAGAAGAGTATTTGCCTGTTCATGTTCCTTTCACAAAAGCCTTCAAAAGTAATTTGAGAGGTGTAAGTGAAGGTGGTGTGGTACCATACAAAAAAGCTCGGATGATGCTTGGATCTTCCAACAGAAGAATGTGCAAAAGGCAGAGAGGAGTTACTTCCCAGGCAGTAACATGTGTCAGTGAGCAAAACAAATAAAACTTGATATTATTGCACGTGAATATATTAAAAAATACATATTTATTAGATCAATTTTTTTTCTGTTGAGATGGGAAAGAAACAAAACACAAGATGTCCCCTGTTCTGTTGGCAACAGGTAGGAGTGGCTGAAGGAAATGAGCAACTCCCCTGGCTGCCAAAGCTAGGCTCGCTGATGATGTTGATAGAGCTCGTAGGCACAGAAACAAACTTGATGTCTAGAGATTTAAAAACTAGCAGGTGGAATCCTGCCTTGCCTGTAATTACAGCACATTTTGTTACCAACTAGAGACACATAATTTTTCCCACAAAAGTAATTGACCACTCTTTTTCCTTGGTGGAAATGTCCTTCCAAAGGTGATCTGTAATGGACCAGACATCCCGGACATCAGCCTGATCTCAGCTCAGCATTTCTGGGTTACACATGTGAGGACTGAACGATGTAAGATGATGAGTAGGAATTACCACTCCTCTTGTTCTTCATGTAATGTGCTCAGCTAGTAAGTGCTGTAATTTCCATTATTAAAGGCTTTTCTTTCATCCAGTATTAAATGTATAAGCTTTGAGACTGCTCTCACCTACCCAATTAAATGAAATTTTCTCTAGAATGAGCTGATAAGCTCCACTCAGACTGCAGTTTTGGGGTGTCATTTGTCCATATTGTAGCTCTTCAGTTTCATCCTACCAGCTGTTCTGGCTAGCATCTACCTTATTTAACCACAGAGAAATTCATACACCCTTCACAAAGGTTAACAGAGAAAGGAGAATGGGAATAAAGTTGATTTGACCAGCTGGGATTACTTCTACTCCAGAGAAAACCCCGCCATTGACAAACTCCTCCAGCCTCCATGTAATTCAGCATAAACAGAACACACTCCAGTGAAAATAGGTAATTGTGGTTACTAATGGCTTTCCGTCCTCAGACCTGCTCTTGTTCAGCCTTAATTAGGTGTATAAATGGGTGCCTACCTAAAGACAGGCACACTGCAGATGAGGACTCCATAGTCAACAGTGTTCGAGATGTTCAGCTGCTGGTGTACAACTCCCGTGAAGCACAGAAATGCTCGGAGAGATGAAAGCTAGCATCAAAACTACCAGGAATGGATGAATTCACTTCCCCTATAATTTCTAAGAAACTTTAATTCCATGAAACATTTTAAGATTTCATCTGTTTATTCAATTCAGGGTGAAAACACATGTGAAAAAACAATGATTCTGGTCCTCCCCTGTTACTGTGTTTGTGAGCCAAACACACCTCACAGACATTTCTCGTAAACTTGGAGGAATTTATATTGACTCTGTTGGGCTTTCCCCAGGTTTCAGCTGACATAAATGAGGGCAAGTTTTGGCCCAGTGGCTGTGAGTCTGAGCATCCATCAGCAATTAAATATACCAACCACATGAAAAGACTTATCACTATCAGTGGTGACTGACACTATTTGCTTTTGGCATGAAAGATCTTTCACTAGTGATTTCCAAAGCCAGCAATATATTCTTTTCAACTCTTTCTTCATTATTTGTGCAGTGTCAGCAGCATTATTTGTGCATTTGTGCAGCAGCTCCTGTGACTCCTCATTTCACCCCTGTGACATAACAGCAACTTTCCAATGAGCAGAGTATTACATGTTTCTCAGAGATCACAAATTGCTATGTCTTTCCAAAGTTGTTTTGTCCTTTTCTCCAACTCCTTTCATAGTAAACAAACCAAGGTCCACCCTCAGGAGCCATTCCTGCAACCTCCCCTCATCTGGCAGTAAGGTGCTTCCTCCTGGGGCCAGTGGCTCTGGTGTTGCATCTGGATTGAGCTACTTTTTCAGTCTCTGGAGAAAAAAAACTTAAGATAAATTAAATGCTTTAAATATTTTCAAGGGGGTAGACTTTACATCCTCTGTAAAGTGTGATGGCCTTTTTGTGCAAAGTTGTGGAGGAATTTCTTTGGGTCAATGTTAATGACAAGATTTAGGAATTCTGTTTGACCTGAAGAACTTTCAGTGTTTTAACAGCACAAAAGAGAAGGCTGGAGGCAAGTCACACTGTATCTCTGTTGGGCCTATACAGGACAGGAGCTAAGAACAGTGACATTCTGAGATCTACTCAAAAAGTAGGATTGAAGTCCAGGGGTACATGAGGAACCCCTGGGAGTCTGGTCAGAAGAATTAAGGCCTCTTATTGTCCTCAGGTTCCTTGTAACTTGCAGCAAAAGGAGTCATAAAACGACAGGATTCAAGAGTGGCTGATGCCATCTACTTGGATTTGTACAACACATTTGACATTGTCCCACACCTCAGGCTCGTCTCTAAATTGGAGAGACAAGATTTGTCAGATGGACCACACGGTGAATAAGGAATTGGTTGGGTGGTCGCACTTAAGGAGTGGAAACCAGTGGCTGCAGAAGGACATTTTACAAAGGTATGAAATGATAAAACAGGGGAAGGGTTACATTAGATATTAGAAATAAATTCTTGGCTGTGAGCCAACCCCAGAGAAGATGTGGTTGCCCCATTCCTGGAAGTTTTCAAAGCCAGCTTGAATGAGGCTCAGATCTCCGGTCTAGTGGAAGGTGTCCTTGCCCATGGCAGGGGACTGGAATGAGATGAATTTTTAAGGTTCCTTTCAACCAAACCATTCTGTGAGCCTATGACTCTATTTTCTTGATATTTATGGACCCACTGTTAGTGTTGTGCAAGTCCAACCAAGAATCATCACATCTGTTCAGCAATCAACATACGCTAACAGTGCCTATCACTAGAAAACCAGTGTCTCATTTATGTAATTTTTAGACATATGAAGAGATTTTGCAAAGAATATGGAGTGAAAAAGAAAAGTACACAGGTTCAAAGTGCCATGCTAATTACTATAATGAAATAAAGTCTTTGTTCAGAGGGATTCCACTATCCTATTTGACAGCTTGAGTGAGAATTCTTGTTTTAGTGTTTGAAAAAGACATGAGAAGAGATATGAACAACTTGAGGAACTTAGAGAATGGAGGGAATTCATGGTAGAGAAGGTGTGGAAAGAAGAATTTGAGGCAGCTGTGGAGTATATACCTCAACTAAAAATATCATTGTAACACTGTTGAATTGAAATATTCAGGTGGATGCTCAGGTGAAGCAAAAAAAAGATTGTTGGATTGTAGATAATGCAGCCACTCAAATTCAGATTAGTCTGTCCACAGACTACATTTACACTGATAATTTGATGGTCAGTCATATCAACTGTAAAATATAGGTGAATGAAATCTAAGCAGGATCAATCAAAGGTTTATCTTAGAAGATGCAGAAAAAAAAAAGGAAAAAAAGTTTGGTTTTCTGAAGATCTGGGCACTGTTTTCAGCAGAGACAGACTGTATCAAACTGAAGAAATTGAAGGGTGAAGGGAATAGCCTTGGTCAACAAGACTTGTCATTTGAAAACAGGAAAAAAGGGTCTGGCCAGAAGCATGGAAGAAGTTACTGCACTGTAAAATATTGTTGAAAGAGTAGTCTTGAGCTCTACAGAGAGTGACACCAGCTCTCTACAGACTTGGCACTTGGTGTCACCAGTTCTCAAGTTGATCCTTGCAGCTGTGACTTGCCATCCTTACTTGAGAGTTTAAAAATATGTTCTGAATGGTGGAGGCTTGGCGGCTGTCTCTGCTTTGTGCAGTATGCTGACTCACTGCTTTCTGAGGAGACAGGACGGTTCCTGTCATATCCTCTTGAAACAGCTAAACATGATTTAAAGAAGAGAGGAAGTTGAACCAGTTGTAGTAAAGTGGAGAATTACGCTTTCTATTGTTAAATTGGCAATGAGGTTAAAAAAAATGAATAGAGGCCTTTCTACCAGAACACTATCTCTGTTCTGGGATTTCACTCATGGCTTTAGAACCTCATCAGGCCATAACCAAAAACTCCAATATTCACCCTTTCCATGGCTGTGTCATGTTGTTGACTTGTTGACCTCACTGAGAGATTAGTGCTGAGAGTATAATTGATGAAGAAACATAGAATCACAGAAAGGTTTGGTTTGGAAGGGACATTAAAACTAATTCAGCCCCTCCCCCTGCCATGGGCAGGGACACCTTCCACTGTCCCAGGTGCTCCAAGCCCTGTCCAACCGGGTCTTGGACACTGCCAGGGATGCAAGGGCAGCCACAGCTGCTCTGTGCAACTTGTGCCAGTGACTTGCCACCATTTTGAATAAAGAATTTTCTCCTAATATCTGACCTAAATCTCCTTTTTCAGTTTGAATCTTCCTGTTCCCTTATCTAGCTCATAATGCAGAAACTGTTGCCTACAGTGTGTTCGAAAAGTTACCAGTTTGTTTTTTTTCTCAAACTATAGACTCTACTAATAGATGACACTTTTCTTCTTTCAATCTTTTTCTAACTTTAGAAAATAGTGAACCTTTTAATTCAATATGTAGGAGAATAATGAACTGTAAATTATCAGAGTGACTAACTCTTCAGCAAAACATAAAGAAATATGAACAGCTCCTTAATGTGTAGCAAATCTGCTTCTTCTAAGTGTCTCTGGGTGGGGTTGCATGGCTTGTCCATTCAAAATTTGTGGATTATACTTTAACTGATCATACAATTACTTTTAATAGGAATTTTTGCCACTTTCTGAAAGTTATTTTTGGTGGGTTTTTTGGTGCTTTGTTTAGTTGGGCTTTTTTATCAGACCAGAGAGAATAATGTAACTCAAGAAGCCACTTGGTTAATTTAACAGACGAAAGGAAATCTTACTTAAGATACAAATGTGGTGACTCTCCCATGGTGGAATTTATGAACTACATAATCAAAACCACAGCAATTATATTAATGACTAAGCAGTGTTTAGCACAGCACCGAGGATAAAGAGGAACACAAAAGGTAAAATACAGAAAAAAATGATACCAAGAACACTGTACAAGTGAAGGAGGAAGTTATAGACATTTTTTAAATTTGTATGAATAGGGAGGATAGTAAAAACAAACCCAAACCAAACACCACATGAAACAGTCATCAGATAGAATAATTAACATATTATAAGATAATGAGCAGGGGAAAAATTGAGGGAACAAAATAATGATAAAATTTTGTATTGTAATTTAAATCAGCCTGCACCATGTTGATTCAGTGATGCTACTTATTGTGATCTAATGCAAAATATTCTCAATTAAAGAATCAGAAAATAGTTGTTCTGCTTATCTGGATTTTTGCTAAGCAACTGAAGGCATGATAGAAAATAAGCAAGATTGATAACCATATCATGTATCCATCTCTGCTAAGATACCTAAATGAGCATTTATTTACAATAAGAGTAGAGGTCAGTTAATGAAAAGAAAATAAAATGTTCCTGTATAGGATTTATCAACAGTTCTCAGCCATGGAAGGGCATGGGAAAGTCGCATTTTACCATTGAATTCCTGATATCTGTGATGTGTATGGTGGAATAAAGTCTGACTTCTAAATTATCAGATCAGAAACAGGAGGGGAAGTCTTGATGCATTTTGATGGAATGAAATTTTATTCAAATTGACCCATATATATTAGGAATATGTATTTGTTTCAATATCTAGATTGAAATTCAATGAAGAAAAATAACAGGTAGCATTTGGGAGGTATAATGAGATATAAGACAGAAATGATAGGCTTGATAGAAGTTCTGTAGGACAGCATGAGGAGTTCATTAAGGACCATAAGCTAAACACAAGCCAATTTGTATGGTTTTGGAGAGAAAACACTGTATTAAGGTAAGCAACAAAGCATATAAGATAACTTACTGAATTTTCTAACTCTATATGGCAACACAGAAGCAGAACCTAAAGGGAATATTTGTGAAAAACTGATCAAGATCACATTCCAACAGAAAATGCATCTAATTAAAAACTGATAACATAAACCATGGACTTTAACAACAATTTTGTAGGAGACAGCAAGCAGGAAAGAGCAGAGGCAGTGTACAGCTACAGATATAAACATCAATATGAGAGGGAGTGGAGCCAGGGACCAAGTTAGAGCTGGGATTGGAAAGAACACACTCAAGGCAAAGGAAAGGAGCTCTAAGCTGTTAATGTTGCTGAGGAACCAAATCATACCTGCATCAGGCCACCTAATCCATGCATTCCTCTTTTACATCTGTATCAATTTCTCATAAGATCATTAGTTTTAAACAAAAGAAGCTTATGAATTACTACCATGATCAGAAGATTCCTGAGCTTGTTTTATTTGCCTTTAGCCACCCTATTTTCCCTTCCTATTTCCATTCTTTTTATTTTTTTTTTTAAGTGAGATATCTTCACACGAGCATTGTTGACATGTAAAAATGTCAGCATGCGAAGGAAGAGTCCATGGGGGAGTCGTATCCTATAGAGTACTTTCTCTTATTGCCAACTTTTATGTAGGACATAGTGTTAAAATAAAAATGTAACAGCTCTCCTGTCGAGGCTCACACTGGTAACCACAGCCTGTTAAAGAAGGCAAGCAGCCATCAGATAAACATCTAAGTTTTTATGGGCAAAGGGTTGAGAGTACAAAGCCCTTCATGAAGGGATTTATTTTTTTTTCAGTTGGTTGATGCTTTTTCTACATGTGGAAGGACAAATCAGTACTCTTGGTTGAAAGCAGTTTAGGTAGTCAAGCCTGAATTTTAAAGTAATTACCCATACTCAAATGTGTGTCTTGTTTTTAAAGAACTCTAATTTTCAGTGTAAAGTGTAACACAGCTGATCTCAGGGAACAAAATATTGTTGAATGGGTTTATGAGCAAAGTTGTGTAAATTTCATGCATAACATAATTGTGCATCTTGATCTATGAGCAGAAGTTGGACTTTTGGCTCATATCCAACAGCTTCTAGTATTCATAAGAGTTATTTTCTCTACTCACTGTGTCTGAAAAAGTACATAAAAGTAGAATTTTCAGTTACCAGCATTAGAAAAAGTCCTTGGAACACAGGAGTTTGATGAAAATACCAGACCTTAGAATGGAAGATTTGGGTTGGAAAAGACCTCCAAGGCCATTGAGTCCAACCTGTGCCTGATGCACACCTTTTCCCCAGCCCAGAGCACTGAGTGCCACTTCCAGGCCTTCCTTGGATACCTCCAGGGATGGGGACTCCACCAACTCCCTGGGCAGCCCCTGCCAAAGTTTAACCACTCTTTCCATGAGTAAATTCTTCCTGATGTCCAGCCTGGACCTCCCCTGGCATAGCTTGAGGGGCTTTCCCCTTTTCCTGTCACTTGTTGACTGTGAAAAGAAACTAACCCTCACCTGGCTCCACTCTCATCAGAGAGTTCCAGAGAGTGATAAGGTCACACCTCAGCCTTCTTTTCTCAAGGCTAAACAATCCCATCTTCCTCTGCTGTTCCTCATATGGGTGGCTTTTATACGGATTCTTTCTTTAATGATATATCTTTACTTATTTTATATATACTAATTGTCTT
>VXBU01011538.1:76285-95929 GCA_013400315.1 Bombycilla garrulus
TATTTTATATATACTAATTGTCTTTATATATTTATTTATTTAAATATATTCTTTTATATAGATTTTGGAATTAAACAGTAAGGACATTCATGATATATTCTTAAGATTCTTTCCCCCAAAAGCAAGATCATCTTGCCTTGCCTTGTCTTTCTACCCATGGCCCCACTCCTGTCCTTCCTGCAGAACCTCTCACATCATCTCATATTTCCAGGAGTTCGGTTACAGAATCATAAAGTGGATTGGATCTGAAGAGACCTTAAAGCTCATCTTTTGCCAACCTCCTGCCGTGGGCAGGGACACCTTCATTAGACCAGGCTTCTCCAAGCCCCATCCAACCTGGCCTTTGACAGGTGGGGTGGGGAATAAATATCAGCCACTCTGAGAGCACTCATGGCAATTGACATCTCCAATCTCTCCTTAGATGTTAATGTAGCACATAATTTAGTGTGTGTTTTATGTCCTCACTTTAGAGGTTTCCAAAACAGTGGTCGAGATTTCTTCTCTGGTCCCCAGCAAAAATGTTAAGAAAAAATTTGTTTGACTCTATGTCATAAAAGCAATTAATAATAACATTAACCAAAGTCGGAAGCAAAATCATGTCTCCAGCTGTGCACAATTTATTATGTGATATTTCTCGGCAAGAGTTCTATTATACAGGAATATATGGTAAAATATTATTTGCATTTTTACCTTCTGCACTCTGCACGCAGGTATCTCAGTGCATGCTTCCACTTTAGAAAATTGGAATGAAATATTTCCATGTTCCTGAGATCCTTGACATGTAATAATCCACTGAGTCAAGATTTAGGCTGCTGTTTTCTGTTAACACATAAAGCAAAAGAAATAAAATGATCTTTGTGCATGTTTCCTATGTACAAACTCCTTGTAGCTATTATTGAACCAGCAATTGGTTCTCCAATCTTCTATTAAAATATCAATAGTATTTTTCAGAGCTTAAATTGAGCAGTGATTTTATTTAAGGCTACACCTAGACACCACTTTTCTTCGAAGAAATCTCTTGTTGTTGCTAAAAATGAAAGCCATTCAAACGAGTGTGATTGAAATGGGGACAGGGAAAGGGAAAAAATCAATAGAACATTTTCCAGGGTACTATATCTGCTTTTGAAAAGAGACCATTAATAACATGCTTACAGTAAAAGCAGCTGCTTGTTCAAAGTGCATTCAAGGGTGAGCTGAAAGGATGGCTCTCTCCACACAGCCTCCCTGGAGATAGAGTTTGTAAAGACTTCAAAACCCAGCCTCAGACTATGAACAAAAACCTTTCCTAGGAATTTTAAATATTCTCATCTAACCTTAAATTGTTGGAATGAAACACCTCCTAATATTTTGCTCCTTATGATAGGCAATGTGGGTCAGTGAAGGAGCTATTGGTCTGAAAAGCACTTTGCAGACAATGCACTGCAAGTCATATCCAACCTCTGAGGACTGTGGGTGCCTTGCTAATGCCAATTGCTACAACACTCGGCAGTGATGGGCAGCACAGTGGGGCATTTGCTGAAACTGAGGGCTGGCTCAGTCCATTCTGAAAATTTTATAGAATCATAGAGTATTCCGAGCCACAAGGAACCCAAGAGAATCATTTAGTACAACCCCTGAACCTGCACAGGACACCCTAAGAGTCACATCATGTGCCTGAGAGGGCAGAACTCTTCTTGGATTCAGTCTCGGTGCTGTGACCATTCCCTGGGGAGCTGTTCCAGTGCTCAGCCACTCTCTGGGTGAAGAATCTTTTCCTGATGTCCAACCTAAACCTCCCCTGACACAACTTCAGGCCATTCCCTTGGGTCCTGTCACCAGTCACCAGAGAGGAGGGTTTGGTGCCTGCTCCTCCCTTTTCCATCATGAGAAATCTGTAGACCACAATGAGGTGTTCCCTCAGTTTTCTCTTCCCTAGTAAACACTTATAACATCATAAGGCTAATTAAAGTGTTGGGATAGGACCGAATCTTGGATCACTGCCAAATTTGCGTCTCATGTTTTTTATTTCATGTGCTTAAAGGTGTACAGAGGTTTTTGTTTATGGTTTCAAACACATGGAAAGTCAACAGCACAGTTCATCTGTAAGAGAACTAGCTAAGCAGAACTCATTTCTCTTGGATACTGTTGTGTAATCTCTTGTTATCTTTGTATAGACAGTTCAAGCAGATCTCTGTGTTTATCTCAAGCAGATCCCTACATTTCAGGAACACTGGGGACAAAATACAAGGCACATGTGTAACAGCGAGCATGCCACAGCTCTATGAAGACCTGAGTTTGTTCTTGTAGTAACTTGCAAATTATGATTTATGTGCAGGTAACTGCCTATGGGAACAATATCGTCAGTTGAAGACCTTCAGGTGTGCAAATGCTCTTATCTTTCTTTTACTGCCAAATAATCTGGATCTGTCCAATCCTCATGATCCTGTTTCCAGAATTTGGGTAGCTGGAAAAGTTTTGGTATGGAAAAGCTTTGGTACCTCTAATATAAGGCACCGATGGCAAGATTTTTCTCTTCTTACTCCACTGACGCCCTCAGCAGCTATTTCTAAATTAAGCTAGTGCTTGTCTTTGGTCTTGTGGCGTCACTGAAGAGTGAACGAGCCTAGAGAGTATAAATCAGACCTTGGGTTGATTATCAGATTCTGCATGCTGTAAGGTTTTGATCAGAGAGGTCTGGAGGGTATATAGACTAAGGAGTTAGTTACAGCTTTCCCTTTTTGCCTTTGATTGCTTCTTCCTACATTCACATTGCAGGAAGAAACAAGTCTGGGTTAAAAATCTTCAATACTTCGAACTACAATAACACAAAAGCAAGGTGTTTGCCTTCAGAACCTGAGGGGGAAAGCTCAACTTCCTGATCCATCTCACACAGGCACTGTCCATAACCAGGTTGTGTCAAGGGAGGAGAAAGCAATGTGGGAAAGACATGGTCGCTTCTCACCCTGTTTTGGCCACTAAGGCTCCTGCAGCATGAAATCGCAATAACAAAAAGCAGAATTTCTGAAACACACACAATAATGCCATATAGTACTCTAAAAACAGAGACCATCACCAAAATATTCAGTCAATCCTTCATGCCTTTATTCCTGGTCTCAGCCCCAGTGACTAGAATTCCATAGGTTTTTTGAGAAGCACTAATAGTTTGGAAACTTTCATAGCAGTGGATTCGTGTAGGCACTCAGCATGCCAGATCCCATTGATTATTACATCTCAGAGTTTCTGTTCTAAGGAGATGCTACTCATATAATCTGCTGGGTTGATAGATGGGGAGTTAGCATTACTGCAACAGGCTGTCCACAGCCCCTTTTCATCATAATTATAGCTACGGACTAGCAGGAGCCCCTCTGGAAATGAATGCTGGAAATCATAATGGCACTTTGCGCGGTGCAGTTTTATTTAGGGAAATACTATTCAAGAGTGGGAATAAGGAGCTCCTGTTTAAAAAAAAAAATAAATAAAGAAGAAAAAGGAATAAACAACTGGATAAGGGTTGTCTTTGTTTTCAGTAAGAACTCTGAGAGTTCTTTTATATTCTAGATTTTTACCTTCATTTGGTCCAATTTTGTCTAAAGATTAATATGAGATATTCACTTCAAAGAGAGGGATAACAATGGTGATTAAAATCTCTTCTTTTTTTATGTGAAAACAGAAGAAGAGCTTATTAATACTGAGAAATATATTATGCATGTCCCCCTTCTGCTTTGACTTCTCATGGAAGATACGCCTATAAAAACAAAATAGGCTTTTCTAGAGCACCATTATGATTAATTAGCTTTTTACCACTAACTTTGAAAATCATAATTTGCTAAGGTTTTTCTGGTTGTTTTATGCAAAGGAATGCATTTGAAAAGCAATCCCTGAATAAAAGGTCGGTAACACTTAAGGATGAAGGGTTTGACCTCATAGTTGATGACAGGGTTTTGGCTTACTCAAAATGCCTACATAACATGCATTAATATTTAAAAAATATTATTTATTCTATGAACTTCTATTCTCCCTACTAGTAAGGGAAGTGCAGCTGTCCCTATTTCAAAAGAGGAGACTGAGACATTGGATTATTTAATGGTTATTCAAGGAAGAGAGGGAGACTGAAATTTTCAACTGCTCATTAAACACCTCCACCCTGTCTGATTTTCAAGTGAACTTGTGCACTGAGGAATCCTGAAAATATTACCACCTTTTTCAATGAATGAACAGGATATTAATTTGATTAAAAAAACCCTCAAACCTGCTGATGTATAACAGAGTTTGTTTTTCATTAGTGTCTGAGATTTTCAGCTCAGCCCTTAAATTACACCCACTAGCCACTGAGTTGCTGCTGCTGCTGCTGATGACTGCATACATCAACCACAGGGACAAAATAATAGTTCTGTGCACATAATACAAGTCAAATTAAATGAGGATACACCAGAACTAGCAAGGTTTCCATTCTGAGGTAAATTTTTGACTATTTGGATTTTGAGCATGACCCAAAGTGAGTTTTAGATGTTCACATGTCTTTAAGGGAACTGTCCAGAACTTGCAACCTTGGTGAGTTTAGAATAGAATCAGAGAACCACAGAATGGTTTCGTTTAAAAAGGAATCATATACATTATCATAATAATATAAAATTATATATCATCCAGTCCAACCCCCTGCCATGGGCAGGGACACCTTCCACTATCCCAGATTGCTCTAAGTCCCATCTAGCCTCGTCTTGGACACTTCCCACAGCTTCTCTTGGCAATCTCTGCCAGGGCCTCACCACCCTCACAGGGAAGTATTTCTTCCTACTTATTTGATGACTTGACCTCATGATTAGAATCTTCCAGCTAAAGACCCTTCAGGGTTTCAGGCTGTGTTCAGCAGATCAGTCAGAGGATAAAGTGTACCAGAAAGCAGGATTCCTGTTTTTGCTCTTCACAAGGAGTTTGCTTAGAGCAGTATGAGGGATACAGAAGAAGTCTGCCAAACCCNCCAAAGCCGCTTGAATCCCCGTGGCTTTAATACAGCTCTATTTAGTAAAAAAAAATATTATGTAATCATAGGATCTTTTAGGTTAGAAAAGTCCTCCAAGATTATTGAGTCCAGTCATTAAATCAGCACTGTCAAGCTCACCACTAAACTATTTGTCCCCAGTTGCCACATCTGCACATTTTTTGAATGCTTTGGAAGCTCCATTGATTTTCAACCATCAATCAGGAAAAGGGGAGACTCTGACTCTAATGGCAGTGTGAGGTACTTAACTATATTAATTACCTAAGAAACACATCATCTGTGAAAATAATACTTTGTTTTACTGGAATGGTCATTCTGCAACAAAAAAAAAAAAATAAAAAGGATGTATAAAACACAGAGGGGACAAGAATGATGTCAGGATATGGGAAGAGAACCTGAAGGCTTGGAATGCAAGGACAAAAAGAAAATGTGGGAACTTTGTTTTGGAAGGGTGTTAGTCTGAGAGAATAGATGTGAGGAAAAGAGAAACTGATTTATTTAAAGAGTAAGAAAAAATGAGGAAAACTGATGATGTAAATGAAGGAAGAGATTTTAGATAAGTGGAAGAAAGCAAGAGTTAAAAGAAGGGGAAAAGGCCGAAAAAGAGTAGAAAGCAGAAATCCTTTTCTCTCCTTGGGAGGCTTTTACACATCCTAGCAGCTGTAATTAGTCTTCCCCAGCAACCACAAATGGGTATGTGTGTCATATATATCACATCTGAATGAAACTAAGTCACTTCACTGGTGATGTCTCAGACAACTTTTCTTGAATGAAGAGAGTGTGATGTGAATTCAACATGTGTATTTCACAAGCCATACAGTTTTCTTTATCTGTTGGATGAATTTGGATTTCTCCAGTTGCTGCCTGCTGAACTAAATACATCATATTCAGTTTAAAATCACTTTATCTCACCAAGTTATTAAAGGAAGACAGAACTTCAGTACTCAGCAATCAGGATGCACACGATAGCATTCATCAAGTTAATTTCATTTAATTACCCCAGTGGTTTTTAAAGCAGGCTCTAGCTATTTCTATGCACATGCATGTGTTTAAAATTAAAACAACAGAAACCAAAATCCTCAGTGGTGAAAACTTCTTCATGTGAAAATTAATCAGGTTTATTTCATTGCCATGTATTTCTTCTCTAGTCTCAATTCCCTTGTGAGGAAACTGGAGAATGTTACTAACTGCTGCAGATTTATTCTGTGAAGTTTTCTCATATAAACATGCATGTTTGTACGCTCATTTGTATGTATGATCCTATTTGGGAGGATCATTCAGGAGCATCCACTCAAAACCCAGATTCTTCTACTTTAGCAAATTTCTGTGTCTCTGATATCACAGAACAGAACATTTGTCTAAATCCATAGCAAATCTGAAGGACAGAACAACAACAATAACAAAAATCTAGAAAAGTCAAGGTAGAGGAAGGAAGTGGGTAACAGATAAGTTCTTTCATAATATAAGTTGTTAAGCAGGGAAATGTTCTGGAAAATAAGAAATCATTCCACTAATTCCTAGGAAAAGGTGTTATCCTGTTTAGATGTATTAAAAGAACACAGTGCCCATTACCTTAAAATCTGGAAAAGAGTGGTCTTGTATAAGTAGACGGAATGAGCCAATTAAATAACCGTTGTTTTATTCACCCTTCTAAACAGTCACAAGAAGAATTTTGAAAGATATTAAAAGAAGCAACACTGAAAAAGCAGATTTAATCTCCATTATTAACACACTGCACAGATATTAGCAGTATAAACATTAAGGACTTTGAAAAATGTGAATAATTCACTACCATATTCCCTACACCTTTGGCTCAGTAGCGCTATGAATGAAAGATACTGCATAATTCAGGTAACTTGAGCTTCTCTCTCTGTATGTAACCCTTTCCAATAAACCCCCTGGTTCTGCACTTCACATTCTGGTTAAATTACTGTTGTCTATCAATCAGAATAGAATATCACTAGACACACCGTGTTGTCGAACACCAGCTTTGTAGGCAGCTTGAAAAAACGTATCCTAGCTTCATTAATCTCTTATAAGACCTCTTGACACTAAATCTCCTTTATTACCTAGTGCCTAACGTTGAGTGAATTTTCAGCATTATTTGCTTGGATTGCATCATTAACAGTGACAATTTCCTTGTAAATACAAGAACTTAACATTATTGTCCCTTATATTAAACCAAACCAAACCAAACCAAACCAAACCAAACCAAACCAAACAAAACCAGACCAAACCAAACCAAACAAAACAAAAAAACCCCAAACAAGCAAACAAACAAACAAACAAACAAACCCAAAACAACAAAAAACCCCAACAACAACAACAACAACAAAGAAAAAAAAAACACTTCCATCATTTAGGTAGCTGTTTAATTAGCTTTTTAGTTGTAAATCCCCATTAGTGGGATGACTACAAATGAGAGCTTGGTCACAAATACATCAACCCCTCAGCTACAACCATGTCCAGATTTTCATCCATGATGTTTCAGACAATTAGAATGGCTTGGGTTAGAAGATACCTTAAATTTCATCCTGTTCCACCCCTTGCCATGGGCAGGTACACCTTCCACTATCTCCAGTTGCTTCAAACCCCATCCAACCTGACCCTGAACACTTCCAGGAATCCAGGGGCAGTCTCAGCTTCTCTGGGCGTCCTGTGCCAGGACCCTATCATTAATAAAGACCTTCCTTACACCTAATCTAAATCTCTCCTCTTTTGTTTTAAAACCATTTCCTCTTGTCCAATCACCATCTGCTCACGTAAATGTTGTTCTCCCTCTTTTTCACAAGCCACCTTCAGACAGCCTCTTCAAGCATTTTTAAGTATTCCTATAGGCTGCATTCAAGTTCTCTCCCTCCCCATAAAATAAAGACTAATTCTGGAAATCTGGGGGTACTCTTTTCTGGCTGGGGCAGAACTGAAGAGGTAGAAGATGCAAGTTCTAGTCATAAAAACCCAAGTGAAAAAAGCGTCATCCAGATGTGATTGTCTGATTTTTCGCCTCCTGTGGCCAGGGGACACATCCAGATGGATCCAAAGGAACCAAGAGAAATTTTTAAACATGACAAAAGTCATCCTATTTTTCCCTCCATTTGCTGTAGGTCTAGATGAACTGCTCTTAGGCAGCAAGAGTTGGACATAAATTTTGTGCACAATAGTAAACATGCATAAATAATTTTTTTCTCTGACTACAAGAAGGTTGCTTCAATAAAATATTTCCAGATGTAATAAAAAAAAAAGTAATAAAAACCCCTGTATTTATAATATGCCAGAAGTCAAATACAAGGGTGGACACTGTTAAAATAGCTGACCATGAGAATAAATTATCAAGAGAAGCACTGGATATTTTTTTTCCCCTGTAAATCAAGAAAAGGACATTGAGTTCTGTAGAGGTTGATAGTTTAAAGTGTGAACTGTACAAGGTCTGATTAAAGGTGCTGCTAATCTTTGCTGGACTGAGCATCTGTTAATTACACTCCTTGGAGCAGGTTAGTTTATGCAAATACTGATGACAACAGACTCCAAATAGTGACTACTCTGCTATTTCCTTCTAACCCATTCCTGATAGGAATCTGACATAAATTATATAAAAAAATCCTTTTAAAAAAAACTAAATTCACCAACAAAATTCAATGACTGGTGAAGACAACTAAATTTACTAATTCATGAGAAAAATTACTTGAAAAAGGAACTGTAATATAATAATAGTGAAACTGCGTAAATGGTCAGAAGAACATTTTTCAGATATTTTTTTATGCAATCAGTCAGTTCCTCATGTAAGACTGAGGCTGCCTGCAAACAAATCCACACTTAGATTGGTGTGATTCAAAAGAAAAATTTGCAACAGCTGTTGTGTGAATAGCACCGTTCTGAGATTTGAGTTCCTAGGCTGATTGCAGGCGAACATCTGGAAAATTGAATTGAATCCAAATCTACTAAAAATTACTGTGCCTGTTAGTTTGTTGTGTTCACTTCAGGAAATGAGCAATTTCATCATAATTTAAGGAATTTCATTGCACAGTTGGTGGCATATACATTGAAAGAATGAAGTAATCTCTATTCCTCTGCTAAGGAGAAAATAATCTTTACAAAAGGGGAAACTGACCCACTTCCATCTCCAGACATCTTTGTGAGACCCTTCTCATGGAGTCTGGGCAACCAAACGAAACCTGTGCTAACTGAAAAGTGAACTTATTTATGTACATAGGTACTGATTTGTTTATACTTTTAAATCAGTGTACTGAGTCCTACTTCTGAAGTTAAGGTGGGCTGAAGCCCATGCAATGTGCAAGGGATTGATTACCGCTCAAATTTGAGCACAGTTTTTTTACATCATGGGGCAAGAGAAAAGCAATTTTTTACTTTATTTTGAGATTTTTTTTCTTTGCTTGGATTTTTCTAAACCGATTGACCTCATCCAAAACTTTTAATACTCAGACAACACATGGGACAATAAGTGTTCAAAAAGCTTAGTGTGAAAAAATTCCTTGTGATTGTGAAAGATATCCTATTTCACTGGAGTTGAATCAGTGCCCTGCCAAAAATATGAATAAATTTGCACAATTTTCCCACAATTTAAAATAGAATTTAAAATTAAATTTAAATCAAATTTTCATTTAGTACATAATAATAACAACTTCGAAACAGTCCTCACCACAGGGGTATGAGCCAAAAAATGTTGAACTGTACCATCTGCCCAACTATGAACATTTCCCTGAAGGAGGTTTTGTGAAAGGAAGGAAGGAACTCGGAAGGAACTCGGAACTCGGAAGGAACTCGGAAGGAACTCGGAAGGAACTCGGAAGGAACTTGGAAGGAAGGAAGGAACTCGGAACGAACTCGGAAGGAACTCGGAAGGAACTCGGAAGGAANAAAAAGAAAAAAGAAAAAAGAAAAAAGAAAAAAGAAAAAAGAAAAAAGAAAAAAGAAAAAAGAAAAAGTCAGTCCTTGCTATTACAGCTTCAGCTTAGATGACAGAAATAAAATGCTGGCCCCAAGATCTGCATGGAGTCATTCAAATGGCTTAATAACACAGGGGATAAATCACTATTATTATTATGAAACAGGAGACAGGGTTCTTTGGGACCAGGAACTGTGCAGCTCAGCTCCAACTGCTGTTCAACATTCAGAACTACCAACTTCATTTCCTCCTAGCACGTAATAAATAACACATCCACCCAACATAAAAGCATTTTTATAATAGCAGTAAAGGAACTGCAGAGAGTGTGATTATCATGAACTAATAACACCCCACAGAAGATACGCAGCACAGCTCGGAGACGACCTGGAAATGAGACAGTGGTTCTCACGGCTGGTACCATACCTGACCAGACATTGTCCTGTTTGGACCACTACCCCAAAGTGCTACCACATTTTAACATTCTTTCCCTCTGCCATGGTGTTTTACATGGACTGAGCCTATTTATCATTGTTGGTTTCCCCTCTCTGCGATGGCTTCCAGCACAAGAGCGGAAAAGAATGCTGCGCTTTAATCCACAGCGCTGCTCGTGCACCAGCTCTCGCTGCCTGTAGTATTTTCACAGCATCACACATCTCGAGGAAACAGAAGGGAAGCTCAGCTGGTCTCTTTTTAGTGATACTCTAGCTCTGCAGAGGTGATGACTGTACCCTCTAATGGGAGAGAAAGGGCTGCCTGGTGGTTAAAATATACGGCTGGCTATTAGCCAGATCGGATTTGCTCCATACATTTGCATAGACTTGTGGGACCAGTGGCTTCATGCCTCACTTGTGCCGCCTGTGAAGTGGATCCCATCTCATTCTGTGGCATGTGTTTTACCAGGGACCCCAGAACACATCCCAGCACTGATTTTTGAATACCTGTTTGTGGTAGGGGAAATTTTTCTCTGTGGGTACTCCACGAGGTGCCCACTCGTTCTCTCACAGAAGACGTTTGCACATCCTGTGAAACAATGAAAACTCACCCCCAACAGCCCCACATCTGGTATTTCTGGGAGGGAGTTATTGGGGACACTAGAGCAATCCCTTAATAAAAGTCCATCCCTCAATTACAACCTCACCTAATATCCTTCAGACAAATTTCAGCAGTGTATGAAAATCGCATGAACTACATAATTTCAACACTAGCAAAGAGGCTGGGAAGGTTGTATTCCTATGGCTGAAGTAACTTTTAATTGTATTCACCCTATAAATTGTTTTACCTCCTCTATGATGGGTGTTTGATAACCAAAAAACAGCAGCAGTGATCCAGACCACTTTGTCTGACAGGAAGTTTTAATCTTCAGATGAGGTTGGGTACACATATAATCTGGTGAATTTTTTTTAGGAGTGCTGTGGAGCAAGAAAACATTGTCAGCTTTAAAGTTTTTCAGTCTGAAATTCACCTTTTTATGGGACTTCACCAGATTTTTGGGACATCCTGTAAAATCTTATTATTGCAGATCTAAAATAATGCTGAGCAGAAGACAACAACAGTCACAGAGCAAAGACCAGCCACATCTCGATGGAAAAAGGACAAGTCTGAACTCTGATCCTCCTCAGCCATCTGTGGGCAGTGAGCAGCTGAGCAGTAAAGGTCTGTTTATTCATAATAAAAATATTCTTCATCTTGCTTTACTTGAGAATTGGATTAAAAATGGGAAAAACGGTGCTAGGTTCTTCAGAAAACTCTTCTTTTTAGAATTTTCTCACTAAAAGGAAATAAAATATAGGGTCTGGTTTGCACATTTGTTCCACTTGAATTAGGAAGTTTGATTTTTGAGAGAGAGGTGACTTAAATTACCTAAAGTGCCTGCCAATCTCATCCTCCTGAAAGTTACAATTTGGGCCATTTTAGCACAATTTAAAAAATGGAAGGGTGCAATAAGCAAGAGTATATTTGCCTTATACCAAGCAGTTTCTCACAATTTCTGTACAATAGTATTTTACAGTTTTGAATTAGAGCAAGCTGAATGTACATCAAAAGGATAAAAAGTTCGTAATCTTTTCTTTTGATGTGATTACACACTGTAGGGACTATTCAGATATCTGTCAAAAAGAATAGGGAATTTTCTTGGAAAGAGTGAAGAGACATAAGGCAGAACTATGGTAAGCTGAGGACTCAGCTGAGCCTGAAAAGAGGTATGATATAATGTAAGAAATGAATAAGAGGGAAAGAGAAAGGAAGTAAAATTATATAATTCAAAGGTGCAAGGCAATCCCAAACTCACTGCAGAGGGAACAGATTGTCAGTCCCTGAGGGAAGGAAGCAAAGGAAGCAACTATATGCAAATGAGAATGATCATTTATGCAAATTGTATTTACAATTGGTCACAGAATTTTTGTGGGCCCAGATGATTTCTGTGAGAAGCAAAACAGCAGGATCTGTTTTAAATTAATATACTAATCTTACTAATCTAATCAGGGGTTTTGGGGGGTTTTTTCCCCTCACAATATGGAGGTGTAAGACACTGGATCAGGACAGATATTTATCAGGATGTTGTTTTCATAGTAGCTACAACAGATGCCCAGAAGAGTGTAAAAAAAAAGCCTGGGGTGTGTGAAAAGGGCATTGTCATCCCCTTGGGACAGCTTTCCAGCAGTAAGTATTACAGGGAGTGCTGAACTGGAGGCCACAGATGGGCTGCTCTGTTTAATAGCAGCTCAATCTGTGGACTTCCATGGATATCTATTCTCTTCTTTGAACCTGTGCGTAATTTTTATTTTCTGGAAAAATCTGTGACTAAGCTTCACAGTTCAATGTGCAACATGGGAAAACAGTCCCGAATAAAACCAAAACCAAACTGAGAAAAGCAAACAAACAAACCAAAAAGAAAGTAGAACAAAAGCAAAGCAAAAAAAAAAAAAGAAAGCCCACCTTTTAAATTTTCTGTCTTACCATTTCCTTTGGAGTCTTGAAGACATTGTACTGTGAGAAAGTGAATTTTTTCCCCTCCTTATTTTCTTCACACCATTCCTCATTCTATAGGTATCTGTTATATCCACCATAACAGTTTACTTTCATTTTATAGTGGGTGTTTTATGCCTTTAATTGTCTTTGTCACCTTCTCTCTACATCTTCCAGTTCTACTATATCCTTTGCAAGACAATGCCATAGTATATTCAATTCAGAATACATAAATGAAATACAGAGATACAAATCTTATTTGGAGCCATCAATGAATATGTATAGTTAGGGTTATTTTTTCACGTGTACGTTACCTTTCATTTGTAGAAATTAAATTTTCCCAACCATTTTATTACCCAGTTAGACAACACCTCAAGATAATTCTATGACTCTTTGCAGTCTGTATTAGATTTGACTGTCTTGTGTAATTTTTAATACCTGCAAGTGCTGCTTCTTTTTCGGATTACATGTGGATACTGTGAAGAACAGTGGGCACAGTGTAGCTCATGGGGATACCATCTGCTAAGTTGTCCCCACTGCAAAACTAAATTAAGTGTTCCCACTAATTTTTTCCATATCACTTAACCTCTACTAAGAGGAGAAATTTTCAGCCCATGATAATGTACTCCATCACAGTCCTGGACAGACTGTGCCAGGGCTGGAAAATCTTTTTGTTGCAGAAATTTTCTGCAAGTCAGTGAAGTTTGTCATCAGTTGCCTTTTCATCCCGTGGCCCTATTATGAGTCACCTATTTATAGGTACTTGCTAATGCAGGAGATAATCCCTCTCAGCCAAATGTAACTGGGCATTGACACTGGACAGAAATTGGTTGTCCCTGGAAAGTTTCTGAAGTTGTGCTGGTTTTACACTGATAAAGGTCAGTGTGGATTTGATGCCTTGATGTGAAATCAGTTTAAGTGAGGATGACTTTCAAGCCTCAAATTGCTCAATTTTTCCAAGCCAGAAAACATTTTCATACATTGTGGCAGTTAGTAGAAATGTTTGTTATGGTTCTCCTTTTGTACTAGATCTGCAGACTACCATCAGTTTTCTGAGAAAGCTGAAACTGTGCTGCAGGATGCTGGAATTTGAGTTGGCTATGAGGAGATCCCACTGATTATCCCATTTGCAGGAGGGTCTGAGAACATGATCAGCTCTACCTGGCTTTGGCACAGATGTCTTCATCTCAGTCACAGCATAAGGTAATCCTCATAGCTGCAATCAGTGACAAGAGTCTCAGTGATACACAGGAAACATATTCCTAGATCCTGAACTCCTTAATACGACTACCCACTCTATTTCTTGCACTGCTTTCACATTAGTGGACTTAGAAAAAGATGGACTGCATAGGACTGATTCCTCCTCATTTTCATCTAGATGGGTGTTGTTTCTCTTTTAAAACAAAAAGAGAAACCAACCGAACAAGAAAAAAAAAACAAACAACAATAAAAAAACCCCAAAACAAACAAAAAATGAACCAAAGAAACAACAAAAAAAATCTCTTATGGTAACAGTCACATGCTGGTGTAAGAGCAAGGAAAACAAGGCCAACATACATCCTTGGCTGCATTTTGCTGTCCCAGGAGGAACCATGTATTAGATCTTTACCACATGATGAACAGAGCAACAGCACCATGTTGACTGAAGCTACTCCTGATTTACACCAGGGAGGAGAGCAAACAGCTGCTCACAGAGCTGGCAAGGGGAAAAATGAAATACAAAACTGTTGGAGCTGACAACAACAAGGCTTTGTTTCTGGTCATCATCATCAGATCTGCTTCAGGCTGCATTGTCCCCTTTTGAAGGAAACAAGAGAATTTGTGAGCTGCAGCAGATCCCAGCAAGCTAAACAGAGCAGCAGCAGATTTCTGATCCCTCCCTCTGGTGGTTGCTGATCCATGAGTGCTGATCTTACTCTGAGTTAATTATGCCCATATTTCTGCATCCACCAGAAGCTCCTCATGTTTAACATGGTCTCTAAATCTTGGTCTGTTCTGGTTGTCTTTGCATAGAAGGTGCTGCAGAATTCTCTTCTATGTCACCTCAAGGACCAGTTAAGTGATATTTGTGTGTTCTCTCATTTTGCAAGCACATATACCAGGCTTATGGCAGCAGGGACATGCGACCCTACAGCTAAGCCAAAAATAGTCAGCAAATGTTAGGTGGAAAAAACTCACCAATGAGAAGTTGTTTTGACTACAATTAGCAAAATTTACTGCAGACACAAGATGTTAGCTTCGGTTGAGTATATTCTGTGTTTAGGTTAAACAGTTACCTTCTTTGAAATTTCTGAAAAATCATGGTTGGAAGATTGTGTTTCTCCCATTTTATTTCTCTTTCATTAGCAAAATAGAAATAATTTCTCAAGTTCAGGACTTATAACTGCATTAGAACTGGTGGAGGATGAGACTGTTGTCCCCTCACCTCTTCTACCCTCAAACCCTGGCAGATATCTATTTATATCCCTTTCTGAGGCATGACAAAATTCTGGCTGTATCCTCCAGCTGGAAAAGGATGAAGTAACATCACCCAAAAGACAGAGGGCCGTGTGATGCCCATACCCAAGTGGGCTCCTGCATACCTGCCCCTTCCTTGTTCCAGTATAATCTGGACAGGAAGTTCTCTGAGCAAGAAAACAAAATCTAGCATTGTGGTCTGTGGGTTTTACACATTGCTTGACACCATAAGCTTGGCTTTCTGCACTGGGTTCAAAGAAATTCACAGTAATGATGATGGCCTTTAAGTCTAGGATAACCCATGCAAGTATTGGAGCAACTTCTTTAGAGATATCATTAGCAGAACTTTATCAAGAACTCGTCAGCTTGTGGAGGCCTGTGGTGGGAGAATTCCACCCAGAAGAGCCAAGGGAGATGTTCCAACAGCTCTGAAGAAAATCATCCAATGAGTGTCCTGCCAGCCATTGCATAAGAAAAGAAAGAGGAATTGTAAAAAGAGTTTTGCACTTCACTGGTGAATGTCAGAAATGTGAGCTGGCTGAGATAGAGGAAGAATTTACTCAATTTCTTAATTTACTTGTTAATAATTCATTAGCTATGACAGTGGCAATTAGGCCCCAGACTAGCTTTTCCTATTCTTTCATCTTTCAGCCTGCAAAGATGGACTTTGGCTAATCCATTCCTAGAGATCTTCTATCTAATTTTCATTTCTCTTTTCTCCTTTCATCCATTGCAGCTCTAATTCTACTTCCAATTACATTCAATTCTTCACAGCTTCCTTTCCCAGCTACATGCTATTACTGCTCTTCTATTTTTCCCATGGGATCCTCCTTGCACCTTCCTGACACTATCACCCACTTGGTTACAAAGAGCCTCGGCCCTTGCTCCATCGTGCTCTCAATCGGTTTTTGACCTTCCCATAGCATTCTGCCCTGCCTCTTTATAAGCCTGATCTCCTCCAGCTTTCACATTCTGCATTTCCTTTTCTTCAGGTCTTTTCCTTAAAATATTGTCTTCTTGGAATCCCTGCTTCTCAGCTTAATCAAGGCTATTTTTTTCTTTGTCTCTGTAGATGTCATCCATTCCACCTCTCCCTTTCAAAGCTAAAAGAGAGCATTGTACTGTAATGAAATGCAACATGTTTGCTGTGCTCCATTTTGGAGAATTTGTGTGATAGTCAGTACTTAGGTCTCAGCCTAAACCCAGTTAATTGAGCTTAATACACAGTATTGTCTCAGAAGAGGATAATGTAACATGTTGAAAGCTTCAGCGGAACAAGAGAAATCATCAAGAGTGTAAAATATCTCTGAGTGTTTTTCTAAAACTCAGAAATAATACATGGCTATCTTGTGCACCATTTGTTTTTTTTCTTCTGTTTTCATTACTTACATGCAGACATGAAAGCGAATTTCATCTCTGCTGTGCTTTTTCTGTATCTCTTTATAACCAGAAATACAAATAAATTGTAGTTCTTCCGTTGACTGGATCATACAGAAAGCATCTCGTGTGCTATACCCAGCACCAATGACATGGGGATGTATTTATTTTTAACAGAGTTTTCTCTGACAGTTGAGAAAAAAATAACACTTTCTCCTACTTCATGCAAAACTGGACAATAACAGGTTCAGGAACTGCCTATTCTAATTTTCCAGGACAGGATCTTCCTGTCTGGGTATTTATACAGCAGCTACCACTGTGGCATCTAAACCCCCTATTGATTTATTAAAGTGCACTCATAAAGCACTCTGTATTTTTTTTTTCCTTTCTGTTATTTTATGTGGTGTTATTGTGGGAAAGCGAGGTCAATGGAAGAATGTTTTACATTTTGTTCTGAAACTGCTGAGGTTTACAGTCACTCTGATGTGTTCCAGAAGCAACTCTTGCAATGTGCACCAGTAGCCAAAACACCTTTGTCTCCTTATTTCATGAATTTCCTTCTGGATTTTTTGTGAGGAGTGAAGTTTCCCTCTGCCATCTCTCTGATAACGTGGATAAAGCAATATGGGATTTTTGGAAACTGAGGAGAAAATTCTTGATTTCATGTAATAAGTCATTAGTGTCAGCTCAAATCCCAGTTTTCTTCCTGCTCTTGCTTTTTCAGGACATGGATAGCTGGGTTTTCCACCAGAGTGTGCTTTACTTCATTACTTACATATTTTATTTTTTTTAAATTTAAGCTTGAGAGACTCTTGTTTATCTCAGTTTGATGCAGTCACCAAAGTCAGGAGGTGTGGGGCTGGGTGGGCAAGTGATTATTTGAAGATGTAGCCAGAGTTCACAAAATAAAGGGCATTAGTAATGTGGTTGAGCCTGAGAAATTTGGGTGCCCACAGTGCATGCAGGGAGTATGAGGAAGCACCTTCCTTTTAGACATGTGAATAACAGCAATAATCTTGAATGGAATGTGTTGGAACCCAGGGGGTTCCTATGATGCCTTTGGCCGACCCAAAACCTGGTCAGGAGGCTTTTCAGCCTTGCCAGAGGTGTCAGAGACCCTGGAATGATACTAAGAATACCTGTAACTCTGATTCTAACCCATGGAACAGGTTGTCAGCTTTGTATGAGGAATTTCAGGTCACAAAAACTTAGATAGTAAAGTAGTAGTAGTTATAAGTAAAAAGAAGATAATTTGAATGTATGTACAGGGGGGTTTAGGGCCCTGTACAGGGGGGTTGGAGATCTGTACAGGGGGGTCTGAGATACAAGATGGAGGATTTTTACACGTGGCATGTTATCTTGTGTTCTTCTTCATCACCTCCATCTTCTTGGTGATGCTGGCACTTTTGGATTGGTTTGACACAGATCTGGACATGGTGATGTGAGGGGCATAGATTGGTACTTAACTGTAAACATTTAATACGTAGTTTTTAGTATAAAAGATTACAGCTCACCCGGGGCGGGCACAGTGTGTCTCTGGACGCGTTCTGTGTCAACCCTGGCAGAGCAGAGAAATCTCTCTTTGATAAGGACTTAATAAACTGCCTTGAGAACACCAACAAACGATTCCAGACTACTCCTTCAACAGCACGGGCCGGAAACCTGGACTTTTCTACATATTGCGGGGTCTCCTGGGGTTAAGGAGATCCCAGCAGTTGTGGCATCCCAGACTGGGCACAAGACCACAACAGGAATGGGAATATCACTGGAAAGAAAGTACTGCGCCTGCTTTTCTGAGCTGTAGCAAAAATTCTTCAGTTGTTGAGTTGCTCTTTAACCATGAAGCCAAGAGACCAAAAAACCCGGACTATATTCTGGAAATGGCAATATTTGAATGAGGTGATCCAGGGCTAAAATCTGCTTGTGTGTTTCTGACGTTCATGATATCTCAGAATCTTCACTTCACAGGGAGGTTGGGCAGGATGACGCTGAAACCAGGGCCCAGAAGGAAGAGACTACTACTACACGGTGATAGTCTCAAATGAAAGGGGCAAAGAGTAGCCACAGGAAGGTGTGGGACATGGTCAAGTTATGGGGTTACACCACCTGAGGGAAGGCAGCAGAATCTCAGCTCTGCTGTGCCATGCAGGGGTGCAGATAATGGAATAGTTTGGATGGATGGATGGATGGATGGATGGATGGATGGATGGATGGATGGATGGATGGATGGAAGGATGGATGGATGGATGGATGGATGGATGGAAGGATGGATGGATGGATGATGGATGGATGGATGGATGGATGGATGGATGGATGGATGGATGGATGCATGGATGGATGGATGGAAGGATGGATGGATGCATGGATGGATGCATGGATGGATGGATGGATGGATGGATGCATGGATGGATGGATGGATGGATGTCAAATATGACGCTTTTCAGCACCATTGCTAATATCAATCTCTAACCACTGCAGCACCACTCCAAGGATCAGCAGTAAAATCCAGACCCTGCCTGGCTCTGTAATGAGGGATCCCTGTCCATGATGTGCCATAGGAAGGGGAAGCATTTATCAGCGGCACAACTGGTTTCTGCAGTCATTCCCACCTGTCCTCAGAACCTCCAGAGTCCTAACTGGCTGCTAAACTCTCTGCCATGCCGGTAAGGATGGGATAGGATGGGGAATCTCTGGGGAAGGGTTGTCACTGCTGGGCAGAGCTGTCAATATAGCATTGCAGGAGAGGTCTGAGCTATGTGTGTGGACAAGATAACACAAGGACATTTTTGTAGACACAAGCAGCATTCAAAATATTCCAGGGCATCCAGAATATATTTGCCTGAAACTTGCACACATAAAAAGCAAATCAATAAATATTTTTTGGCATTTTAAGACAAATTGAAATTAAATTGGTACCTGCAAAACCAATATGTTGCAAATTAAAATCTCCATAAGCAAAAACCAT
>VXBU01011538.1:96039-142377 GCA_013400315.1 Bombycilla garrulus
ACCCTGCCAATTCGTTTTTTTTTTTTTTTTTTTGAATTAGTATGTAGTAAGTGGAGCCAGCACTTGTTCATCACTGTGCTGTGCTGATACTGGAACAGACGTAAATATAATCAAATCCAGGTTTCTTTTTTTCTCTCCCCTTAATTTCCATTCTGACCAACGCATTTTAATTCAGTCCATATGAATGAAGTTCAGCCATTAATTTTATATAACCTGATCTGTGCCACAGAATAAATAATACAGTATTTGTTGCCAAATTAGAGCACTATAACTGAAATAGATATGTGCATTTAGTGAAGCCAAGCCATAATTTGCTTGAACCAATATTAGTAAGGCAGCCAACATATGGGATTTTAAGCCCAAAGTACATTTGTAGATGAGCTTTTATAATGCAAATGGATATAAATTTTTCCAAAGCAGTGTATATTCAGTAAAACCCACCAGCTTCCTGAGTGTCAGCTGACACAGCAGTGGATAACATGCTATCTTTCCTCTTTTCAATTTCATCTTTATTGAATATCTTTCTATATTTGTTTAGTTTGATTTATTTAGTTTCTGATAGAAACATTTTCAAAAGCAGAATCTTGCATGTGATTCCATTCTGCAATCTCTCAGTAACAGTCCAATGTTATAAATTAATCTGTAAGGAAAGGCAACTTTCCAAAATATACCTGTAATTATTTTGCAGTCCTCTCTGTCCTTGACATATGTGTATACTGAAATAGTCATGGAATGGAACCACCCAAAGGAAAAGCTTTCAGAAGAGAGGTGCTGAGGCATTTCTACCCATTTTATCTGAATGTAGTAACTTATTTTGAGCATTGAATTGCACAAAAAAATTGTGTCGGTTGAATAAAAATCTATCACCCACATTTTCAGGTGCAGAAAAGGGGGTTATTCTTGCATCCCTTGCAGGTTCTACTACTAGACGAAAAAATTTGTACTGTTTTGGTGTGGTTTCCAACACCAGAAATCTGTAGCTGTTGGAAATTTTGGAGGAGGTGAGAATTAAAGTCAGTGATAATAAACTTCATAATTATGTGGCTGGACAATGAAATTGCTTCCTAGCTCCAGGTGTGTTTCACTTACATGTTTGGTGAGAATAAATAGCCAGCCCTCCCTGCATATGTGTTACTGAGTCTGCAAAACCTGATTGGACACATTGTGCTTGAACAGACCTTTTGAGTTTCAGGTTTCTGGATGTAAAATATCAGACTAAAATAAACACTGAGGGTTGACCACCAAAATCTTGGGCTGCTTGTTCTTCAGGATGTTCCCCAAAAGTTCAGGGAAGGAAAATGTAAAGCTTCCAATGACTCCAACTAGCCTTGGCTCTACACCCGGATTTTGATATCTGGCACATGTTACAGCAGAGGTAACTTGTAGATAGAAGAGACCCAATGAAGCTGAGCAGCCAGAGATGCATTCCAGCTAAACTGCATTACAGTTTTCCCCCACTTTTGAATGATGTGAAGATTTAATTTCACTTCTAGAGTGTGAAACCTGCCAGTATCTCCCATTAATTTTGCTGTGCAGGAACGTTGAAGAGGATATTTAGCTTTAATTTTCATATAACAAAACTAAATTTTGTTGTGGGTGACCTTCGTGGAGTTGCAAGATTATTGCCTCACTTTGCAGAGCTTGTTTGCAGGTAACTGCTGCTTTGGCAGAAAAAGAATCAGTGTAACTATATAAACAGAAAGGTGGTGACAGACTCTGTTACAAGGGGTAATGGTTTTAACCTAAAGGAGAGTAGAGATAGGTTAGATTTTTACAATGAGGGTGGTGAAACACTGGTACCCCAGAGAAGTAGTGGATGTCCCATCCCCAGAAACATGGAAGGCCATTTTGGACAGGGCTCTGAACAACCTGATCGAGTTGAAGATGTCCCTGCTCATTGCAGAGGCGTTGGGCTAAATGATTTTTAATGTCCCTTCCAATCCCACCTGTGATTCCATTATTCTATGAAACTCCATCATGAATCTCTTTGTCAGTGTTCTCAAAGGATATTTATATACTGTTCTACCACACAAATTTTCCAATCATAACAGTTGTTTTTACCCAAAACAACTATGTACTTAGAGTACGCAGAGTACTGAGAGTTTTAATTGCAGCCATCGCAGCTTAAACTGAGCACTGGACTGGAAACAACACAGAAGATCATTCCTTTATCTTTCATCTGTCCTTCATGGAAATCAGGCTAGTTACCAAACCATATATGTTTGAACTGATGATTATCTGACCTATTTTCACATTTCTGCTCTGGCAATATCTACATCTAAACTTAAATGTATTAATTCTTACTGTAATCAGTGGAGCCAGTCAATATGAATAATATGGCTTAGGGATGCAGGATCACACGACCTCCCTCAACACAGTTGATCTTATCTTGTTCTAGGATGAGAGGAGTCACATTTTCTGGACCATTAAGTTTCTGTTTCACTCAGTGTTACTGAGAAATGAGACCAGTAAGGCAGGTTAACTAGTATACCTACTTGGAAAGATTAGGGTGAAATCCAGACCTCATGGAAGATTCAGGTGAAACTCATGCTGATTTTAGTTCCCAGACAATCTTTAGTTCTCAGGGAGCATCAGCCTTGTGACTGTTCTTGCTCAACAATTCTACACTGACACTTCTGGGACTATGCCAGTATCCTCACGCGAAGGTTTGGCCCTGAATTACCCATTTATGGCGCTAGGACAGGCAGCAATAGTGCAGACCCACATTAAACAAGGACACTTGTTTCTCATGAAATCAGTTAACAGACACAAAACCCACTTGAAATTAATAGAAACTAATTGAAAGTAATGGAGAATTACCTGAAAATGTACCACAAGATGAAATTAATTGAAGATAATTGATAGTGACTGGAATTAATGAAAAATTGAAACAAATTGGGCTTAATTGAAATTTATTGAAAATGAATTAAACTCAATAACTCAAAACCTATTAAATTTAATAGAATCTAATTAATATTAAATTTACGCAATGTTTAATAGTAACATAACATTCTTAAAAGGGATTTTTATTGGATGTTTTATTTGTATAATACTTTTCTAATATAAGAGTAAGAATAAATTTTAATTGAAAGAAAATTATGCAGAGCACAGAAACTTCAGACTCTTTTTGGAATAGTATGAGAATAGTGTGTAATATTGATAACAAAAGATCCTGACAGGATTTAGTAGGATTAAAATAAAGTCTTATGGATTTTATCTCATTGTTGAGATTTTATTAGAGTTTAATGAGAACATTCTACCCATTAAGATGTTGGCTTGGATTTGATAAATAACTTTTTGACCAGATATGGAATCCAGCATCTGTCTTCTTCGTGAGTGTACTGTGAGAACTCTTATTTGTTTTCTTTAATGATGAAACATTTAAGTCTTATGAGTTTGCTTGCAGACTTCCTTCTGTTATATCACCAGTGTTTTTACCAACTATTTCCACATCCTTCAATGTTTGTCAGCTAAAAGAACTAAATACTTTCTCACATAAGCCCATAATAGATATATTCAACTTAGTGTTTGAATTATATCCTTTGTGGATGTGTGTTCTTGCTGTAACTTTCAAGAAGCTGAAGGAAAATGTGAAATAGTTTTTTTTACTGACCTGGCACTGAAATCCTGTTATTTCAAGAATTTAAAAGACATAGAAACCAGAAAAAATAGGAAAAAAAATAAAACCAGAACATAATGTATGCTGAGTATATCTCAAACTAATAAAAATATTTAAGGTCTTTCTTAAGGTTCTATTTCTGATGAGGACATAATATATAAGTGTACATGGAAGACCAATACCTCTTAGGAAAGCTGGAAAAGCGAATGCTGCTTTTGAAAAACAAACATTCGTTACTGTTCTAGTAAAAAATTACTAATAGGTATTTTATAAATGTTTAACAGAGGCCTGGAAGTATCGGTGGTGGGAAACAAATCCAGATTTCCTATTTACAATTGTGCAAATTCCTACTGTTTGCAGGGATATCTGCCAATTTGCTGGAAAAGAAGCAGAAGTCCTTTACTTCATCCATCTTTCTTTATGGCGTGTACACAACTCATGAAGATCACTCAGGATCTACAAAGTGGTTTTAATCAGCAGGAGAACACTCAGTATTCCTCAGGAATCTCAAAGAGTATTCAGTTTTTTTGCCAAAGCTGGTGACTCATGTCCATCTCCGCAATGACAATGCACTCTCTGAGGTCATATTTAGTTATCTACATGCCAATCTCTAAATTTATGCACTTTAACAAACAGGTTGAATCATACCACTAGTTGAATATGGTCATTAAAATCAGATTACAGAGTACTCTATGCATTCCAGAAAGAATTTTGTTTTGAGAAATGTGTTTGTTTATACTAAAGTGTAGGGATGCTCTCTGACAAGAAGGACAAATAAAAAAAAAAATAAAAAAGGAAGAACTTGGGAGAGCTGAGGAAGAAAAGAAGAGGCATAAATAAAGGAGTGAAGAAAAATTAGAGACAGAAGAAGGCTAAACAAAAGAAGATAGAAGGAATGAGAACTGGATGAATAGACACTGTACAATTACTACCCTGTCTGTACAAAACGGGTTTCATGTGTTCTCAGACAAATTCCCAAGAATTTGCTGTGACATCTCTAACTGGTTGTCCATTGTGCTAGAAGTCCTATGCTAGCAGGAACCAGGCAAAACTGCCTCCACCTTAAAGCTCCCGAAGCATAAATAGCTTTAGTAGCAGTTGTCAGGGAAGTTCTGATGGGAAACAAAGTGCATTGTGAAGCTCTGGAGAGTACCGTGAAATGCACCTCAGGAATGAAACATGAAACTAAAATCCATCTATCCCCATTTGTCACTGTGAGTAAGTTAATGGCCTGCTCTGCCCTGTGCAGTATAGGAGACAAAGCTTCTTTGATTTACTGATTATTTGGGTAATGTTTGAGCCACATGCACTGCTAGGTAACACTGTGTATTCTCCCTGCCCCCTACAGCCTATTTACCGACTTCTGGCTTCCTGCTGAGACATGATATTCTTTGATTAAGCACTTCAGTTTAATTGTGAAATGGAAATAGCAACATAGGACATGTAATCCTTTTGAGCACAAAAAACAAAAGCACCAAGTAACTTTTGGGTGGGAAAGAGCACATAAATTTATTTCCATGTCCTGTGTTCAACTAGAAGCATGTGGGATGGTAGAGAAAAGGAAAATAAATTGAATGCTTTGAGTATTTAAATCGGTCTGTGTAACCTCTTGCAGTGCTTCGTCTTCCCACACCACAGTTTGTGTTTATCTTCTGATCTAGTCCTCCTGAAAAGAGTTTGGGAACATCATCTTGTTAATTCCCATCAACAGATGTTAGATCCTCTCTCAACATATGTAAAGGTCGCCTATCTTGCTGCCCATCAGATTAGTCAGTGGCTTAATTTTTTGTAGGCCTTCCATGAAACTAAAAATGTCTTAAAGCAGTAAATGGAGAAAAACTGAATAGACCTCTGAATATAACACACACCAGAGATCTAGCTAATTAAAATTTGTACAAAAATAAGTCAAAGAGCCTGAAAAAAAAAACAAATAAGATTCTGCTGACAGAAAGGTTTTGTTTCCCCTTGCATTCTGTGAAGAAAAAGAAAATAAAACTTATAGTGATTTATCAAATCATAGAATCACCGGTTTGGGTTGGAAGGCACCTTAAGGTTCATTTCATTCCAACACCCTGCCATGGGCAGGGACATCTTCCACCAGACCAAGTTGCTCCAAGCCCCATCCACCCTGGCCAACCTGCCCCCAGAGGTTGGGCAGCCACAGCTTCTCTGGGCACCTTGTGCCCGGACCTCACCACCCTCACAGTCAAGAATTTCTTCTGAATACTTCATCATGTAAGCCAGCCCTCTCTCAGGTTAAGACCATTCCCTCTTGCCCTGGCCCTGCAGGCCTTGTCCCCAGTCCCTGGGCAGCTCTCCTGGAGCCCCTTCAGGCCCTGCCAGGGGCTCGCAGCTCTCCCTGGAGCCTTCTGTGCTGCAGCTGAGCAGCCCCAGCTGTGCCAGCCTGGCTCCAGAGCACAGGGACTCCAGCTTTGGAGCATCTTTTTTATTTCCTCTGGTGTTGCTCCAGCAGCTCCAGGTCCTTCTGTTTTTGGAGGTCCCAGAACTGGAGGCAGCTCTGGAGATGGGAATTTCATGAAAGCAGAATCCCTCCCACCCTTTAACTGCTTCCCACACTCCTTTGGGCGCAGCTCAGGACATGGTCGGTTTCTAGGATTCCATCAACAGACCTATAAGAGCGTTTGAGAGAAGGGAGAAACCTTGATGTAAGAATCATGAATGTGCTAAATCACCTAGAAACATATACTGCAACAGTTCTGTGAGTAATAAAAGCACATTGTATATTTAATGTATTTCTCAGTCCAGTCTGATTTTTTACCAAATGGCTTTGATTGGCCAAGGAGATTTCCAAGGAAATGGGTCAACTTCTGCGATTAGCTCTGCTCATTCAAAATTGCTGTTTAGATATTCTGAACTGTCACATTGCATCCTAGCATGAAAATACAGTTTCACCTTTTCCCATAAATCTTGAATTACATTATATGACAGCTCAACATTATTCAGTATCAGCTTCTTCCTCCTTGCTCTTCTTTTCCTTGTATTTATTTATTTATATCCTGATAATAACTTCCTTGGGGGCATTGTATAGGCAAGACATGTATTTTGACCTCCTCCTTTCCCCAGGAGTGCAATTGCCTTGTGGTAATTATAAGATGTTGTCTGTTATTATGAAGGTGCCTTATTGCTTAAACACATCAGGGATATCTGATAATGTAATTACTTCACCTTATAAAGCTGTTATAAATCATGCATGGGGAACACTTTTTTCATATTAAAGCTGTCTGAAGAATTATCACATTGCGTGGAATGGAGATACCACGTTGTGGCTAGCACTGTGTTTTGTAGGCCCACAGTAGGCAATGGCAGTATTAAAATATTTAACATGAAAAATTAAAGAAAACACATTCAGAAAACATGACTTCTTTATAAAGGTTTAGGAGAACAGGTTATCATCTAAGTGGGTATACTCCAACTTGCGCCTTGTGAGGCATGAATAACTGCTGTGGATTCGTGTTTTTACTTTTTTTTCCTTGACTTTTCTCCTTCCTCCTCTAACTTCCCAGCTTCCCTGAGTGCAGTATAATTGTTATAAAAGCAAATCAATAAGCACTTGAAACATTGGCCATTGTACAAAGAATTGTGCTTCTATTGGCCATCACTTTAATAACATCTAATGATTATTTCTCCCTCTTTCAGCTTCTGAGGTTTCCCGGCACTGTATTGATTAGAGCCCATGACAGAGTTCAGATTATAATTAAAAATCATCAATGAGCAAACAAAATGCAGTTCTACTTAGCAATCAGCTGAACAGATAATCACTAGGTAAGGTGATGTGACCACAAAATTTTCCGATAGATCCAGGTAGAGAATAATTGAAAGTCACTTGATGGGTCACTATTCAGCAGGGCTTCACTGAATCTCAGATAAAGGCTTTTGTATCCTAAATAAATATAAGGTAAAAAATAGGTAAGTATCCTAAGCAAATAGGTAGCTCTAAATCAAACTCTCTCACAACCGAGGCTCTTGACTAGTAAAATCATGGAATGGTTTGAGTTGAAAGGTACATTAAAAGTCATCTCATTCCACCACCTGCCATGGGCAGGGACACCTTCCACTATCCTGGGTTGCTCCAAACCCTGTCCAACCTGGCCTTGGACAATTCCAGGAAGGGAGCAGTCACAGCTTCTCTGGGGAACCTGTGCCACAGCCTCACTAGCCTCATAGTAAAGATTTTTTTTTTTTTTCCTAATATTTAAGCTCTATATATCTCCTCTTTCACTTTAATCCATTTAGTCCTTGTTCTGCCGCTACAGTTCCTGATGAAGAATCCCTGTCCAGCTTCCCAGTAGATCCCCTCCAGATACTGGAAGATGTTGTGAGGTCTCCATGTTCCTTCTGCTCTCTAGGCTTATCAAATTCACAGCCTCCTCAGCAAGGCTCACTCCAACAATTCCATGTCCTTCTTCCTTTGGGGGCACCAGGTCTGAACACAGTACTCCAGATGGGGTTGCATAGGAGATAACTGGGAAAATCTTCTCCTCATACTAGCTGTCCACACTCCTTTAGGTGCAGCCCGGGATACATTTGGCTTTCTGGGCTCCAAGTGCACACAGCTGGCTCATGAGTTTTTCATTAACCATTATCCACAAGCTTTCCTCTTCAGGACTGTGCTCAATAAACTGTTACCAGGGTGGACCAAGTTTTGGGATTTTTGGCTTGTGGGTGAAATTATACTCTTCCAGGATCTGGTCAAAAAATGCAAGACTAGATATATTAGTGTGAGAGGAAAGGACATAAAGCACTAAAATCAGGGACAGTTTCTCCTTTGGATGCTCCTGCAATGAGTGTAGGTTTCTGAAGTTCTGACGTTGACAGTCCAGCATTCACTTACTATCTGTATCCAGTTTGCATGTTACAGAAACAGGAACTGTTTTCAGGAAAGGGCAAAGTCAAATGTCTGCTATGAAATTCTGTGGCCCTAGGATCAAGTAAGGGGAAGCCAGGAAGAAACTTACAAGCCTGTGGCTGGATAGGGAGGATGAGAATAAGCTGCAGTTCAAGTACTTGGATTTGGAACATAAACACCTCAGAAAGGTTCTGACAAATTCAGCTGCAAATTAAGTTGGTAAACTGATATTTACACCACTAAGTATATGGAAACCATTTAATTTAATGAGAAGGAGTAGATAAAGAGTCTAGAGACTTGAACTCTTTCACACCTGCTGCTTTATGATCTTTTCTCTCTACCCATTACCTTTTTCCATAGTAAGTATCCAGATCTGAATGTTAAATCCTGGATACCACAACGTGTGCTAGATCTTTTATACCAAACAGTTATTTTTCTTACTTATATTTCAAAGGCCGATTTTAAGAGCTGGAAACCCTAGGTATTATCCACCCTTTTATCCACCATTCCACACAAACTTATGCATCAGATGCACTGGGAATTGCTGAATGGCTTCAGCTTTGTCATAATATGCCAAAAACCTCATCTATCATTCCTTCCGGTTGTTAAACTTGCATCAAGCTAAATTGTTAAACAAATATGAAGGAAGATGGTGCTTTTAATTTTATGGCCTGCCTATGGTACTCGATGTTCTCTCCAGTTCAGAGAATGCTCCAGGTAAATCTGTGGAATGGGGCTGGGGGAATCCCATCTTCTTTCTCACAATACATCCAACCCCTCTGGGAGACCATGTTGGGTGCCTCTACCTGAATCACTCTTCAAACCAATCACTTGTGGGTCTACTTTGTGCTTCATCTGAAAAACAGAATAAGATATCTTCTTAAGAGGTAGGACAGTTATCTTTCATTGTGAGGAAATTAAATATATGTGACCCACTGTCAGTCTTCATACACCCTTTTTTGAGGTTGCATGAATTATTTACACACTCATTTTCAGGCACATTAAAAGAAGTGAGGAGCTCACTTAATTTTAACCTGCTTTATCCTTTCTGTTTATTATGCATTGTCTGGAATCAGTGGCTTAATAACATTTTCAACTTCCTTTTTTATTTCTACCTTTGGTGTGTCCAATGTCGCATGCCAAAGCCAGGAGACATCCTGTGCCACCATCCTGGCAGCAGAACCTCCCTGACCTTCTAGGATTCTCTACATGTTCAAACTGTGAAAGGTTACTCTCCATCAATATCCTGATCATCAATAAATGGATGAGAAATGTTCATGTAATGCAGACCTCACAGTAGGATACTTAGACCTTTTAACTGCTACTTGTATATTAAAAAGTGCATTTAGTATCTCTTTTCTCAGTTTCTGCATGATCATCTGCTCCCTTTTTTTTTTTTTTTTTTTTCTGGTTTAGACTGATTAATGCAGAATTAAGTATGAAGAACATTTTTTTTTTTCTTTTCTACAGCAGCCTTCTGGAAGTGCTTCACTGAGGAATTTCTAGTCCTGGTAACTTCCATGTGTGTGCATCTGGGCTTGAAATCTGCCTTCAGGGGCCTCTTCTTTGTCCAGGCACATGCTAAAAAGAGTAACATGCAAGACCTTCTTCTCAAATGATTGCTGCACTCTGCTGGTCATCCTTGATGTGCCACAGAAAGCTTGTGTTTATTTGGAAATTAAAGCAGTAAGGATATGTGTGCAAATGCAAATGTAGGAATAAACAGCACCTGTTCTTCCCTATATATATGATCTTGAACCACTCAATTTCAAGTGAAAATTTGCAGTGAGGGTGTGGGGCTGAATCTGTGAGTCCATCTGATAAGGCTTATATTTTCTGTCCCATGGGGATAGAAGGGGTGCCTGCTTCAGACACAGAATCGCACTCACATCTAATCGAGAATGAAATCACAAGCCACATCAGGAGAGGAGCACTCAATGCATGACCCTTTGGGGTAGCTGATCACAGAATCACAGAATTGGCAAGGCTGCAAGGGGTATCAGTGGGTCATCTGGTCCCACCTTCCTGTTTCAGCAGGATCATCCCAGAGCTCATGGCACAGGATTGTGTCCAGATGGATCTGGAATATCCCCAGTGAGGGAGATTCCACACGCTCTCTAGACAATGTCCCAGTGCTCGGTCACTGCCCAGGACAGGAGTTCTTCCTCATGTTCAGGTGGAACTTCCTGGACATAATTTTTGACCCTTGCCTCCTCTCTTGTTCCTGGGCATCACATAGAAGGGGAGTCAGCAGAGTGATCTCACAGGAGAAACTGTCTCTCTGCTAATATATCAGAAAAGAAGGAAACCCTGTAAGAGGAGAAAATGTGAAACAAAACTCAGCATCCAATACCTCAATTCTTTTACCAAAATAAATTCTAGCTTAATATCTCCCACATTAGACACCTCCACATTTCTTCAGGTTATATTTAGTTTCTTGAAAAGTTCTCCTCTTGGTCGAATCCGTGTCCTACCTCTTACGTTACAACTCAAACTAGGAAATACCAGTTGCACACACCTCATTGTGCTTTTATTTTTTGTGGCAAAGCTACACTTGACTGATGCAGGATTTTACCAATAGCTGACACAATGCTATCAATTAACATTTACTGTGTGTATAGGTTCCTGCTGAGTTTAAGATGTTGGCTGCTATGTTTGCCACGGAGCCACTTGTCTTCAATTAGAATGCATGTTGAGAGGAAAAAGTTTGAGTATAATGGGTCAGCAGTCGGTACTCCTCAACAGACTACAAAATGCTGAGCAGATTTAAGGCTGTACCACTGAACTTTCCCTTGTCAATATTGTGCAGCCATACACAGTGGTGGTAAACAACTGTGGCCCACTGTCTACACTGCTGACTTTTCCAAAGGGGGCATTTTTTTCTGTCTGTTCTCCATGTGCTCTGAGAAGGGCAGGTGTGATCCTGGTCCAGCCCCAAATGAGCAAAGCTGCACTAGTCCTGCGGTAAAACTGAAGTGATGAGAAAAGCTAGGCAGAAACCAAGGAGGACAGTTGATTGCTGATATCTTATATCATTACATTGGACTAGTTTTGTGTTAATATTTCCAATCTCAAAATTTTGCTGCACACGTCAGAATAGTACTTTGTCTCTTTTTACCTAGAAGTAGTGTTTTTCATGTTCCAGGCCTGGCCAGATGATGCTATTCATATTGGTTTTACTGAGACTGGTCTTTATGAGAAGCAGCACAAAGCTGGAATTGTAAAGTCACAGGAGACATACAAAATATTGCTGAATGCAAGTGCCATGGGTAACCCTTTGGGCTGCCAGACTCCTCAAGAGGTGCTTGCTGTACATAGTCCTGTGCTTGCAGAGTTTCCACTTGAGGACAAATCAAAAGAATTTTTAAGTGTGGCCTTTGGTGTAAGCAGTTTTATTTACTCCTTTAACAACATGACACACTTCCTTGGCATGCATGTTCTCACTGATGATTCCAGAATGCCTCTGAAGTGTGGCAATTGCTGATACAGTCATAAAATTGTAGAATCATAGAAAGGTTTGGGTTGGAAGGGACCTCTAAAGTTATCTAATCCCTCCTCCATTGAGCAGTGACATCTTCAGCATTGGTTCTCATGTGTAATAGCCAGGCTCTGATCAGTTTGTTCTCTATTGTGTTGCTCTAGTCAACAGCATGATCCCCCCCAGATGATTTTATGGTCCTATCTGATCCAGTCTTATCCCTCTGAAGGAGTGAAGATTTGAACCATTACCTGCATTCTTCAATAAGTGTTGATAAGAGTGCCAATATTCTGTGTTAAAAACTCAATCAGTAGCTGCAAGCCAAGGACAAAAAGAGTAAACAGAGACAGGAGTCAGGACAAAGTCTACAAGTTTCATGCTGGAAATGTGTTGATGCTCTGCCTGTCCTGGAGGCAACGGGACAAGTGTTTGGTCACACAAAATTCTGTGCAGCAAGAAACAAGAGTGATGAGACCATCCTTAGTTAGAAACTCTGCAGTGCACCTTCCTGAGAGTCACTTTTTCTGTTCTTACTTTCTGGATAGTGGAAAGGATTGAAGATCCACAACACAAGTGAGTTGTCAATAGAAATACCAAGTGTTATTAGCAATGAGTATAACTCTGAACACCCATATTTGAAAGTCTGAGTTTTCTTTTTTTTATTTTTTTATTATCCTTGACATATCTAAACCTTTGTGAAAATTTGGTAAAAGTGTAAAATACATTTGAAACCCAGGATTCATTCATCCAACTGGAAATTAACAGAACTGCAACTCATGTGAGGTTTGGGAGATCCTGTTTTCCGGAAAAGAGACAAATATTCAGCAGAACAAAGCACATTTTTGCTATCAAGGAAGGTAGTTTAGTCTATATGCCTGTGTGTGTATGTCACTTGAAATTATAGGTGAGCCAAATTACCCATAAATAATCTGGCTGGTCAGTGAACCACAGGGGCTGGCATTTCCCAGATGCCATGAATATTTTCCCATTCACTTCACTTTCATTTTATTTAAAATAAATTACTTGACATCTAAAATGACTGAGGTTATTGCAGATGAAAAAAAATATACACTTAGAGTGTAAAGTCTTGTACCTATTCTTGCTATTCATATCAACCTGTGAAAGGACTTGCTCTGATTGATATAAACTATTATGACACACTGGGAAAAAAAGGTATTAGAAATTGAACAAGGTGCATTGTTGCTGATTATTCACCCATTACTCTAATATATTGAGCAAGCACATCGTCTTGATATAATATTTTTAAGCCTGATATAATTCTGCTGATATCAGTGTGAAATTTTTTATTTCCGTGGCTGTTGGATCAGACCTTAATGAAATTGTAAAAGCTCCCCATTTGTTTAAGATATGCTCAGAAGCAAATCAAAGCAAGAGGCTTCTCTAAACCCTTTACAAAAGGCCTTATGAGCAGCGCAGATGAAGTCAAAACTCTGCACAGCCACTTCCCTTTGTGGTCTCTAATAATAATATATTTGTGAATAATCCGTAATTAAATGAGAAGAGCATAACATTAATTATTTCACTAGATTGTTAATCAGCAGGGTATTCTATACCCCCCTCTTCCTAGTAGCTAACCTGTCAGGGTCTAATAATTGTTGCCATGAACGGGGTTGGGTTAAGGTCCCCGAGGAATGCCAATTCTCTTGTTCCATTAGTGAGAGCACATATAGATCATTTTCAGTACTAATCTAGGGCTAAAATCAATTATGTCTCTTGTATTTAAAAATTAAATTGACTCACCATGGGAGTAGGATAAAGGGAAAAAATACATTCCTCCTATTATGTGTAATTACAATTGTAAAACATTTTCCTTCGAAATGTAATTGCTGCCTATAGAGACTAAAGCTGGAGAGCTTAAACTGTTTAGCTGACACATTCAGTTGTCTTTCAGGTTTTTCCTTTGGATTATTTAACATGCTGAAACAGTCTTATAGACTTCTTGACTTTTAAAGGCTCTCAGATAAAACTCAGGGCTTAAGAAAAACAAAAAGGAGACAGTACAATGTATTAATACTATCATCTTATTAAAAAGGTGATGAGAGTAATTTATTCTTATATATATTCTTACTCTTTCAGAAAGAAAAATTATCAACTACCCGTAGCCTAAGAGTTTCCATTTTCCTAAATGCTGTATAGCTTGCTGCCTATATCTGGCTTTTCTTTTCATTATTGGGTTCTTATGAGGCCTTGAAGAGTAGTTAATCAAATCTATGCAATATGTATGACCTGCCATTCAGGGACAAGGCCTTGAAGGTCGCCAGAGAGTGTAACATTGGTCCTTTTCCCTGCTGGGCAGGAATGCAGTGAGGATCATATTTTTCTCCAGGATGGCCAGGTAAGATATTGCTCAGATTCTCTGGTCTGGGGTCAGGCTGCAATCGTACAACACTATTACCAATTTTAGATTTTCTGCAGTCTGTCTTGCTGGCCATTAGTTGCAGGTCTATGAATCCACCAGCTATATATGCTGCAGAATAAGTTCTTTATAGCATAAGGAGCTGCTGATGAGGAAACATGTCTTCCTGTTTGCAAATATATATAGATCTCTGAAAGAATCTTGAGTAGCAACAGTACAGAAATAACCTGCATCACTTCCCATGCTAATCACGTCCTGATCTTATAAAAGGTTTGTACAATATCTGCACTTTCCCTAAACCAGCTGAAAACCAGGAATATGCTTTGAGGAGGACAGTACCCCTATCTTCATGCACAATTTTCAAGCTCCCACTGTTTTTTTGCCAGCTTTAGAACCCCTAGACCAGTAAGATGAATCGTTTTCAGGACTGTACTCAACAAATACATGTGCTTTACATTTTCTTTCTTATTGTACTATTCATCAAGTCTGGTTATATGCATATTACGGATATGAATGGGTTTCTATACAGTTGCAAGGATGATGCTTTCTGGACAGCTTATTATTCATGTAGTTTATTTGCCATGTTTAAAAGTAACCTCTGACCTGTGGATTCTATAACGATTGATTAGTCATTTATTAAGGCATCTAACAATCCATTATTCATCTTCCATAAATTATTTATAAATGTGCTTCTTATTTGATGCATGACTGCTATATTTAGAGTACATAAATAAGTCAGGAAAAGCTAACTCTTGCAATGTCCTAACATTGATAAAGATTGTTTCAACAACCAAGTATCAATACAATGGTAACTTTAGTTCAAATTAATATTTCCTATTAAAATAATGATAAATTCCACCTCTGTCCCTTGCAAGCCAACCAGACATCTTATTTTAAATAGTTTTTTCTAAATATAGAAGGCCATCTTTTCTATCATCCTGAGTGGGAATAAACACTAACCTTTGATTTGTGTGAAATTAATTCTCTGTTTTCCAGGCCCTGGCAAATTCTATTTCTTCACAAATTTCCTACACAGACATGGCAAGGTATTTACATTTTTTGTAGCTGTGTGAAAAGGGAGAACTGAATCACAAGCATGCTGAAAATCCATGGGTGGTTTGATTTCAGCCTGGTTTAATAAACTCAATTTTTTGAGGCTCATGAAGGATTAATGAATGTGAGATGGAAATGGTTGTGCCGGTGGGAAGCCAACAAACTTCTGGGCGTTCATCTAATTTCTCTTCTGTCTTGTCCTGTCTTCTCTTACCTTATTCTGATTCATCATGTAGTATCTGCATCACAAAACTGACTTCATGTATTTTATTGAGTTGTATTCACACCATGTCAGGTAAAAAAAAATCCTTTTTATTTTTTTAGTTGCTGTTTGATAAAAAGACACCCATTCCCGTGTCTCTTTTCAGAGTAGAGTAAATCTAAGATCCAAGGAGCAGTCTTTGCATTTGAAGAGAAAGGGTGGTTGGTACTGGTTTTTCTGAGGTAATTTTTAAAATTTTAGTTGTTTCTTTACTTGAAGAAATAGATTGTGGAGAACTGACCACCAGTCTTGGATAACATGGGACAGACCTTGAGAGACCCCAAAAGTATATCAAAAGACCAGAGCACTGAACTACACCGTATATTGTGTGACAAGCCCACACAGAGAGCGTGGTGAACTCACAGTTCTGATCTAACTGGAATAACTGGACACAGTACAATAAATTATTTCAGCTTAGAATTAATTCACAAGCTTATGAAGTGATCAGACAAGGGGAAATGGCTTAAAACTGACAGAGAGTAGGTTTATACTGGATATCAGGAAGAAATTCTTCCCTGCAAGGGCAGCGAGGCCCTGGCACAGGTTTCCCACAGAAGCTGAGGCTGCCCCATCCCTGGAAGTGTTCCAGGCCACGTTAAGCAGGGCTTGGAGCAGGCTGGGATAGTGGAAGGTGTCCCTGCCCATGGCAGGGGGTGGAATTGGATGGCTTCAAAGTCCCTTCCAACCCAATTATTCTGAATTTTTACAACTGGAAAGTGACTGAGGTGTTTCAAAGCCCAGGAGAAATCAGAAAGCATCATCATTCCTTGAAAAAAAATCTATATTTTACACCAGATAGATACCATAAGGCACAAAAGAACTGCATTTTGTGCTACATTCTTTTGCTGACTGTGCCCATTAATGAGATACTACTTCTTAAAAATCAGGAGGAGCAGACAAGAGCCCAAATATAAAAAGGCAGTGAAAAGAGAGATATCCTGTCTTCCTTCACCCAGAGGTGGCCAGTCTGTTTGAAGTCTGACCCAGCCGGGCTTGTGAGACAATGAGGAATATTGCACTGCCTCTGCATCCTCTGCAGATAATCATCACTCTCCATTACTGTCAATATGCAGGTGCCAAAATAGATATTACGCAAATATAGGCTTTAGAAATGCAGGCAGGCAGACAGCAAGAGTATGACACTGTCTGTCAGCAGGAAGCCATTTTAGAACTTGCACAGTTTAAACAATTATTTTAAATCCCTTCTCGCTATAACTGGTGTATCGAATAATGAAAGCAAAAGAGAGAGTGTACCTGGGTGTCTTTCATGGATTATTTCCTTTTTGCTCGCCCTCACCACAGAAATAAGAAGCAACATGTTCCAGTGACATCTGACTCCTTCGCTACCTTTAAATGCCTCCTCAGACAATACATTATTGTGTTTGCAACATCTTCCCTGTGGTTCCCACAGCAGCTTCAAAAACGCTGCGGTTTGTTGACAAAACAAATGAGCCTGAGACGTTGTGATGAAGGACACTCTTTCCCAGAGTTTTCATCCAGAAACGATCACTGCAGTAGCCATAGACCTGCTTTTTAAAGCAGAGGCAGAGGGAAAATAAGAAAGCTGGGCAATTTGATAGGCTATTCACGGGGACTCAGAATCTTATTTGACTGCAAAATATCTAATTGACCTTGAAGCTGAAACAACTTGTCAGGGGATCTGTTGCTTCAATTGCTCTCTGTCAGCTCCTCAGCTAGCTGTTTCTTCCCTTCAGATTCCATCTAAAAAAACCCCAGGCTGGTGGAAGTGTGATAGCAACCGGCCAGGGTGAGAAGGACTGCATATTCAGGCAGGAGAAAAGTGTATTCACAGTATTTGCTTTAATTTTTGCATTGCTTTTTATGCAAAAGCTAGTGACAGCTACTGAATCAAAAGATATGCAAAACCTGAAAAGGAGGTTAAAAAAAAACATCTCAAAAGAAAATGCTGCGGCAAAATGTGGTCAGGCATACCGTGCATGGCTTTAAATGAATAAGCAGTTAACACAAAGATGTTTATGATTTTGGAACAATGCACAAAGCTAGAGGTAAATTTAGTTAACTCTGTGACAGAATCTGAGGCTTTATTTAAAATCCACTATGTGGATTATCTTGATTTCATGAGATTTTTGTGAGATTGTGTATATAAAGCTGCTGGGTACTTCAAGTGTCTCCTTTCATCCTTGCAAAAGTAGGAATATTCATATATCATTCCTGTGGCTTGAGTAGACCACTGGTTTTAGCACTCTGGAACCCTTTTTACCCCGGCCCAAGATTTTAATGCAGGAAAGTCAAAAATTTTCAAGGTGTTATCTCCCACAACATTTTTATTTTCATTGATACAAGTTTCAATAACTCTCATTTTAGCATTTTTGCTGAAATTATGTGTTGACCTGCCTGTCAGAGACGTCAAGTATACATCATTTCTTCTTCCCCAGCAGCGGTCTCAGGAAGACTGAGGAAGAATGTGTGACCACTATCAGCAGCACCTCCAGGGTATCTTCCCCAGACCAAACAACCTGAATCCCTTCAATCCCTCTACTTAGGTCATTTTTCCAGACCCTCTCTGACCTCCCTTCCTAATTATGTTTTCTGAATACCTAGACCATGCTTTTCTTGAAGTGATATGTTCAAAACTGCTGAAGAGCCTGCAGGTAATAGAAGACATCCTATCAATATTAATATTGTTTAATTTTGATCATTACAAAGTACTCTTATGACATAAAGAATTAATTAATCTACTACAGAGAAGTTTCTTTTTCCTGCCCCAAAACCCAGGAAGCTGCACAAAGTCAAGCATTTCTTTCAACAGCAGAAATTAGTTTAACTTGAAATAAACTATAAAGTCCATTGATGAAGGTATTCCTTAAAATCTGCTTAAGGTTTTTATATGGTTTAACCTCACAGTAAATTGTCAAATTGCCCATAGTGAGAGTTTGAAGAATGCAGTGAATTTAGATAGCCAACTTGCAGATGTTTGAGTAGAGGTAAGGTGAGATTTACCTTTAGCCACTGCTTTTGTGGGTTTTTTTTAGTGGTGTTGCAGAGCAGTAAAAAAATGTCTGGACACTTCCATGTACCAAAACAAATTTTCTTCCCTAATCCCCATAATTTGGTTTTCTCTAATGTTTTCACATGAAATTCCAAAGACAAATCTCATGTTTAAGTTACTATATCTTAATTATTACCACATATCCTCTGAGCCACAATCCACTATCTGAGCAACTTGGTCTAATGCTCATAACATGGTTGGAATGTGATGATCTTTAATGTCCCATATAACCCAAGCCATTCTGTGATTCTGTGACCATATGATGATATTCTTAACTGCAGCACACAAGAGGAAATTTGCTTTACCACATATGGCAAGAAGTTAATCCCAGCTGTAGAACTTCAAATTTACTGGTGTTAAAACCTGCGTATAAGGTATAGGCAACAAGTTTAAATTGCAGAATGAAGAGCCCTCAAACTGAAGCAACTTTGTCAAAAGCCTGAGAGGAAAGAAGATTCTATTCGCTGAGAAGATTCTATTCGCTGAAGTAATTCTTCAGTAATGTTTTCAGTTGTTCCAAGGAAGCAGCTAAAAGATAACAGTCGACCAATTAGCAAATTAATTTTGGTAATAAAAGTGGTTTGGTATTAGTGGTTAGTCAAAATAACTCCCACTTAATGACATCGTTTGTATTAAATTCAGATACCATCAAAGGGAACATGGTCACCTACTTTTTTCTCATTAGAGTAAATTGTGGAGGAGTCAGGGCACCATAATCTCTGAAAGCTAGTACAGTTTTCTAGACTAAACAAGGTGTCTACCACCTAATCCTTGATCATTTTTGAAACAGATATGAGGAAGAGACTGCACCTCATAAGTTGTTAAGAAAATTACTTTCGAGGAGAGATAGTGATTGTAGTGAAAGAACAAGAAAACTTCTTTCTCCACCTGAAGGTAGTTCAAGAGATTTCCTTTGGGATGTCTAACCACCTGTCTCCAGAGATGATGGTTCAGGTTTCCCTCTTGAAAATTTTGTTGGCAAGAGATATCCAACAATATATGATTAATGACCGGCAAGTTTAAAGTTGTCTGATGGATTTTCTTTTGAAACCTTTAAACATGCATAGAAATAAGAGGAAACACCCACCATTTCTACCATGCCTGCTCTAGTCTGGCAGCCAATGTCAGACCAGAAAACAATTGCATTTTAAGAATATTCTTTCTTTTTAAGGAGATTTTATGGAGAACTTTAACAGAATATTAAATTGCTCATGGACTAATAGAACCACTATTTCAGGATTGTGTATGTTTTATAAGAAATAAGCAACATGAACATTACATTTCCAAAAAATCCCCTTCAGGAACAGAGTTTGCTATTCCAGTAGTGGAGTAGAAACCAGTGCTGGCTATAGATCATCACAGTTGCAGTTATGGGAGCCAGAGCTTCTACTGCAAGTCCTTGATCTTTTAAAGGTGTGACTGCACCGCAGTGGGTACACTTTGCCTCTGAAAGCCACAGAGACCCTCCACTAGGAATGGTCTGCTGAGATTTCTGTGTGTGAATTAAAGCACAAAAGTTATACAAAGGGACTGAGAGACTTCAGAAATATGAGCAGGAAACAGTGAAAAGAGATTCAGCCTGGAACAGTGGAAAAAACCTATCATCTAATGCCTCTGGAGAGAGGTGTGTAAAGAAGTAATCTGAAGCAGACATTTGGCAAATGGAAGATGTGATATTTAGGTTGCAACAGTGTAGGAAACCTGTGGGGTGACAATGAACCATTTCTCTGGCAGTAAAACACAGGCAAAGGGAATAGCAGAGTGTGAATGTGCTTTTGGGAAGTCCTTCAAGGGAACATGATGTCATGGCTTGGAGAGGAGGCACAAGTAGTGTCACTCAGCCATGATGGAATTATAATGATCCAAAAACATGGTTACAATAAAAAAGAATGAGGATAAATAGTTGTTTTAGGAAATAAAAATATATTGAAAAGCAGAAAGTGACTGAGTGAGAAGTGTCTGATCAGACAATCAAGAAGCAAGAAGGGGAATAATAATTGTCAGCACAGTGTGGAAAGCTGTTGATACTGTGAAGGAGGGAGAATTATTAAGAATGGTCTAGGGGGGCCAGGCAGGAGAAATAGAAGAAACTAAGCGCACACACACACACAAAAGAAAAATTAGGCTGAATGAAGCAATTAACAGTCCTTAATAGAGAAGTCTATTCGACGAAGAAATGTTCTCCTAAGAGACACAGCTGTAAACTCTTCAGTGCAGGCACCATGACTGCTTATATGTTTGCACTGCACCCAGCACAGTTGGGATCCTGATCTTTATTTGATCCTGTGGGTTCTGCAGCAATACAAATAACAAACAGCAATAATTACACACTGTGGTTCAGCCGTAGGGGACACACGCTGAGCTATACTCCTCGTAGCTACGCTCAGCTGAGGTTAATGGGATTGTTTGGATACAGGCTGGTAGTGCTAACAGGATAATTTGGCCTGGTTCATCTGTAAAAATAGAATATGTGTGGTTTCTGCCCCAAAATCTACCTAATTATTCTTTGCTGTAGAACCAGGCAGGCTGGACAATGTCCAGTTACACAATGGGGAATATTCCATGCCCGGAGAACTCACATGGTAGGGCTCACTGGTAGTTGAGCAGACCCAAGGCCTGGAAGGCCAGCAAGTGTTTCTTCAGAGCCATAAAATTTCCTAGAAGCTGTGAAGCAGAAATTAGCTCCTTCAGGACTGAGAGGGCACAGCCTTTCTTCCCCATCACCTGCATTTCAAGTAAAACATTGCTCAATGTCTGGTTCCTTCTTCACCAGACAGGAGGGAATTAAGAGAGCAGGCCCTGAGATAAGTACTTTCACTCCTGCAGAAACAAGGATCCTAGAGACAGTGCAGACAAGGTACCCTGGCAGTGCAGTAGCTTGGGAGCAGTGGGTTGGAGACATTTCTGTGGTAGGTTACGTGGAGATGATAGCTTTCGCTGACAAGAACATAGTACTTTTCTCTCTAAAGTGCTGCCTTGTTTTTCTCTGGATCCATTATGATTGTTGTTGTTATTATTATTATTAGTGTTTTAATGGCTTAAAGGTAAGAGGAACTTGGGCTTGTCAGAAAACTGAGCAATTGATGAAATAGCAGTTGATGACAGCAGTCCAATTCTAATAATTTCCTGTCTTACTTTGTTGGTATTGGGGTGTACTTTAGCGAAATGACTGCAATAAGTGATGCATTTTCCATCAGTTTTATCCCTGACTCTTGTGCATCTGAGAAAGACCTAGCAGTGGGTTTGGCAGATTAAATGAAAAGCGAGTCAGGAACTACCATTATGAAATGCAGAAAGTCAATTTGAATGTCAACAGGAAAGGCATGGCATGCAAGCTTTAAAGAGCTCCACTTTGAGAAAATGAGGGCCCCACACTGTGTATCCCTGACTAACTGTTCATGTTTCAAGCTGTAGAAGAATGCCACGTTTAGATGGTTTATTTTATTTCACATTGATTTTTGTTATTTTGGACCGCAGGACTCCCCAAGCTTCTTGCCGATGCTACATAAGTCAGAAGCAAAGGCTGCCCAAAACTATGAATTTTGTGAAGATCCAAATTTTATTGCATAAGCTTTCTCATTTGTTTGGGAAAAAAACCTGTATTCTGTCACTATCAGAGGGGAAAAAATTCAGTTGTGATATAGTATTATATAATACCAAAATTTTTTTTAAAGGGGAAGTTACTGGGCAGAAATGAAAGAATTTTTATCCTGCTTTTTGAGGCTGTAAAAGCAGTGAGTGAGGAGATGAAGTAACCTGTCTGGATTATAGGAGCCATGGGACACCACTTCAGCTTGGCTTCTCTCTTTTTGATAAATCATCAGAAAGAAAAGAAAAAATAATGAACAACAAATGGTGTTAAAATTGATCAGTAAACCCAGTGAAGATCTCTATATCTCACTCAGATCAAATAATGTTGTGATACTGGGAAAATGTATCATGCATAGAGCTCTTCCTTAGGAGGAGGCAGATGCATACAGCTCGTTGATTAAACACAGAGGTTTTTATCATTAGTGCTAAAACCAATACCGAAGTGACCACCTTAATTCCTGACTCAGAGATGATGCTCTGGCTCCTGGGTTTTCAAACAAGTTGCCATGTGACCACAAATAAGTAGTTTATGTGGGGTTTTCTGTCTCTACTTACCTGTATGTCCCACAAATACCCTTCTCCTGCAGTGCTTCCACTGATTAACTTCCAAGCTCTAATTTCCTTCCTGACATCAGCCCTGTGTTTTCATCATTTCCTCTCACTGCCTGCACAAAACAGACACTGTTGAGGCATGATTCATCCACATTTGAGATGTCTGTTTTAGGATGGGGTGAATCATGCTCGTTTCTCTCCATTGACTATAAAGGGAGACAAGGGTGACTAATCGAGATGTAGATGTCTGTAGCGCAGACATCTAACATTAAATGAGATGAATGTCACTCTCAGAGCCAGCTCATGTCTGACAGAAATGGTGACAGCCAGCTGGGTCCACCAGAGCTTTGGCTCTGGCACAGATCTACGTGAAAGAAAACTGCTTCCAAGGCTATTTCAAGACCAGATAACCCTCTTCTCATGGTGTTCATTGCCCAAGTTAATTAGCACAGAGGACACAAGCCAGCCCCATGCAGAACCAGGGTATCTCTGCATGTTTCTCTCAAATTAAGTAGTTCTGGGGAGTTTTGTACAGGGACAAAGCATTGTGATCAGGTTTAAGATAATTTTTGTGCTCAACAATAGCGCTGACCTTGTTGTGCTTGAGCTGGCTCCATATAGAGATTCTTGTGGATGTCTTTCCATGTTTTAAAGCAAGAGTAATGCTCAATGCATTCCCACTGCAAATCATCTGTAAAGTCACACTTGCTTCTTCATCTGTAGGAAATTTAAGGAAGCAGGCGTTATGACAACATGCTGAAGTCTGGAGGCATTAATGCTTTTAATGCCCATTTTCCATGTTATTTATTTACATGAAAGGTCTTATATAAAACACCTGCCTGAATAGGCTGAGTGGTCCAGTTTTAAAACCATTTCACTTCACAAAAAGAAATACCATGGGTCGTTTAGACAGTCACAACCAGCATATTACTTTCTACATGATACCCGAGAAAACTTAAAAGTAGATCATTTGGGTCTGGAGTTGTATCATGACTGAGAAATAGCCACATCTAATCTCTTCTTAGGGTCCCCAGACTCGCTAGCTGGATTTAAAGCTTACAAAACATGATGGAAATTACCACAGCCTAGCTTTCCTAATTGTGCAGTTACTGGGATAATGACTTTTACATCTTACATGTACATCATCTGGTGCTGAAAGTGTGCAAGCTGATATCTCAGGGATACCAGAACATCACTGAGTTGTCTAAAAGCGAACACTAACTCCTTTTCTGGAGAACGTAATCTGGTTCCTGAAACTCTTTCTGCCACAACACCTCATCTTAATCAAGGGAACTGAAAAATCCACAGAAAAAATTTACAAGGAAAAAAAAAAAAACATCAAACATTAAAAAGAAATATAAATCCAATTCATAGCAAATACATACCCTTATTCTCAGCACAGTAAATGCCATTTTTTAAGAATGACCATTCGGGGGCTGTTTACCTCCATACTTTTGAACAATGTTACTGTCCGAACATACAACTTGCCCAAGGCTGAACACTGAAGTTTGAATAGGTGATAGAAATAAAATCTTCTTTGTGTATTTTTGTTCTGAAAAATAACATATAAATGTGTCAGGAAGTTTACAAAAAAAACCCCCATGAATAATGTTTCACTTTTCCTGACATTTTTGTATGAGTCAGTCATTCAAAACCCCAAACTTACAAAGTTTAATTTTCTTGGGTATTTAACTGCTAAGCAAACTTGGAGGGGATTGGTCAGCCAAGCTACGTCTTCTGTTCTCCACCTCTTATTTGTTTAGCTTGTGAACAAGACAGGAATCAATTTATGTTTTCCATAAAAATATGAGAATAAATATTTTATTTCTACAGACAACTCTGTCTTAGGTTAAACACATTTTTCACCAAAGGCAACATTTCAAGTGAAAATGTACACAGAATAAATGTGTTGTTACACAAAGTCTGAGCACAGGGTAAGATGAATGATTGCTTGTGTAGGGTGATGGGAAGAACCAACAAGGAGAGCAGAAGAGTAATTGATGGAAGTGATGACTAAACCAGTCTTATTTCTAGCAATAGAGGTAGAGGGAAAAGCAAAGACACATTTAGGAGATATTAAACAGACATAAGTGACAGGGTTTGGAGTCTGAATGTGGAGTTCTGTAAGAACACACTGGCTTTTGAATTAAGCCATCCATCAGTGTGGTGTCTTCATAAGGAAATGAAGCAAAAGCTGCTTCATATGCATCTTCCCACTAACAAAATTATAGATCATTACAACCCAGGAAACAGATCTTCGGCTGACAGATCAGTTACGAGGAGAGCTTCCCACAGCAATGAGTACAGCCAAGAAGAGAAAACATGTGCTAAAGTTCATCCATCTATCAGAGAAACAACTAAATAACCTCAGTGTGAGAGTAACTTGGTATCTCCAAAGTTTTAATACATTTGTCCTCTCCACCTTGCAGTTGACAGCGCCATTTATTATCCCTGATTTACAGGAGGGAGCTTAAACATATTTAGAGTAGGTTTCTAGTTCTTCTGAGGGTCTGGGGTTGTAGATGTGGACAATGCAGTGAAGCATGGCACAGAGAGACCTGACCCACTCAGGATCATCCCCCTCAGCCTGCCCATGAGCAGGGCTTGCTAGCGTGGGCACAGCACAATCCTAGACCAGGGGGGATGCTGCCAGCCCTGAAACAGAGCACCCAGAGGAACTGTGGGGTTGTTTTTCTCATGGACAACCCCACAGGATAACTTGAGTCAGAAGAGCAATGACATCCACAGCGTAGATTTAAATATCTTTGCAATGGTTCAGTTCTGCACTCAGTTCTCCAGAATGCAGCAAGACTGAATCCAGATTTATTGTTGCCTAATATAAAAAGACAGAGTTTTTTAACCCTTGTGACAGTATTAAAAGAGTAAGATAAAAAGAAGGTCTTTATTTGGAACTTCCAGGTGACTCCGTGGTGGTTACGGGCACACCCGGCATTGGATTTCCACAGTTTTTATAAGTTTAACAACCTAGTGCATGTAACAAATATTGTCCAGTTAGAAGAATAGCTGCTTTGGTAACTTTCCCCAGCTACCATTTCCAGCTAGGGGGCTCTTTCCGCCTTGCTGCCCTATTGGAGTTGGTCCAGGGGCTTCTTTGTCCCGTTGCTTTTTGTGTCCTCTGATTCTTTTTGGAAAACAAAATGTCCTTTGTGGAGATTCTCTTGAGAATCAGTATGTCAGGAATGTGTTAGAAGGTTAGCTTATTGTTATAAAATCTAAGAGAAAGGGTAGAAAAAAATACCAGGAGCTGTATAAACATGTATTAACAGTTTACAAAGCTACAAATATAAGAAAAAATTGCAGGAAGCAAAAATCTTTAGGCATCATTATGACTTCAACACTAGAGGAAGGATGGATGATCCACCTCCAAGGAGCTGGATAGAGAGTGCCTTTGGCTTTAACTGGCTTATCCATGTCTCTGAACACACAGAGATGTGTGTTCCCAGCTTCTTGCTGTAACTGGGGCTGAGACACAGAATCATGGAATACCCTGTGTTGGAAGGGACCCACCCAGATCAGCAAGTTGTTGTTGCAGGTAGGAATTCCTGGGAAACTGAAGAAAAACTGAAGAAAAATTGACGAAAAGATTGTTGAACTTCTAGAAGCGCAGAAAATTCAATGATACAAAACAAAGCTGATACAAAACCAAAGCAAACAAAAAACAACCACCACCACCACCAAAACTACCACATTTTCTCTTTTCCTGTTTTCAAAACTTGTTATTAGCTCTAGACACAAACTCTAGAAGAAAACATTTCCGCTAACAACAACGCATTAGGCAGGAGTCAAACTTTACATCGCAGCCCTTAGTGATCAACAACTGACTAGAGCATTAATGAACTTAACTTTTCCATTAGGTAACAGCCAATAGATTGCTGCACTCTTATATTGTCTCTGTGTTCCAATGTCCTAGTTTTCTCCAACTGCTAATTTAAAATGCTTTTCACTGTTGCAAAGAGCGTAGTTAACCGCTATAGAACAATTTTATTGCCCTAAAACAGTCATATATTTGCATTCATTACTATGAGTCTTAAAACCTATTACTGATATAAAAGACAGGATAACAACATGAAGGGTTTGAAGGGCAGTAGATAATAGTCTGGAAAGGGCTCTGAAATGCCTGAAGTATCAGACATAAAAAAGCAATGATAAACAAGCTCATTATTTGTTAGTGATGGTTATGCTGGAAGGAACATTTTTTATATCATTTTTCTCCTTTTTAAAGTTTTATGGAGAATATATTTCAGTCCTAAGCTGAGTATAAATTAAACATGTTTTACCCAGCTGTTCCGTTAAGAAATAGCAAGAACTAATGAGCTGTATAGTGGCAAAGCTGTTAAGGCAATCTGAAAGGACTCTATAGGGCAATCTCTGAAGTATAAAAGAGAGAAAAGTCCCCTCTCCATAGTCATTTACTCCTTCTCAGACATTTGGGTTGCGCTCAGCTCCGCACCACCTTGAGCTATATGTGATCAGCAGAGACAATCCTGTCTTGTCTGTTTCGCCAACCATAAAAGAAAAATATAACTGTAATGTGAAGGGACATTCCTTAAATAGAAAGTAAACTTCTAAATCTTTTGGGATGACAATTTTTAGGTCAGTTTTCAGGGCCTGATTTTTAAGTGCTGACAAGATATTACTCTCAGAAGCTTTTCTTAAAGATAGAGGTGAGCTGCCCAGCTTCTCCAGAAACCGTCAGTGAGGGCATCTAGCCTGTTGAGAAACTTGTATTTAAATACAACATTTCCCTTCAGGTACCTTTGCACATATTAGTAGGTTTGAGATCGTGTTTCACAAGCAGACACACCTTCTTGTTCCTTGCCTTGAAATTTTCTTTCTCAAGTGTTAACTAATCTGTTCTTTTAGCAATAACCACTCATGAAAGTTTGGGATTTCCACACCAACTATTTTAAACTCTTTTAAATAAGAACCAACACAAAAAAACTAACAGTCTTCAGTTGGATATTTTCATTGCAGAATAGACATTTTCCTTGCTTTCTTTACTGATCCTAGTGTGAAAGATTGAATTCTGCTAGTTTTATTCTCTCTCTAGCAGTTAAGATTGAGCAGTTGTCTAAAATATTTCTTTTAAATGTTGCACAACATTACTTCTCCAATGGTGGCAGCTTCAAAATCTATAGCACAACCAATCCTTACATATTCCCAGGTTTTGAAACCATAAATACTGCGCAACCCCAGACTCTCAGCTGCTTCTGGAAAGAAGTTGAAAATACAAGTTTACCAGAGCACATCCACTCAAAGGATGCTCTGTAGGGATGGACAGAGCACTTTCGAATTACTTTGAATTACCTTGAGATTACATACCAAGAGTTTTGCCATTATAAACTTACATGGGATCAGGGGATTTACCAAATGATTGCAAGGATCTACTCCACTTCTATTCCCTTCCTGAAACATGAAGAAAAAACTCACATTTTGTGTGTATATATGTGCTTGATTTTTCAAAATCGGATATAGCTTAGCATGTTTAACTCCTAAAGTTTCTATGGTACCTAACACAACTGGATCCAGAGTGCATAAAATTATGAAATAGGTAGCACTGCATTTTTTCTTCATTGTTACCATCATTACCACTGTTATTATCATCATTCATATTAATATTGTTGCAGTTGTCATTGTGATTAAAGCATCCTCATTCCAAAACAAAGTTCTATCAGCATAAAAATCTTATTAGTAAAAGATAAATACGTGCTTAGTTGCTACTTGACTTAAATTTTAGACTCTCTTTATAGCTGAAGAGAAATTCACCTGGTCTGGTTTACAAGTCCACTTTAGAATGTGGTGAATTCATCGCCAACAAGTTTGGAGACAGCAATCTCCACATGTAGCTGTTTCTGTTGGATGACAACCACCAGTTTTGGGGATGTTCTGTTTCCAAAGTACTCAGGAACCTTTTTTTTTATTTTTTTTTTAACCCCACAGAAAACACACCCAGGAAAATTTTTTATGGTGTTAGCAGCATGCAGAAATCTGTTCCACTGTGATTCTGATTTCAAAAACTGTATCTCATTTATTATTAGTCTGTCACAGAACAGCTCTGTGGATCTGTAGTTCTACAATCAGCAATGAGGAAAGGAAGTTTTGAAGGGCCTTCCTCTCCCATTAAAAAAAATAGCCATACAGTGAAAGTTATTGGGAATTGTGGTGAAAGAGTGTAGACAGGTAAAAAAATGAGAAGAGTGGAGAAAAGGAAAAAAAAAAGGAAAAAAGGAAAAAAAAAGAGAAAGAGGAAGTGAAAGAGGGGAAAGGGTTAGGAAAATAATAAAAGTAAAAGAGGAAAAGAAAAAGAAATTGCTGTGTTGAATTTACCCTGTAGTTTTTATTCAGTTGTGCTGGAGCATCTGAACCCACCAATCTGCACTATATTTTGGACACCTAGGGGTTTACCTTTATACACATGTCAAGACTGTGTTTTTTAAAGTCATTGACAGGACAAAAGAAAGCTAATTAAATGCAGGTAGAGTAGAAAGAAATAGAGCCCAAAGCTTCCATAATTATTATTCAAAGTTTGTATTACTGTAGGGTTACTGTAAGTCACTAGGGCATTTCTGGTTTCTTCAGACCTAGCACTGATTTACTTTAATTTTTTTTAAACCGAAAATTAGGATTTTTGTTACATAATGCCAAAGAAAAAGCTGCTGTGAATGGTGTGTATGGAGCCCCACAATTTTAATGGAAGCCGAGATGACCACAGGTGAGTCACCAGCTGATCATTTTATGTTAATCAATCCCACTGTAGTAATGATCAGGTTCAAATCGTTACCCAACTCCTTCACAAGGACAAAGTGTTTCAAAGAGATCCAAGCGTTGCTGAGGAATCAGTCAGACCCTGCAGACAGGGTACCAGGGGTTAAAGCGTGTGGGATGCAGCCATGCAGTCACGACGTGGTGGGACTGGGGCTAACACAGTCATAGATGGATCACCCAGCCTGCACACGGTGATTCCTCATAAATCATTATGAAAAATAGACTGACTCTGCCAGTTCATAAATTCAAGGCAAGTGTCTATTTCCATAAGGCCCAAGCAGACAGGCAGTGTTAGGGATGCAAACATGCCACCACCACATGCAGTAGTTAATATGTTAGCATTTTAACAAATTGAGCCACTTCACTGGCCTATTTATCAGTTCAAGCTATTTAGAAATGTTGCTACCATATGTTGTCCATTGAAATGAATGCTAAACACTGCATTTATAAATGGTAATTTATGACTCATAAACGTCTCAGCTATTAGAGTCATTCTGCCACTGTGACTGGAATTGATAGCAGTTTCTGCACTTCATGTTTTGGTTTTTTTTTTCACTACCCTCATTTCAGGAATATTGTTGATATTAAAGCTTTAGTGCCTCATAGAGGATGTTATTTAAAAGACTGTGTGTATCAGAGAGAGGTTATTTTTGTGTGCCATCCACCCCATAAATTTATTTCAGATTTTGAGTAAACCTCTAGGACTAAATATTTTTAAAATGTCCTCTGGAGCATGAGAAGTGATCAGTTTTCAGTTATAATAAACCTGGTTTAAAAAACAAATAAGGCCTTTTTTTACCCTCCGTGCAAAGACGTGAAGTTACATCCTCTTAAATCCCTCCCATGACAAAGTGCAAGTGCTCAAGCAGATTTGGTGTTACTTACCCTTGAAATTAACTTTTGGTGAAAATTCCTGACTGGATATTTTAAATATACGTGATGAAAATATAATCTGTGTGTTTTCCTGTGAATGCTGTTTCCTAGTGATAAAGAGCCATAGACGGTCTTGTTGAAAACTGAACTTGTCAGAAAGGGTAATTTTTACCAAGTAGGTTGATTGCAAATTCCAAGGTGCTTTTAAGGCTAAATTTTCAGAGAGCCTTTGGAGTGCCACTTCAAAGTGGCAATAATCTGCAAGTCTCATGTCCAGAAGTTTGGTGAGTACAACTTTCTGTCACAAAGACCGTCTTGACAGGTTGGTTCATTTTGTTCAGCTCAGAGAGATCTTCACATGGCTTGAATATCTCCCAAGAGACTAAAGAAAAAGCCTTATGAGAGTTCATTTAGACCAAATACTTGATTTTTAAATAGGTCTAATTGCACAGATGGAATATCAACTCTGGAAAACACTCTTATATGTTTCTATTGCTTCTGTAAAAATATCCAAAGACATTGAAAGAAAATAAGGAGTTCTAGAAGGACTGTCTCAACTGCCACAAATATAAATCTCATGAATGTGAACACAGATACACAGCTCACTTCTTTTTCTGAAAATTTCCCCAGAATATAGAGATGATTTCTATAGAGCTGCCTGTGTTAACTAGACTGATGAAATATGTATCATTGCATGTCACCAGTCAGATTTGAGGCATCCCTGATGAAGACACTGCACTGGTACGAGCAGTTCTGTTTTAGTGCTCAAAGATGGATTTTGTACAGAACGTAGTCCCCAGTCAGCATGAGCCAGGCAATAGCAGTGCAAATCCTCCAACCAGCATCTTGGTGTGGGAATATGATTTACACCTTGGTGTTAAATGTGTTTTGAGGACATTATCTATTTAAAAACTTCCAGCGAGCTATCCATGCAAATCTTTGTTTCTTTTCCTCGCTGCTAGGCAGGCTACAATGGATAACAATAGATGTTACCTTTTCTCTCCTTCTTGAGTATGGCCTCTGTGACTACAGACAAGGCTTTTGGCCCACCATATTTTATTCTTCTGTGGAACAGAGATAATTTATCCTTCTCAGAGGGTTTGTAAAGAAAAGAACCCAAAGTATACTTGAGTGTGGCATACCCATATGCTGTGATGCTCACAGCAAAGGATGGAGAGAAAATCATTCAACATAAAATTATCAGAATTTTAGGTCAGATAATAATCTCAGTGAGAACCTAGTTCTCAGCTTAAGGAGTTTGATAGTATTGTCTGAAAAAACACCTACATCAGGATCTTGAAATCTCTTTTCATGTCTAGAATAATACCTTCAAGTAGCCTCTATTATTACAACAAAATTAAAAAAGATGATATCTGCTCTTTGGGGTTGCAAGTACAGAGGATGTTGAAAAACAGCCTTCATTAAAAACAGGATGTATGGGACAGATAACGTGAAAAGCAGCTATTAAATGGATTTGTTATCAGTGGCAATAATACTAAGAAGTCCTATTATAATAGTTACAAGGAAACATCTTTGAAATATCTTCTGCAAACATTAATTCAATCTAAAAATTAAACCTCTGCAAACCAAAAGACTATTTTATCAGTGGAATGCAAGGGAAAAAAATATACTTGCTCAACACACTTAAACAAAACCCAGGGCAGAAGGGAAGGCTGGAGCTCCCTCTTGCCCAATTTTAACAAGCATTTTGGGATATTATATGTTGAGCTTCTGGCTTGTGCTGTGAGTGTTATGGCTTTTACAGCTGACGTGGAGTCCTGTGTGGTCAGGAGATGAGTGAGGGTGTTGAAGGAAATAGATATGGTGCCATGCCATTTTATTTCTCCTTTTTAAATGCTGTTAATTGTGCTGTGAAAATACCAGTTTGGGATTGCTTCTTTAGTTTTTTGGGAAACCTTTCTGTTTCCACCCTCATATGTATGTAAATAGATTTTTTGAGTTTCAACAGAAAAAAGTAAACTGTTTGATTCCCATTGAAATGGTTCCTCTAGAGCCTATGTTTTATTTATTTTTTATTCAAAACAACATCTGTTTGTTTGTTTTAATGCTTGTGAAATGCCAAAACAATTCATGTATTTATTTTACGAAGGCTAAATTAATTTCAGACTTGAGAGCTTGACTTTCAGAAGTGCAGGTCACTTGCTGCTCTGGCTAAAGTTAAAATCACATTCATGAACTCAACACCTCTGACTCATGAAAATGTTACTTAGAAATGTTTGACTTTGTTGTAATAAGTCCATTAAAATATTTTCATCCAGGGACTGAAAAAAAGAATAAAAGCACTTTGTAGAGAATGAGTTAGAATTCCAGTCTGTTATGTATTGCTAAATTTGAGCATCAATACTTTACAGCAAGTGTCGTTTTCTTTCAAAATCAATAAAAATTAAAACCAACAGATGGCAGATGTTGAAGAATATTTTCTGGCAAAGAAATTGCTTTTTGTCAGAATAGAAAATTTGGGGATCTTATTTATTTTACTTTTAACTTGGACCTGCTCTTGGCTTCTACTGCAACTGCCTTTTCTGTGGTCCTACTATTCATGTGTGTCAGGACAAAAGATCACTGTTGTATTATTGCAATGGGGTAAAACACTGAATTACTAAAAGTAGTTCCAATACAAATTGGGATTTTTTTCCTACTCAGCATTTTATGCTTATTCTTCCAGTGGTAATACCACATAAAAAATTACAAAGAATAAATTAGATAATAGGTTTTCTAAGTGAAGTTGTTTCATTCTGGGCAAGGTATCAAGGGATTAAACACACACAATTTGAGTATGCTGCATCGACTTGCAATGTCTAATAAAGTCAATGGGGAGAAGTGGGCATTTGAAAAGAGTGATTAATTTGATCCATCTTCTGTGTCCTGAGACCATGAGGCGAACTTTGCCTTAGTCTGACTGTTCCCAAACTGACAGCAAAGGGAGCCTAAGGTGTGAAACACAGCCATATGATCTGGAGTTTAATGCTTTTCCTTTTTATATACTAAATCCCAGAAAGAAGGATGTTTCACGTCTTTGATGATTCTCCAAAGAGCCATAAGTAACAGGAACATCCAGGGGAACACTGAAAAAAACCCACTTCCTTTAGAATTATAAAAATCCATGAAATTTCTATCAANTTCCAGGGATGGGATATTCTGCTTCTCAGGATAACCTGTTCCAGTGACTTACCACCCTCACAATAAAGAATCTGACCTTAAAATTACTAACAAAGCAAACAAATAATAAAATAATAATAACAACAAAATAGAAGAAAAAATGACATGAGCGGAATGCAAGTGTCAGTGAGTTTTTCTTGAAATATCGCTCCTCAAGAAAATTAGCTAACTTTTTTGTAGATAGGTATAAGCTTCAGGGCATCTGCTGTGGTAGAGCCATTCACAAAACTGGAAATAGTACAGTGAGCTCAGAAAAGAGGAGCCCACTCAAACCTCAAACTGTGTTGTAACAGCTTCTGAATTCTATTGCCAGCTCCACAGGGAACCTCTGAGTTGTTGACAAATTTTAGGGTATACACACAGGCTTCTAAATATGGATTTATAGGTTTAATTTTAGGGATTTTTTTTCATCCTCTGTTTTGGATCCCAGCAGGATGATGATATAGTATTGAATTTCTTTCCACAATCAACAGAATGAAGTAGTTTTTTTATCCTTTATGTTAAGAATTGACTGAAGAGTGAACTGTAAATATTTTCTGTTATTAATGCTAATTTCCCAATATGATTATTCACTATAATAGTCTTAATGAGTGGCAAGAAACTGTGGCAGCCAGAAAATGAAAGAGAACACAGTGTTATATCTTTTCAAGAAAATATTTCTCACTGTTGTCTGATAGCAGAATGACTGAAATTATCGATTTTCAAAAGCTAAGGCTGTGTTGCAAGGTGACACCAAATCTCAAAAATCAAGAAGGCAAAGATCTGTCCCACATCAGTTTGTCTCTGGGGCAAATACTGTATTTTCAGAAGCTTTTTAAATTCTATTTGAAGCACCCCTTAGCAATAACATGAATAATCATTCTATTCCATCTGTCCGTTGTCCCCAACAATTACTGGAAACCAGAAACCCAGGGATGGACTACAGGACAAGGGAGAGACTTTCCTCGATGAACCAAATTCTGTAAGAAACTTAGAAACTTCAGTTTCTCTGGAATTCTTTGAGCTAGATATTTGTATTCAATAGAGTGATATATTCTGCAGGACTTTGTGAAACCTAGTCTCTCCTCGGGCTGACATCAACCTGTAGCATCCACAGCATCCCATGGTACCTTAAATATGTGTTGTAAAAAGCTGAAATTGCTCTTGTTTTTCCAAAAGCCATCCTCTGAAAGGTGCTTTTGATACTCATAATTCTTGTATTATAGGATACAGTAGAAGTCTTCCCACTCTTGCTTCTCCATGTTACAGCTTTATGGATCTCTGACCTAAATTTCCCTCAACTGGAATTTTTCACGCTGGAGATTCCGAAGTATCTCAATCACTGCACACCTGTTTCGCCATCCTTGGTGAGAAACACCACACAGAAAACAATGAGATTTCACACACGGAAAATAATGAGATTTTGGGACACAGGCTCAATGCTGATAGTACAGCCCAGTTTCTGAGGTCTTTCTAGCCAAGTCAAGCTGTGCTAATCTATTCCTGATGGCTAACAGGATTTTCAGTGCACATATTTTCAGTTCAGGGATTGCTATTACACTCACTGGAAAATTACTTCACAGATAAGTATGCCCCTGAATCAGATCAGTCTCTCTGAAAGTTCATTAATTTAATTTGTTACACTTCAATAAGAGAAGCTGAGAAAGAAAAAGGAAACAAATCTTACGAAATAAAATTGAATTCACCTTGTTGGCTATGGCCTTGTCTCGCCATCAATGGGAGAGTGAGAGACTGAATTGTTTCTTTCTACAAGATGTGTGCTCTTTCTTGGGGTTTGAGGCCATATCAGATAAAAATAATTGTTTCCTCAAGTCTTTTGGTTCTTTCTGGTTTGGCTAAAGAATAATGGTTTGGTCTCAGCCACAGTAGAGCATCTCTATTTGTAATCTTATTGTGATACCTTTGTTAGACTGCCAAATACAACAACTAGTAACAGAGCAGCCTGCCACAGTATAGGTGCACTGGTGCTGTGGTCCTCCATGCTGGCAGATGCTTAGAGAGCACACCAATTAATGCAGAGCTAAAGGAGTGAACAATTTTGGCTCAGAAGGTACAGCAATGGAGGAGGTCATAAAACAGAGAGGTTTACATGGGAATGCATAAAATTTTCTTTATACCCCTTTGGCTTTCTTCATAATTGCAAAGTACACACAAACCTATGGGGCACAAATCATAGATTCAGAGGAGTTTGGAAGACTTCTGGAAGTCTTTAGTTCAAACCACTTCTCAAAGCCCAACCAATTAGATAAAGCTCCTCAGTGCTTGGTATAGTCAAGCTTTGAACATCCCCCAAAACAGAGATTTCACCTGGACAACCCGGAAAGGTGCTTTACCACCCTCACTACCATCTAGATTTTTTTCCAAATGTGTAGCCAAAATTTCCCATGTGTAACTTTCACCGGCACACAGATAGCTGGAGACAGCAGTAAGACCCAGCTTATTCTTCTCTTAAAGTAAAACTTCCACCTTCTCCTCATGTCTCACAAGTCCTGTCCCCTGATAATCTCCTGCTCACACAACTCTAAATGATGATGGTCACCTTCCCTACACTGGAATACTGGTGACTCCTGCTCAGTCTCTTGGCCATCAGAATTCCCAGCTATTTTTTGGCAAAGCTGCATCCTGTTCACTCACCCCTCCCATCCTAAAAAATAAATAGACTGAGACAGATGGCCTCCACAACCAGATAGTTTTTCTTCATAAACAGTAGAGGCAAACTAGAACAATTATCTCGAGTGTAGTTATTCATACTGAAAATACCTAAACTTCAAAATTCTTGCACTTGATTGACAAAAATTGTGATTGTGTGGAAAAGGTGTTAATAATATTAAATTAGAATTATGGAGAGATATTATAGAGGGACATCAAGGAGCAAGAATACATAAAAAACATGAGGAAAAATCTCTCTCCTTGTTGGGCTCTTGCTTAGATTTATCTATTAACGTTAAATTGCTTCCTAGGAACTTCACACCGGGCTAGGATTCCAAGAAGAATAGATAATCTTGCCTGCTGTTTGACCATTTTATGCCAGGCTTGTAAATAAAACAAATTACACTTAGAACACATATAAATTCCTTTACCAGGGATTTCTTTTTTATTCCTCTTAGGAAACAAACATGTTTATGTGACATCAAACTAAACAGTGAAATATGGAGGTATAGTGAAGCAATATTTTAATTTCCTTTTAACTTCAGTTTCCCCTCCCCATTTTCCTGCATTTATTGCAAACTTCTTTCTTTTCTCCCACTTCTTGGCTCTGCACCAAAGAGGAGTGCACTGAGGAAAGACAGCCCACTTCCTATTGAAAGCAGCTGGTTTAAGAACAGTCAGACAATGTGCTATCATAAACATCCACCCGACACTTCTGTGAAGTTCATTTTGTTTCATTCAAAATCACTCTGTAATTTCACAGTGGTGTAGTGATAATGGCAGAACAATAACCTTTTTAAATATTCAGCAGGTTCCTACCTAGTGAAAAACGTCTTAAACATCAGTTAAATAAATAGGCATATATTTTCTGTGAAAGATTTTTCCTCCATCTGTTCAGATGGTGCATTTTCCAACTGAACTATCACCAAGCTTGGTATCTTAGGGGGAAAAAAAAACTGTATTTAAAAAAAGAAGGAAGAAAACCCCCATCACTTTGTGGCTTAGTGAACTGGTAAACAGATGATTCTTCTTAACACAGAAGAGCTATGTGGGATGTGTCAACTTTGCAACACAGTGGTCAGTTCAGTTTGGATTAAGGCACTTTTTTCTCACTTCTTAATGTAGAATGAGAACAGAAGTAATGGAGCTCACCCTTAGTCATGATGAAGTTACAGATCATGGAAACTTTTACACAGCTCTGCTAGAGCAGGGTGGATAATAAGTTCAGACAGAGGAATGGAAATAAGGTCTCAGAGGAGCTGTCATTGTCACAGGTGTGTTTGCAAAAGCACTAGAGCCAATCCTGGAGTGAAGGGTGCAGAACAAACAACCCATTTTAGGATGATGTGGGCCAGTCTGTAGGAATACTGCTCAGCAAACACCCCAGAAACCCACCTGGAAGGGACTGGGTGTTATCCAGGCAGCCTTGCCATTAGCTCAGTGGACACAGTGACACCCAGGAAAAGTAAGGGACAACAATTGCTGTGATACTGCAATTCTCATGAGTGCTCTTGGTCTGTATTTACCTAGACTTGGGAAGCAAACTGTTTCACGAGGGATAATTCCTAAGCATTTTGAGAAACCGTAGGTTTCATCCATGGCTTAAATGACTGGATCAGACAAAACTACACAGGGGAGAAATAGTTTCCACCCTGTCCAGAAAATCAGAGGGGATCCAACGCTTTATCGCTTAAGGGTATCTGTACCTTTGTCATCTGCCAACTCAAATTTATTTTTAGAGCTCTTCATAGTGACTATAATTCGCCCATAGGAAATTAGTTAAGATTTGGGCAGGATGCTAATGCTGAATAACTAGTGAAAGTGCATCTGCAGAGCGGAAAGAAATGGCTGCACTAACAGTCACTAATAATCCTTCTGCACCTCAGCTGGTCCAGCCAGGGCTGGCTAAGGTACCATCATGTTATGTGCCTCTTTTGCTTTGTGCCCCTAGGAACATAATCTCATAAGATGTATTCTTAATGATGCCCCTGGCAGTCTGTGGCTCAGCATCTGGATCCTTTTGAAGGCTTGGTACTAATTATACATCTAAAACACAGCCACTAACTCAAAATTATTTTTTTATTCTCAAATTTCCATTATTTTGAACAAGCTTACTGGATTTTTCTTTTCCTCTTTGTTGACAAACAAAATAATATATTTGTGAAATGAAGTCGAAAAGAACTACTTTAACTTTGCTTTGTAGTTCATATCACTCTTTGCTGTTCGTTTAACCTTTGCATTTCACTTCCCTCCGAAAACCTCTCTTTATCTTTCAGCCATGCCTCATACATATTACTTTCCTACCCCTCCTGTTAAACCCCATCCTGAAACCCTCAAAGCTGAGCGGACAGCTTTAATTTCAATTTGCATTGATTTCCTTTTATAATAATAAACCACCCACAAACACAGGCAAACTTTTGACTTGATTTAAAGCCAGCTTTCTGATGTGTCTCCAGCTTTGCCTTCTGACTTTCTGTCTGTGCAGATGTAAATTATTCAGCAAGGGGTGTTGTAGACATGCCTCCTTTATTAACATCAGTGGGACTTGTGAGGCTGAAGGAAAATCTACCCTCCCCACAGGCATCTCATGTTGGAAATTTACACTTTATGACTGTGTAGAGGAGCCATATATCACCCCACTCCTCATAACTGTTGTTCACTCTCCAGAAGGGAAAGAAAAAAAAAGAGGAAAGAAAGGACAGAAAAGGAAAAAAAAAAAAAGACAAGAAGAGGAAACCTGCGGTATTCTTTGCATTATACATGTCCTTTCCCACATTAAAAAGGAAAAAAAAAAACCCACAAAAATAAAATGTGCTCTGCTAGTTTACCACTCAGTACAGTCCAAACACGGGATGCAAGTAAGTTCCCAATTAATCCCACATAGTTGCTCACAGTGTGTGTAATACCTACTGAGTGATTTTGTAAAACAGGATTCGCCCAGATATGATGCAGTAGGTGCCTTGTAGCCTTTCCTGGGTCTCACTGCAGAGTGGATTGTTAGTCAGGACACTGACAGCCCACCACCAGTACATTGTGTGATGCACACTGGAGCATTATTTGGCCCATGGGCAGAATAGTATCATCATTGTTGCAAAGCACAGAATAATAAGGCAGAGACATATACTAACAGTTTGGGATAGCCAGATTCATCTGATTCATTTTAATGAGCAACTAGGCCAGCAAAGCAAACCCAACCATCTGTGCTGCAAAGACACTGAATGCTGGAATTTTCTTCCCCTTCATCGTCATATTGCTATATCAGCACATGTGCTAACTTCAAACCTTTCCCATAACACATGTGCTCCAATTGCAATCATTTGGATGCAATTTGGTTTATGCTTCCATTTCCCCCCTGTTGATACGAGCGGGGCGGTTGCTGTTGCTGTTGGAAATGCTTTGACATCTCTGTCTCCCTTTCTTAATGTTCTTCTGTGTGACCTTGTCCAATCAAATCTAACAGGTACTGGCACAAGCTTTTGTGCCTTGATCTGAAAATACGCACAATTATGTGCTAGTTGTTTTGTGAATGGTAATTGATGGTGCTTGAAAAACATGCATAAATTTCCCATGGAGGTAAACAAACAGGCAGGATCTCTGGTGCAGGATGTGAAAGTGCAGGAAAAGGCATCTTACATGTTCTTTCATTGAATCTTAAACTACTCAGCTTGAATTAAAGCCAGGCGACCTGCAAGAAAATGCAAGCAAATAAAAAGATCCTGGTCTCATAGAAGAAACCTACAGCAGCCTGAGAGCTGGCAGCTCTTTCAGTGATTATTGCCTTTTAATGGAAATTAAAAATTAAAAAACTCAGCTCATTTCCAGCAGTTCAGACCTTCACTTAATGCTGCTTCTCATCTCAGGCTTCCTTTGGAGTTGTAAAGAGGGAGAGAAAAAGTCACTTCAGAGTTGCTGGGACAATATCCTCCATTCAAGGTATGACAGGCTCTGCATACTGCGCTGTCCCTCCCTCCCTCCCTCCCTCCCTCCCTCTCCCGTGGAAAGAACTTGGAGTTGATGAAGCTCCCTGTCTCACACCTCACTTAAACCTTTATTTCTGCAGGATGTGTGCAGAGGCGTGAACAGCCAGCCAGAAATGTAACCATGAGCAGGCAGCATCTAAGGGGACAGACGCTTTGCTCGGCTGTATGGGCGCGTGACCTTTGGAGCTGGGCTCTCTGTGGCCACATCTGTGACTCCTGCCTGATGGAAACCTTTATTGATGAAGCTTTCCTGCTTTAGAGGCATAAACAACTGCTTGTGTGTGGCTTTTCACCCGTCTGAGTGGATACATCAGCTCAACTGGCACTAACTCCGGGATTTCTCCAATTGCTCGAGGCAGCCATAACCCTATTGTTAAAATTATTATTGGCTTAAAATGAGGCACGTGGAACAGTGTTGGATGCACTGATTCATGATAATTGTGATAGCACCATCTCTCTCTGGCGACCCAGAGGCATTTCAGAGCTGATGTTTGTTCCATTAACGAAGCAAGGATGTTACAGTGCTACCAGGTGAAGCATATTACAGGTGTTAAATGACTTGAGTGAACAGAGAACAGTGTCAATAGTTGAATAATTTTGATTATTAGCTTGTTCAGTTAAAGGTGGCAGGATAAAAAGCCTGCATGAGGGAATTATATGGTGGGAAAAAGAGGAAACCTAGATAATGGACAAAATGTGGTCATGTTTAAAAATAATGGCAACATTATGTCTTTGTGCTCCTTCTGTGGTGAGAGGATTAGGCTGTAGCATTCACATGGAAATGGCAATGTTATGTGAGAAGTTTTAGGGAACATCCATAATTTAATCTGTGTTTCCAGAAGTCTCTCTACACTTATTCTGACATGAATTTTTCTGCTAACATACTAGCCTACTGCCTTGGTTTCTGTTAAATAAAGCAGAGCTGCCTTCTGCATTTGTTGAACACCAGTTGAGGTTTTGCCTGCCTTCTACAGAACCTTTTTCTTCACTTCTGTGAGTTATTTTACTCTTGCCCTTCTGAAATTTTAACTGAAAAATAATTGTTTCTGGATTTTTATTTATTTTTTTTTTTAAGAAGAACACTGGTAAAATTATCGTGGTAAATAGATATTAAGTTATAACAACACTGAAAAAACTTTATAATCCATTTTCCTCTGTGTCATCAGCCTGGTAAGTTCTGGATACAAATAAAATTTTTAAACAGAGAAGCCTGAAATGAGGTGTTCCAGGATAACCTTTGTTCTCCCATCTAGACCTGGATGAAACCTCAGCAATAAACTTCCCACCAACCCCTCCAAAACCTGCATATCTGAATTAGCTGAAAACAGACTTCTGAGCAAAAAGAATGACAGTTCTAGAACAAATCCACAATATGTTGTTTTATTGAGAGAATTGAAATGTTTCATTTCATTGCAACAGATTAGACACCTGAGCAGAGATGCCTAAATTAATTTAAAAATGTTGGAGTGTCTGACATCTGCATAAGCCTGAAAGATGCAGCCCAGGAGGCACTGTTGGTCTGAAAAGACCAACACCTTTTCAAAGTGACAGCTGGAGGCTGAGTAGGGAAGCCCAGAGAATGAAGGAAGACAGGAGAAACACAAAGTTTTGTAGCATAATATCACCTCAGAGGATCAAAGTTCTTGGTTTCACAAAAACTTTTTTTTTTTTGTTATTCTTTTTTGTGTTTTGTTTTTTTTTTCTCCTGCATCACGAAAGCAATACATAAAGAAAAATACAAAAAAGTGAAACACTTCACTGCATTTGAAGTCACTGAGGAATTCTGTCCTACTCAGGGGTATTTTGGATGTTAAGCAGAAAAAAACCACTCCCTGCCTTCCAAAATCAAACAGAACTAAATATTTTCATTTCCTCTCCACTACCCACATATTTGTAGTTTATTTTTTTTACTTTGTGAGAAAATTGCCTAAGCCCTTAAACATTGTTTAATGAACTTGTGGCAGAAGTTACAAATCCAGAGCAGAATAATTCAGTAATTTAGCTGACTATGCGCTGGATAAAAATTAATCCCAATAAAGATTTATATAGCTACAATATTATTAAAAGTTTATAACTGTTTGCTAATTGGCATCATTAATGAAAATTAATGTGGTTACATACTTAAGTATTTCACCCTTTAATGAGGAAATGGACAGTGATGTGAAATACTACTAATAATTAATACTAATATTTTCTAAGACAAATAGCACATCCAAGGCTTTGCCAAGAGAATAAAATACAATTACCATCCTGTATGTGGTGGATATGAGTTAGCATTCTAGCTAGAGTTGTTGAGAATAACCCTAGGTGATACAAATACGTCAGAAAGAGATCCCATACCACGGAAAAGGCAGTAACAAGGCGAACCTGAAGCAAAAGTTTCTATTACATCATGCTGGACATTTCAGTTTGCTGTCTGTAATTCCCACTTGCATTTGCAAATACAGATCATACAATTTGCCTCTCAATTGTGTAGTAAAAAATAAATGTACGGGCACAGGGAAGATGCTTTGGCAAAAGGGCTGGAAAACTGCCAGGGCATGAGGCATCAAAGGGCTGCAGGTCTTGTAGGTAGATCCTGTAGCAAGAGTAAAAGCTGGAATTCCATGTCAGCTGCCCGGGATTCCTGCACAGTGCTTTCAGATCTGCTTCATATCAAAGGCATCCTACACGCTTGGTTGAGAAGCATGAGCAACAAGAATGCATCTTCGAGACCTTATCTTTTTTTGAGTCTTAAACACTTTGCTCAGTATTTAGAATGCACCACAGTGCTTCATGGTCATAGTCCCAAATATTTCTCTGGAACATATTTCATATTTATTTACAACAACTTTTTTTTTTTTTTTTTTTTTTTTTAAGGCATTAGAAATGTTTTTTGTAACATTCATATCAAATTTTGGTGATTCAAGGAAGCCTTAAAAAAATGAGTGGCCCAGTTTTCTGTTCCTTTACTTTTCTTATAATATTTCAGATGTCATCTCCATCTTCCTGGGAGAGCATGATAACGAAGAGAATAACAGGGGAGTTTTTAACAGTTGGATGAAATAAAGAATCAAGAGTAAGAACTAGAATCTATTTCTAGCTGTACATTCAAGGACATACTCATTCACTCAGGTTTTATTCTTTTTCCTAGAGTCCAATTAATTAATCTTTAATTCATGCCTATAAAACTAAAGTTATTTCAGAGAAGAGAATGTTTGTACCCCATTTGTAAATTAACATATAGGTTACTTCCTTATTATGAATTAAGGAGGGTCGTTGCACATTCCTCATGCCCTGTTGAAGCTTTGTCATTTAGCGCAAAAATTTTCAAGATTCCTCAGATGTAAGGAGGGAAAATAGATTAAATTCCTGCAGGGAGGAACTGAACATAGCTTTCCCAGTCCTGGAGGGCTTCTATAACCACGGTGTTACTGTTATAAAGACAGTTTCTATCATTACATTTTCAATCTCGCTCTCTGGAGGGAAGCTAGATGAAAGACTTACAGAATGTAACTTGGATTCACTGTATGTACTCTTCTGAAATACAGCCATGAGATCCAGGGATTTTATTTTGCTCTTATTTATTTTGTTCTGGGCTACAAGTCCACCCACAGATTAAATTGCTTTTATCAATTATGTCTCAGGGCGACATAATGAGGATTAATCGCTGTTTGTAAATTGCAGTGATCTTTGGTATAAATACCACTGAATATGTGAGGTCTTTTATTGATGTAACTCGTTTGGCCATTTTCAGGCATTACATGGACTAACTGGAAGTTAACTCCCTTGGGAGTTAATTTACCTTTCCGCTATCCAATGTACCTTGCATTCAGAAAAGTATCTAACCAGGCACCACTTTTTCCTATGGTTTCTGCTCTTGAAATTGATTGAGAATTTATACATAGGATTGCTCGTGTTTCCTTAGAAGTTGGAGACAAATCTTGCAGTAAAGATTTTCCTGGTGAAATGTTGCATTTTTCATCGACTCTCCAGTATTTCTTTTTTTACACACAAAGCGTTTTTAAAGAGCGAGTTTAAAGCACGGTTGTAGAGATGTATGGCACCTTTTGCTTTGCCCTCATTGTATATGGTTAAATTAATGCAATGAAAGGAATTAATTTGCCCTATTAAATGCCATCAAAGGACTAATTTTTTTCTGTCTTATTCTGCCTTTGTGTTCTGAGTTTTGCCCCTCTTCATGATGACTCACCCTGGTAGAATGTTTTCCCAAGGGATGTTTGTCTAGTAGGTAAGTGATTTTATTTTGGATGTTGGTTAGAAGGTCACCTTTTGTCTGTTTACTTTTCTTTGCAGAGGCGTATTCATCTTTGTGCTCAAAAACCCTTTCCAGCATCACTCCTGTTGTTATATCCTGCTACCAAAATAAGCCGAGATGGAATATGGTATTAATTACACCTGCTTTTGAACATCCAGCTTGTGGATGTTTCAATCTGGGCTCTTGCAATCAGTTTTTCTTATATTTTTTTTTTTACAGCCCCAACCAAAAACAAAAAAACAAAAATCCTGCCAAAACTATAGAGAGAAATTTATAGAGGGAAAATGTATATTTAGGTTAAACATCAATTTTTTACCATGAGAGCAGTGAGACACTGTCATGAATTACTCAAAGAACCTGTGGCTGCCCCTGGATCCCTGGCAGCGTCTAAGGCCAGGTTGGACAGGGCTTGGAGCAACCTGGGACAGTGGAAGGTGTCCCTGCCCACAGCAGGGGGTTGGAACTGGATGATCTTCCTAACCCAAACCATCTCATGATGCTAAGATTCTATGAAATAGGAAATTTTGGAGTGAAGTTTATCTCATCTTGAATAAAAGTGTTTAACGTAGGACAAAATATTGTCCCTTTAAAGCACTTTTTTTTTTTTTCCATAGAGAGACGGTGATGAGTATGTCAGAGACATCTGTATTGTAACTGTCTAAAGCTAAGGAAGATTAATCCCATCCAGAAAAGAGAACTAATAGTACTGTATCAAAGAAAACAAGAATATATTTCCTCTCTCTTCTCTTCTAGGCAGAGGGGGATGCAGTGGAGCTGGCCACACATCACAAATAAGATAAAAGGCACAGCCAAAGTGAACAGATTAGCACAAAGCCATATGTACAACCTCCCAAAGCTGCTGAAAAATAATGTAGAACTTCTAACAAAATGCTAAAATTCAAAGCCTATTTAAAAAATAAAATAAAATAAATGGTGGGGGTGGGTACATGAAGGAGAAGGGACTGGAGGAAAGACAAGTGATATTCATTTAGTAAATTGTTCAGTGAGAAGGCCTATAGCTTGTCCCTTGAGGTTGTTAAGTGTTCTCCTGTATTCAGCAGAACAGGAAAGGTTTACATCACCCTTCCTATCAAAGAAATATTTGGGCTGCCTTCCCTCCAATCTACTTAACATCCTCATTTACATCTAGCTTTCTGACTTCTATTAAAATTGGTCTCATACTCCACTGTCCTGCTACATGCTGCTGTTCTCCAGTCCATCCTTAAATTATGGCTTTTTCTTCTTCTCTTCCTCCTCCCTTCTTTTATCTTCTTCTCCTCCCTGCATCTCCCAGAGGTATTTGCATTTGTGTGGCAAATACACTGATTCTTTTCACATGGTTTGCTCCAGCATGACATGAACTATTTAATTGTAAATTATTAAGTCATCTGTACCTTCCTGAGATGATTCACAGTGGAATGACAGGAAATTATTCCTAGTGGAGTGACAGGATATGATATGATGAAATCACGATTCACATGTAAATTGGATGTCTGCTGATAGAAATCTGAAGTCCACCGAGAATTCACAAAAAGAAAATGCTGCAAGGCTTACCCATTGGCTAGATAATTTATTAATGGATAGCCCTTGTTTTAATACTAGCTACTCTTAGTTGTTAAAACCCCAGGGGATATTTTTTCCTTTCTTTAGTTGTAGCTTGATGTGAAAATTTTAGATAAACAGCACCATTTCTAGTTTTTATATACATTTTTAAATACATCAATCTATTTCCCCCCTTAAGTATCTCAATTGTCAGCCAAACTCAGATACACTACACATATG
>VXBU01011538.1:143405-176601 GCA_013400315.1 Bombycilla garrulus
TTAGTTCAGTCTAATTTCTCTTTCTTTAAAAGGAGAAAAAAAAAATAATCCCACAGGGGTTTGTTTCACTCCTAAAAGAGAAGTGACTACATATGTTTTATTAGATTTCTTAATTTGGGGATTGTGGCTTGGGAAGGAGGTCTGTGGTGAAAACTGTTTGAAGAAAGAAAGGAATGTTTGTGAAGCTTGCCAAGTAAGAATTATTCCAGTTTTGTAAATCTCATTGATTCTATTCATTCTTTTTTACCTGACTCTCAAATTATAGAAAAGGGGTAGCTGCTTGTTTAATAGTTTCTCTGGCACTTGATTTAACACATTTTGTTTTATTAATTTTCCCCCCAAGAAACAGGCTAAAAGGATTTTGCAATCTAGGTTGCACAACAAACTTTTTTCTTTCACAATCAAGTGATATGCTATCAGGTTTTCACCAAGAAATGTGTGCTCAGCCACTATTTGAGAGAAGAAATTTACCATACTTTAACAAGATCAGGGCAGCTATGGACTCCACCTCACATAAACTGAGGTGCCTGTTCTAGTCCAAAAATTTGTCTATGCAAAGGATGATTATGGTGCAAGAGAAGCAGCTCTGCAGAGTGAAATAGCTGCAGTTGAGGACCTTTTTACATTTTAGAAGAATTTTTTTTCTGATTATCTTTACACTTATGAACTGGGATGCAACAGGTTCTGCAGGTCATCAAGTATATTTTTCAAGAGCATATCTAGGTTTCTCTTGACTTANTAAAAATATTTGAGACCCCTCTGTGCTGTGCAATAACTGGGAGAAACCGGATTTCCTCAAAAGTATGCTCTTGACAAAAATTGAAGATGTGACATTAGTTTCTCATAAATTTCAAGATAAATGAAAAGCACAGATTTCTAAAACTAAATTGGTTCCCAGGAGGTATTATGTCAGTTTGTGATTGAAGTTGTGACTTGGGAACCCAGTGTAAAGTTTCCGATGACAAATGACATTTAATTTCCTGAATTTTTGAGAAATCTTTAAACTTTGTCAGAGCTACAGTTATTAGGCTTCCTATGGAAGACATAGGGAGAACTAAGTGGATAAAACTGGGTTTAAGGAAGGCTTCAGGATTATGTAAGAGTTCTCTAAACTTTCTGGTGGGAAATAGGGAAGGAAAACCAGAAATTAACTCTGCTTATCAACAATTATCTAAATATCTAACCTTCTCCTCTAGCAGAACACCTGAAAAAAGACAACCCAAACAGAGAGGAGCCAGAGATACTCCATCTCCATTGCAAATGACAGATAAAACATCTGTGCACTCAATGAGTGAGGAGTTCTGTAACTAAAGGATCTTCCTGCTTATTTTGAAACAGAGACTTAAAATCAGTTCTTTTACCATTCTAGAAAAGTGCTGAGACCATACACAATTTGGATATTTGAAAATTAGGCTTTGTGAATCACCAGCGTTGAAATATTTCTGCCCCAGGGATTAGCAGTGTGCTTTTGAATCTCCTCAGGCACAGGGGGGATCTGAACTTAGATCCTCCACATGCTGGAAGGTGGATCTAAGACTTAAGACATAAAAACACAGTTAATTCCCTTCATTCCAACTTTAAAAATAATAATAAGAAAGACTTTTGCCCGAGCTTGTTTATTTGTTTCTATAAAGATGAGACAGAAGGATTATGTTTGAACATCCCAAATGGAAGAAAATTTGTCTTTACTGGCAATGTTAAGTTGGAAAAAATTTCGAAGTGAGAGGAATATTTCTCAGCATTTCATATAATCATAGAAGTTTGGAAAAGAACTCTAAGATCATTGAGTCCAACCTTTAACCCAGCACTGCCAGGACCACTACTGACCCATATTGCCTGCACCACATCTATATAATTTTTGAACACTCCCAGATATGACATTACCACCACTTCCCTGCAGATTGCCCCAAAAATCTTACTAATTCTCTGTCTCACACACACAAAATCCATTCTGTGTATCTTGTCACAATGACTAGGAACCTAAAAAATTAATCTGTGTGTCAATAAGTGGATCAGAACCAAGGTGTCATCATATGAGGTCACATTCCCAGGGAACATCGCAAGAACTCAATGCCTAAATGTTTATGGATTGCAAATTGTTATTGTAAAGTAAGATTTCNGGAATTAGGATAAACGTCAGTGTCAGCTCTCTGATATTCAAGTGATGACATCTCCTTTTTTTTCTCAGCACATTGTGATGGCTCCTGAGCAGAGGTTCTAAACAGGTAACTAAATATTTTCTATAAGCATTTCTTCCAAATCACAAAACATGTTTGGTTTGACTGAACTCATACATCATTTATACTCACTTTCTCTTGATATTTTGGCTTTTTAGGTAACTGGAAAGATTCTCTGCAGAACCAGCTCAATTTTAAACTAATATTGCAAACTATTTGAAAAAAAAAAAGGAAAAAGAAATGTTTCATATTCATTTTGGAGAGTACCTGTGGTGTTAGAGTCACTTTGATGAGTTTGATGTACACAATAAAGTAGAGGAAGGATCTTTCAGATAGTGAAGCAGCACAGGCCTGATCATCCAGAAGATAGTGAAGAGAGGGACATCTTTTCTGGCGGAAAGCTGTCTTATCTTNGATTTTTTTTCTCAGACAGTGACAAAGTTTAGGTTTACCAAACGGAATTTCTAGAGATGTTTGAAAGTTAATAAATAAATAAATCTCCCAAGAAAAGGGGATTTCTCAGACAAAGGGAAAAAAAACCAAACTATGTTTACCACACAAATTATATTCAAAGCAGGGAGAAAAGCTAGGCATGCTGATGCTAAACCACGCTTATGGTTTCACTTATTTGATGTGTTCATGGAGTGCATCAAAAATGGGCTGAAAATCGGTGAAAGATGGGAAACAAAGGGAAGAAATAAATAGTCAGTGGCACAAGGTGAACAGTGGGATGCCTCGCCTCATTGTTCTGCATTAGATCTCGTGTTTGAAATCTGTATTAATGATCTTGAAAGAGGGTAATACTGAGGTTAGCAAAACTTGCAGATGACACAAAGTTATTTAGCAAGCACAGACCAGAGAGATCCATGAGGAACTTCAAAGAGACTTAGCTAAACCATGTGGGGGCAAATGAAGTTCAATGCCAGTAAATGCAAAGTAAGGCATACTGAAGGGAAAAAAATAAATTAAACTGCTTGTACATCTGACAGGGGTATACATTCACTGTCTCAACCCAGGAAAGGAATCTGGGTATCAATGAAGACAGATTTCTCTACCATATGCAGCTGTAGTTTTAAGAAAAAAAATTCAAACAAGATGTGAGGCTTCATAAGAACTGAGATGGGGATTGATGCAGTAAATACTACACAGATAGCCTATAAATCAAAATGTGGTCTCATCTGGAAAAATTTGTGAAGTATCATTTCACTACTGTAAAAACAAAATAATAAAAAAAGGGAAAAATTGACAAATGAAATAGATCCTTTGGGGGAAAAAAAAAATCCATCACGTAGAATGATTGAAAAGATTGGGAAGAGTTACCTTCGAAAGGAGAGGAACAAAAGGACATAATGAAAGGGTAAAAATAAATGACTGAGGGGAGATAAATTAGGTGCTTCTCTTCTCAGCTAGTGGCAGGACAAGAGAATGTGCAGTAAAATTAAGGAGGCTGGCAAGTTCAAAACAGATAAAAGGCAACAGTGGTTTTTTTTCCTACAATGCGTGATTAGGCCAGGGAACCTTCTGAAACACCAGAAGTGATAACTAAAGGACACTTCAAATAAATATTTAAACAGATAACAAGAATTGCTAAAGTAGAAATAAGAAGGCCAAATATTTTTGGGAAGTATTTGAAAGCTCTCTATTTAAAGCCAGGTTTCCTGATTTTTCCTTTGAAGAGCTGTTCCAGTTTTGTGCCCAAATCCCACAAACTCTGGAGGAAAGAGACCCTGAGGACCTAAGGTTTGGTTCACATAATGTGATTTCTATATTTGAGCATGCTGAGCATCAATCTTCATGCTTTGCACACAGAATGTTACTCCAACTTTGCACCAAATATTTGTTTCCAGATATTCAGCCAGGAAAAATTCCTTGGCACCAGCAGGACCATTTAGGAGAGACACTAAGGATCTGTGTGATGGCCCAAATACTTCTAGGCACAGTGTTTACAGCTCTTGGAGGTGAGACACTGGGCTGCAGGGATCCAGGATCAGTCCCATCAGAGCGACACGTGCCTTGCTCCAAACTGTGCCAAGAGCCAGGCTGCCTACCTTGGTACAACCTGTTATTATTTGTCCTCCCCCTCTCCTGGGCTGCTTGCTTCCCCAAATCATCAATATTTATCTTTCAGACGGCAGGTTCGCCCACTGAAGGTGTGATGAATGCCCTTGTGTTCGTAGGCTGTCAAACACAACCAGGTTCCCACCTCCTTGCAGCCTTAGGTTGTGAAACATCAGAAACTTGGAGCAGTATCTGTCCATCCCAGGGAAGGAGCAAAGGAGACAGGTTCCTCTCTTCAGTCGTGGATGTCAGCCTGGAGTACCCCAACATCTGACACTATGAGTGGTGACCCAAACCTCTGCTGTCTGGCAGCTCCCTGACACTCTTCTTTACAGTCATTAAAATGGAAATGGCATCTGACAGACATGAACATCATTTCACTTCCAGCTCCCTCAATTATCTCCTCCTTTCTACTGCCCTCCCACTCTCTGTGTGGTGAGAGAAATATGTTTTCAGAACTGTCATTTTAAAGAGTAAATACTTGAACCATCAATAACTGTGTGCACTTTGCACCAGCTGAATGAAAACCTCCTTTGTGAGCGTAGAAGCAAATGATGCACAGTTAAGTAGAAAGAAACTACCTGAATATACTCATTTCAGCTAACTATTTCTGTATTATGATAGCCTGTTTCCAGTAGATCAAAGAAACCTAGCAGTGTTGTTTTTTTCACACTGAGAGAAGCACAAACATCATTTAAATGCCCCCTCAAAATATTCATGCATCAAAAATCCGTTGAAGGCTCAGTCTATTCCCAAGCTGGCTTTCAGCCAACATTGTTATGTTGTTGCTGCATCATGAGGGAAATAGCAGACAGTAGAAAACAACAAACAGCAGAGAAGACACGTCTTTTAAAACAAATCCAAACAATTAAAAACAAAAATTAAAAAAACATTTTAACACTATTTAAAATTTAAATGATAGCAAAACTCATTGATAATTGTTCAGTTATTGATTTAGTTTCACAAACAAGATTTTTAAATGCTGAATTCTAGGATCCTGTATTCAGAGTTTTTCTAACCCTCAGTCTGACGGTCTTTATTTTGTTCTCTAAAATATATAAAGCACATAGATGCATTTCTCGCTTGATGGAAGTCCTGTAGCTTCACTGAAGCTGACAATTACCTCTTTCATAATGAAGGTCAAGTAAATAAGGAGATTAAAAGTAAATGGAATTTCTCAGTATCTGGTGAGCTTTTTCCAAGACAAAGAGTGAATAATCTTGTGTCAAACCAATAATGTCTTCACGACCTCCTCTTTGAGAAAGCTGTGGAGTTTCTGCTTAGATTCTCAAGTAGATGGAGAATCTAAGTAAATTATTCCAATGTTTAGTTGTCCTTAACTAATATTATAATTAAAAAAAAACAAAATAAAAACTCATGGTAAACAGAGAAGGCTTTTTAGAGAACACAAAGAGGAAATCTTTGTCACTGAATGCAAAAACACCCCTTAGTTAAAATGCTGGCAGGTCCTTTGTTCTGCCTACCTGGTCCTGTATGGCTGTGATCTTGGCTTTATCCACCCCACAGAGCTCCCCCATGCAGCCAGTGCACACACACTGACATCTCTCGTGATAAGCAAAATCCTAATTTCTCTTTCTCTTCATTCCATGAAATCCATCAAAACCAACCATGTCATCATCCCAAGAAGAAGCCAGGGAAACTACCAGGATCTGCTGAATCTGGACTGACTCGAAGGTTTCTTGACAAAGGTATTAGCAATCCCTGACCTCTGTGGTGAAGCTGAGGCACTGCGTATCCAGAACTTCAGCAGTACAGAGACCCTCAGAAGGGCAGCCTGGTTCAATTTCAACTGCATGGATGTAATATCTGCATTTGCTTTTCAACCCTCAGCTGATAACACATCTGTGCATATATATGTACATGTATATATAATTGCACTCGTGTGTATTTATATACAAATATGTATATTTTCTATTTCTCTGGTACAGGTTTATGCACTTGTATAATCCTAACCATGAAGCAAGAGCTAGCACTCAGAATTACAATCATAGAATCATCAGGGCTGAAAAAAACTTCCAAGATCAAGTCCAACCAATTCAGCATCAGATGGACTATCAGTCTCAGATCAAGTCCAAAGTGAAAGGCAGCATTGCCAGAACTCCTCCAGAGAACTGCTGGTGGGAGGCAGACATTGATTTCATAGAATCATAGAATGGTTTGGGTAAGGAAGGGACCTTAAGGCTCATTTCATTCCTCTCCTTGCTGTGGGCAAGAACACCTTCCACTATCCCAGGTTTCTCACAGTCACATCCAACCTGGCCTTGGACACATTCAGGGATGAGAAATCTATAGCTTCTCTGGGCAGCCTGTGTCAGGGCCTCACCACCCTCACAGTCACAAATTTCTTCTTAACATCTAACCTAAACCCACCATCATTTTGAAGCCACCACCCCTGTTCTATCATTATGTCCTTATGATCTTTAATAGAAAGGTCCACATAGAAATGTGTCTTTAGACTGAGTAGAAAAGTGCCTCATAAGCTTAGATGCCCATGAGTTTTGGTGGTTCTGAAAAAAAAAATACAACACAAAAACATATGAAATAATTTAGATTTACACAGATCAGATTTCATCTAGACTTTGAGAGATCTTAAAAATCTTGATTTCTCAGCTTCAGTTCTCTGGTTCATGTTCTTCTCTGGCCACTTCCAACACCATTCTTTAATTTTTCTCCATTCTGTGCAGCCATGGTGCCTTGGGAAGCTCTGTGATTCTTGGAGTGCAGCACATGGGAACTGTGCAAACAAAGGCCATTTGAGAAATCCTTGCTGTGACCAGGATGGCCTGGACCACTTCACTCTCTGCCCTTCAGCACTTTCACCATCAGTTCTTTGACTCTCTTGCAAATTCATGTGGAATTCATTGTTGGAGATCTTCTATCTGGTCTTGATGCCTTTTAGGCAAGGCAGGGCTGTAATTTTAGGCCTATGAGCTATATTTGCTGGTTGATGGATGCCTCCACATTGCCAACTGAAAATCATCCAGAAGTCAACTATAGCAGATGTGCCATGTAATTACACTGTCAAGGAAGAATTCCAGACATTGGCCTGGTAATTTTAAGAATCCATTTCTGTCCATCAGAACATTCCCAGTTATTTTTTCCTAGATATTAAGCATTTCAGCATATTTTTTTTCATGCAGTGATGAAATATGTATTTCAGCAGAATTTCAAGACAGAAAAGCCAAGATAGATCTCTTGTGATATTATGCCTGTGGCTGACACATCTTGAGCTAGGAGCCTAATCACCCTAATCACCCTTCTTACCCTCCTTAAGGTATGTGAGACAGAGACCTGATTGCAGTCCTTCAGAGCTGAGGTGGCACGACTCACCCACTGGAGTGATGGTGTTTTACATCTGCTGGTGAGGAAGCTTACAGTTCAACTGGCCCTCTAATTTGGGACCTTCATTTAAGAGACTAAATGCAGGACAGCTGAAGCCACAGACAGACAAGGAGGGCCCTTTCTTTTTCTATATTAGACCTCAGATACAGCGTGAATCAAAGCACGAGGTGTCAGAGTGCCAATGTTATAGCATCTGATATACTGTGCTTTGGGCACCCTCACATTCAGGACAGTTGCTTAGCAACTGGGATACAGGCTGAGGATGTAGAGAGTCTGGGATCTTTTCTCTGCCCAACACGATTAGCATGACTTGGATAAATTACTTCACCTTTCTGTATTCCTCTTTCCCTTTATACATTTATTTATTCTGTCTCCTACCGAACGCTTCAGCAACTCCTTTGAAGATACCACAGCCTTCATGTAATGCAATTATTCACCTCCTATGAAGCTGCAGATCCTGGACAATGACTTGGGTGTCACCTCCTTTTGCTACCTGTCTTTCATAGGTGATCACCCTCTCCTTAACTGTGCTCATCAACAACACAAAAGAGCTGCCATATTCACTGCCTAGCACCGAGAGCATTTCGGCAGGGAAGAGCATTTAGTCCGTGTATGAAAATTTCTGAGCACAAACCATTTCCAAAAATCTAAGCTGGCATTTGGCAGAATGTCAGTAGACTTTATACAATAACACTATCCAACTAGACATATTAGGAGAACAGAATCTGCAAGACAGCATACTTTTGGCTCTGTTACATATTCATGCTACTGCCACAACCACCAGCACCAGAAAATACAGACAGGTGGAAGGACAGTAGGGCTAACATTAGACCTTTGTGAAGGCATTCTTTGCTTGACTGATGGTTCGTAACTGCTCATCATGGACAGTGAGCTGCGAGGTTTTGTCGTCCAAGTTAGGAGCTCTGGCTGATCGGCAGATGAATGAAGAGTTGGCTGTAAAGTCTATAACCCTTTGATTTCATGGTTGTTTTCTACATCCTGATCTCTCTGCAGCTGCCACCTCAAAGAACAGGGCGAGAGTAATTGTGTTGGCTTGCCTCCAAAGCCCGGAGGAGTAGTCACTTGCTACTCTCCCAGATTATCTGCCAGGCAAACAGAAAGGTTAATGATGTAGAGCTTGATTACTCTGGTAGAAAGAAAGCAGTCAGCTTGATCCAAAAATCTTTATTGTGTGTGTAAGGGAGATGCATTAAAAGGACTCAGAACTGGAATACGTTGTCTCCTCCATTCTGTCTTTGAACATTGGGAGTATTTGCCTTCTGGCACATATGGTCTTGTAAGTAATAGCTTTCTGCTGCGCATACATCTTTTTGCCCGAAGCTTGTTGTTTAATTTTAAGACATTTACAATAGTTTTGTTGTTAAGAAAGCCAGTCTTCTCCAATATCAGCAGAATAAACATTTGAATGTATGCGTTCCTGGAACAGATTGAACACCATTAGTTGAACTATGTACATATAAATACATGTTTTTATATAAAAATACGTACATAAGTGTGTGTGTGAGACACTGTGTCTGTGTGTATACATGTATGTGGATACCGTAAGCACATGATTTTTGGTATTCATCTCTGAGATAAATGTAAACAAGGTGTATCAAGTGAAATGCATCAACAACTCCAACAAAGCCCCCAGGGAAAAAAAAAAAAAGGAAAGGAAAAAGAAAAACAAAGTGATGAGAAGCCAAAATAAAAGCAACCAGAACCTGCCAACTGAGCAAATGAACAACAACAAAACTACGGGACTGGGAAGATAAAGGAGACCTTACCATAGCTGGAAATAGTAAAGTTTGGTTAGACTTAGGTGTCTATAAAGGTTGGCTTCCTTTTGTAACAAGATTATGCATTGTGGAAATGTTTAATATTAAAAATATAACAAAAATTAAACCCACATAAATTGAAATCTTACACCCTTTGGTTGAAAACCAGAATATTCTGGCCCAGAGCTGAAGTACTGAAGCCAAAGCCCAATATATTTTCTTCCACAGTGGTTTATAGACTTTATAATTCAGAAGTATTTTCTTACATTTTTCCATGAGGATTTAATTCTTTGGCAAAATCATATCTTACAGGATGTTTAGAGGGGAAATTTTTTTTGTCCCCCACACTTTACCCTACAGCGGCTTCTGAAAAATTTTAATTTTTCATTGGAAAGAAAATTATCTTTGAGATTGGCTCTACATTTTACCTATGGTGAAGGACCTGAAGGAAAAGAAGTGCACAATAATTTGTTATCTCTCTTCTCTTGCCAATTCCTGATTACTCGAACACAGCTGTGATTTGCAGCCAGTTTAAATGACTTTATCTAAGAAGTTTCCACTTTGCCTTTTTTACTATTTTTATTATTAATATTCTAAATAGAATTTGATATAGATATCTTTAAAATACAAACTCCAAGATGTTTTTGTTGAGTTCTGGATTGGTTTCTCACTTCTGTTTAACACATTGTTTTTGACTAGATTCTATTAAATAGTGGCATTTATTAATTTCTCCTGGAGTTTATACTTCTATTTTTTCATGTCAATTAAGGCCAGACCAGGGTGCCTGTGCTGTGTTCCTCAAGGTAGCTGCAGGTCCAAGACCTGGGGACCATATCTCAGGGCAGGTGTGATCCCTGTCCTACGTGTTGGCTCCTCGTCTTTGTCACCTTGTGTCTTAAGACAAAATGCAATGAACAGCTACACAACAGTTTCAAGAATTTTTGGGGAAGAAAATCTCATTTAAAAGGAAGAAAACATAGGAGGAATCAATGGAGTCTTAATGGGGAAAAATATGATGCACTCACAGCCACTGAGAAAAGAGGAAGGTTCTATAAGGCAAAGGCCTAAACAACTCTATTCATAAGCAAGAGGAATGCAAGTGGGAAAGGAGTGAGTAAAGAAAGGATTCAGGACAAATGTCACAAGGCAGCTATGGGAAAAGCTCTTCAAAAATACAGAAAATATTTGGAAAAGCTGAAGGGAGAGGAAGGATGCCACCAAAGATGCCTGGAAGTCACAAGCTGACAAGTCAAGGCAGGCTTTCAAAAACTAAAAAGTCAGGAAACGTCATTCTTCCTAAACATCTACTGAGGCCCTGGGGCACAACAGAGGAAATCCACTACAGCTGCATGGCAATTGGTAAATTCTTGTTATCATGCTATGTGCCAAACTCCTTTTTCTTTGCTTCTCTAATTCATCTGTCAGTGTGTGGGGGTAATCCAGACACTGAAGGGACTTGTGTGCTAAAATGTCAATTGGGAGACAACCCTCAGCCCTTGATGGGGAGATAAATTTATACGAGAATCTCAAAATACAGAGTATAGGAGCAAGGAGCTTGGTTCTGGGAGGAAAAGGTGGCAGAGAGTGGGTGAAAAAATGAGGCCAGTTTTCCAAAACACAAGAGTTCAGTAATTAGCCCTAGAGCCATGGCTTTAAAGCAGACAGCAAAGATTAATATCATGCCGTCTGAAATCAATTTAATCCTACAATTTTGAGTAAATAATGTTTTGAGTTTCTACAAAACAGAGGCTGTACTGGAAAACATTCACGACTAATTTTTGAAACATAAATGATGCAGTATGATGTGTGTTGAAGGAGGAAGATGAGTGTCTATATGTGTGTGTGTGCGCATGAAAATTTTATCTTTTTATTTAATGGACAACAAATACAGTTCCGCTTGATCTCCTGAAGCCACAGAAGAGGATGTGTGGGCTTTCTGAGCTGGTTTACAGGCACTGAAGAAACACAGAGGAAAGGAAAAAAAAACCTAAGGTATCAGTTTGCTTAGCCAGTGACAGCAAAACTCCTTCTGCTCCATTGCCTGCACATCTTTCCTCGCATAACAGCCATCATATCTCTGGAATAAGACATAACTCTTTTCAAGACATTGTGGCTTCCTCTCAGGTGCTGAAAACCTTCCTGGTGGTCCAGGTAGGCCAGGAAAACCTAAGGAAAACCCAGGCTTGGCTCGGGTGCTGATCTGTGGATGGGGGGAGCTGGGAGCAGCTGGCACAAAGTGCTGAGAGTGCGTGAAGCTGCTCAGGGACCCTCCTCTGCAGGAATCCTCCAGGGGATGAACCCAGCAGTTTTACAGGTGTTTTGTGCCTCTGAAGTGTCTTCCTTGTGCTTTCATGTGAGGCATACCTGCCTTCAGGGAGTAAGCCTTCCTTAAAGAGGGGGAGGAATTTGGTATTTGTATTTCTTCACTGTCTTTGTTATATCCCTGTTAATTACACCCATGGAACAAAACTGAACACAACATTAAACCACTTGTCCTTACAGGAGAAAGGATTTGAGTGAATTAACCTGCCCAAAAGATGTCTGTGAGGTGCATTTAGGTACATTTCCTCCTGGGGTACATCTACTCTGCTCCCCTGACTGAAGGCAAATACAGAAGATCACCAAAGTGAATGGTTTTTAAATATCAGTTTCCATTTGCAGCATCTGATGAGACAAGGGCAGGTTAATTAAGGTCTTAAAATAAGGGGATAAAACAGTGATGTTTTCAATAACTGTCATTAGTGCAAATCTCTTTTTTTTCTCATTTTCATTCCCTCATTTTTAAAGGTGACAAATTTGAAGCAGTATTTATTACTCCAAATGGCAATATGACACGTTTGAGAACAACCTATGAAAACAGGGAAAAGGAAGGAAAAGACATGGTTTTTTTGTGCATAGAATTGGTGTTGGACAGAAGATTTCAGGATTTCTGTTCCACTGAGGCTGTTTCTTCTCTTATTTGTCTTTCCTCCATAAATTTACCGCAGCGTCACTAAGTAGATGTTTAAATGTGCCTCCAGGCATTACTCTACACCTAATAATCCTAAAGTAAATACATTGTGTGATTGGTACAAAGAAAGAAAGACAGCCTGCTTTTATTTAGAGTGGTATAAAAAGCTCATGTAGATTTAAAAGGCTAGAGCATTTCACTCCAGATGTCCAGAGTTTCAATTATAGTAGTGTTATCAGTAGCAGGTGGAACATTCATGCACTAGAAACTTTAATAAGAAAAAGTTCACAAGATTGCTTTCAGATAACAAGAACAAAATAAAGATAATAAACCCAGAATAATAGGCTATAAGGCCTCTCACACACCTCTTCTAGCAATAGTTTTCAGTTTCCTGCAAAACAAGTGATAATCCTTATGTCAGGTGTGCACATTTGGAGATGGAGGATGTTATTTTCATCAGATATCCCAATCATTGTTTAAAACAAAGGACATTATTGCAATGAAAAGCAAAGATTACTCTCATTTTTCAGACTACAGTGTCTCTCCCCTTGCTTAGGGTGCCAGCAGGTTCACACTGACACTCTTGCTTGTTTAGACTACTGCTTTATAATTTCACTAACACAATAAATCATTAAACACACCGCATTGTCTTCTCTGCTGCTAAGCATGAAGTGACACCCAGGACGGCAGAGAGGGCACTCAGTGTCCACAGTGCAGCTTGGTAGAACATGGTGACAGACGGTCACAAAACCAATTTCCAACCAGGAGCAAGCCACCAGAGAAACCAGGTGAACCAAAGAGTGCTGGGAGGCTCAGGGGCTAAAGTTCAACGAGGGGCAGCTGAGGGTCCTGGGAGAAGAGGAGGTTCAAGGGGAGCATTCTCCTGTTCTACCACTGCCAGAAAGAGGTTGAAGCCAGGTGGGAGCTGGTTTTTCTCCCTGGGAACAAGAGACAGGAGAAGGGAAAATTGACCTTGAATTTCACCAAGAGGTTTAGATTGTATCTGAGCAAAACTTTCCACACTGAAAGAGAAGCTGAGGGTTGAAACAGGCTTGCATTAGCATCACCATCCCCAGGAGAGCTCAAAATATGACTGGACATGGCACATAGTGCTAGGATTTAGTGGCCATGGTAGTATTGGTTGAAGAATGGACTTGATATTTGGGGTAATTTCCAACCTTGATGATTATAGAATTAAATATCATTTTTTTTGCCTAAATTGAGGCTAGGGAAAGGCAGGATTATATCTACATTGAAACAAGTCAGATATTGGTCCATGAAATCTTTTCAGTGCATCTTTTCACTACAGATGAGCAATTTGTTTTCCAGTAACTCTATAATTTTTTTCACCTACAACTGAATAATTTGTGATGCACACATTGATAAATCATTCACATTTTTTAATAAAATGAAAAGAGTGGTCTGCTGCCTGCTATACACAGGAGCCAACTAGATTTCTAACTAATGTTTTCCAGATTAAGGTGCAGAATGAGTTTATTCCTATGTGTGAGTAAAGATTACTATTTTGCTTATTTTAGAATTTTTGTCTTAGACTCTGTAAATTGTTCCATTCATACATATTATGATCCTGAAGCACTTGAAGTCAACCACATAAACATACTTTAAAATCTTCACAAAGCTTCTAATCCAATTGCTTTTCTATTGCATTGTCTGGGGGGTTTCTTAATCTATATGTTCAGGAACCCCATATTTGATCTTTTGAACTGGAAGTTTCTTTGGAAAACCTTCAAAATAAAATTAAAAAAAAACCCAACCAACCAAAACCCAAACAAACAAACAAACAAACAAACAAACAAAAAAATAATAATAAAAATAAAAACAAACATACAAACAAAACAAAGAGAGAAAACAAAATGTTGAGCTTTAGATGATAGACCGTTAAAAAAACCCCAAAAAACTCAAACCTATAATGTCACAGAAAACAAATAGTTGGTCATGCTTTTCAATCCACAAAGAGAAACCCAAATCCTTGCACAGTAAGGCAATATTCCTGTGCTTGTTCTCCATAACAAGATTAGCCAGGCCTGTAAAAGAACAATTACATCACTACAAAGCATTTTAGGTTTTAATCTTATGAATTCAACTGCTGGAGCCATAAAGGACGATTAANCACTTGAAGTCAACCACATAAACATACTTTAAAATCTTCACAAAGCTTCTAATCCAATTGCTTTTCTATTGCATTGTCTGGGGGGTTTCTTAATCTATATGTTCAGGAACCCCATATTTGATCTTTTGAACTGGAAGTTTCTTTGGAAAACCTTCAAAATAAAATTAAAAAAAAACCCAACCAACCAAAACCCAAACAAACAAACAAACAAACAAACAAACAAAAAAATAATAATAAAAATAAAAACAAACATACAAACAAAACAAAGAGAGAAAACAAAATGTTGAGCTTTAGATGATAGACCGTTAAAAAAACCCCAAAAAACTCAAACCTATAATGTCACAGAAAACAAATAGTTGGTCATGCTTTTCAATCCACAAAGAGAAACCCAAATCCTTGCACAGTAAGGCAATATTCCTGTGCTTGTTCTCCATAACAAGATTAGCCAGGCCTGTAAAAGAACAATTACATCACTACAAAGCATTTTAGGTTTTAATCTTATGAATTCAACTGCTGGAGCCATAAAGGACGATTAATTTCTTTTTTCATGGGGTGTTGTCTTGGAACCTTTTTTATGGCATGTTCAATTTGATATGTACCAAATTCAAAATGATATGTACCAAATTTTAGTATATGTAGAATACAATTGTCTCCGAAGTCTGAGAGCATGTGAGTCATCATAAGGACTTCAGGTTGTAAGAAACATCAATGATAAAAACATTAAACCACGAAAACTAGTTGGCCTTATAATGGTTCATTTACTCTGGAGAAAAATAAATAGCTAGATGAAATCTCTTTTAATAACTAGGAAGATTATCATGGACTATTCATTTCATCTGGCAGACATTTGCAGGCTATCTCCTGGAATATTATTATTCATACATCTTTATAAATGGCTGTATATATTTATTATTCTTTTATTTACAGCCATGGTATGATTAATTTTTAAATTCAAGGCAGGGAGATCTGTAGACCAAAATTCTTGATATTTAACCATAGACAGATGGTAGGACAGAAATTAGAGGAAGGTAAATAACAAGTCTTATAACTCTACTCAAATCTATTAAAAACACCACAATAATTCATTAACATTGTTTCCTTGGGAACTTAGACCTTCTTGATAACTGAACCTTGGAGGTTTGGTAGCTCTGGATGTGACTAATCATAACTCTGGATGTGACTAATATTAATAAGCCTTCCAAACAGCCAGTTCAGAGGAGTTGTACTTTTCTGAAGCTAAGGTGATGTTTGCTGGAAATTGATCAATTTACAGACAAGAAAGTGACCAAGAACTCAGGGAGGATTGGGAACTGGCACGAGCTAGGATGTGGATGACAACTACAAGGAGAAAATTCTTGGAATCAGCATATAATTCATGGCTTGGAAATTTACACGTCTAACCTGGAACTGGAAATTTTGCTCCGAGAGACAGTTTCCTGGCTGCAGCACTTCTGAGCACTGTCTCTCAGAAGCCCCTTTGGGCACATGCCACTTAGGATCATTTAGCAGCAAGTGCTGAAATAGCAGAGAATTTAGGTTGTCTTTCCCCAACAGGGAAGCTGAGCTACAGAAATAGAAATACTTTGCTCTTTTGTCAGCAGTGGATAAAATATCATTTCAAGTGCAATGAGAAATATTGTAAACAAACTGCAATTTTTATGCTATACCTTAAGATGAAAGTCAGTTTGGCTGCTTAATAAACTCACTCATGAAAGAAAAGTGATTGCAGGACTCATTAAGGAAACCTAGCTTTTAAAGTTGCTTTGGCAACTTTGGCTATGCTCTTCAGGATTGTAATTCCTTCTGAATAACAGTGTGATATCTCCTACACCCACAACAAATGTAGTGCACATTATTAGGTAAAATGATAAAAAACTGCCGTTGATGCTAGTAAGCATAGCTTCTGCTCATTTTTTCCTTAAGTGTATATTCACAGGTCAGTTTCTGTTAAAAATTATCCCAAAAAACATAAGATCGTTGAACAGTTTTGGTTGGAAGGGACCTTAAAATTTGTCTCATTCCAGGCCCCTACCATGGGCATGGACACCTTCCACCAAACCAGGTTGCTTCAAGCCTCATCCACCCTAATCTTGAACATTTCCAGGGACGGGGCATCTGCAGCTTCTCTGGATAACCTGTTCCAGAGCCTTAACCTCTGCACAAATGGTGTCCAGAATTTATTCCTAATATCTGGTCTAAAAATTTGTCTCAGAGGGAAGAAGGGAAGAAACAGACCTGTAAGTCAGTTCAGAGACAATCAGTTTATCTAACACCTCATGGAGGACATAGGACACCTATGTGAGTGGGGGATTAACAGTAGCAAGAATTTGTTAGAAAAAGAGATGATGCAGAGATGGGGGCAATTTTGCAGGGAGACCAAGGATTCATGGAAAGACTCAGTCAGTGCTCAATGTTTTTTCTTTTGTTAGATTGATATTCAGATCTGAATGCAATGACATGACCTGTTATCTCAGTTCCTACAACACTTTGGAAACGAGTCAGAACAACCTCAGCAGTAAAATGCTACTTCTAACAACTCTTGGAAAAAAGAGAGGTCTAGATGAATTAAAGGAGTAAAACTTGACAAGAACCTTTGAAAGGAATAAAAAGAGGAATTTGGAGATTAACACTGACTTGTCAAAGAAATTGTTGCAAAATTTTCAAATTAAAAACAGTATATAAATATATATATATACTTATGAGTAGTTAGGAGACTACAATTGTAGCAGATTTGGCAAAACATCAGATGATACCCTTATATAGTGCGTAGGTAGAGAGGGTGATAGATGTGAGGCACATTGATTTTAATACATCTTTATACTTGGTCTTTGTGACATTCTCACAAGCAAATAGGAACAATTCAAGCACAGTTTTGCTGCACAACCATTCTTCAACAGCTGTATCCTCATGAACCAATGGAAAAGTGAGAGACACTGATGGCACTGCATCCAGGAGTCTAATTGGAATATTTTCAAAGAGAAGGTTTGATTTCATTATGAAGTACTTCAGTGATGGATACCCATGTAGGTGGTAGAAGGAGCTCTGGGGAGAAATAGAAAGCGAGTACTCTGCATGGTGGGATGAGAATTCAAGCTGATCTTGAGAACCTGAAAAAATTACCTGAATTTACATAACATTGCTGGAGGAAAAATGTAGGGAGAATGTTCTTTAGATTGAAGAAGAGGAGGTTAATAGTTTTTCTCAATAGCCAGAAGAAATCCCACAATTTTAAAAAAGAAAATCAGATCAAGAATAATGAATAAACCAATCATGATTTCATAATTTTGTGTAGGTTAAATAGGAACAGGGTACAGGCTACTGCTCTGTCTGTGGTTTTGGACTCTTTTAAGAAAAATGAAAGCCCTTGGGAAAGATATGTTCGACCTTTTGCTTTGTTGGGGACAGAACACATTGTTCTCTTTTGGTCCCTTCAAGCTCTGTGTTCTTGTGTCATTTTACATTTAGGGAGAGTTTACATGCAGGGATTTCTGTGTCTATAACCAGTGGAGAAATATCAAGGGTAAAGAACAGACCCTGGGTCTGGCAAATGGAGAAGCCTTATTGGAAAGGTGAGAGGTGAAAAGGGAAGTTGAACAGCCATGAAGATGTACTGACTTTTTACCCAGTAAACAGCTTAAAGTGTTATGCCAGTGAGGCCATGTAAACTGGTGTTTTTAATTTGTAAATTGCAGAATGAGATATTCCAAAAGATTACTGAAAACTGTGGAGTCAAGAGAGACAAATAAGAAGTACAGGAGATGACCTACATTTTTTTATTATAATGGTGTGCTGGGTGACTGTTACAAATAACCCAGGCTAAGGATAGGAATGAAAAAGAGGTAAACCTACAAGGGAGAACACCTTGAAGAAAAGAGGATAAAACTGTATGTCCCTTCTAATTCTGCGAAAGAAGGAAGAATTTTTTCCATGTAATGCATGAAAAGTTGTCATTATGAGCTAATAATATGGAAAATAACCTTATCTTTTAATTAGTGAAGTAAGACTGTGAGCAAAGATGCTGATCAGAGGGAATTCACGGTAACTCACATAAATGTAGAGTGCCAATGAAGGAAACACTGAAGTTTTGTTCATCAAATGAAGAGAAGGACATTTGGATAGCTAAGAATTGTCTGAGCTTCCAGAAGAGAGGCGCCTCCTTACAGTCTGTACAAAACTGAAACACACAAGCCTCATAGAAGACTTCATCCCCTGGCCTTTATGTGTGCATGGCATGGGGGATTGAGAACACAATGAACTTCACACAGAGTGAAACCTCAAAATTAAATCTGAAGCAGCCAGCAGGAGTCTCAAAACCACTGTGGAGGTGGCACAGAGACTTGAGAAGTGGTACCTGCTTTAGAAAACCTCTCATTACCTGGGACAATTTAACTGCTGTGCAAAATCTGCTTTGTTGTCTCATTCTGTCTTGCATGAGGAACATTAAATCAATTTCCAACAGCTGCAGAACCTGTTACATTTAGCTGAAATTTTGTGTAACGAAAAATATCAGAGAGATTGCACACACATATATATGTATATGTATTTTTTTTTTTTTTTTGAAAGAGGTAGGCCTCTCTGAAGTAAAATCCTATGCTTTAGTTACTGTCCATGGAACTGTTAACTCAGCCTATTTTATTCTGCTGATTCAATGCCTTTTCTTCTGGGAAGGAAAAGAGCCATCACACATGGCAATACAGATGTGCATACTCCCCTGTCTACTCATGCTCTGCCCTGAGCCAGAAGGTGAGCTCAGAAAGTCGCAACAAGAAAAAACATTATCAAAACACCATTTTCCAAGAGGTAGAAAATAGTCTTACATGTCATGAAGGTTTTGTCTGCAGCTGTTGGTGCTGGTCAGGTAGTATTGAGTGATACAGCCAAGGGAAGCAGGGACTGGTGCAGCTGGGCTGGTGGAGGCCCAAGAATAACTCACAGAGACTGGTTTGAGGTCCCTGCTCTATCTGTGCTTTGCAAATCAGAGCTGGTATATTTTTAATACAAATTATTACAGGAAATCCTCCCGATGAGATTGGTTTCTTTTATACAAGTATCTTGCAGTCCTACCTAGCTGAGCTATACGTAATGCAGGGTAGATTTTGACTCTATCAATGTTATTTTAACCCTTTTAAAATTAATTATACTACATACAATGTTTACCTGCAGATTACAGGAAAAATACAAATTGGGCATCCAGTGTAGTTCGAAAATATTTACATGCTGCACTGATCACCAGTCCTAAAAAGACAGACTGAGAAGTCTTTTCTTTACCTCTCCTGGAAACCACAGTCATTTTCCATCCCTTGCCCCAAGGGTCTTGGTTAGCAGAATATGATTTGTGAACATTTCCAGTCCAATTCAGGAAAGAGCAACCTGTTCCTACAAGCTGCCTAGTTTATTTGGTGCTACTAAGAATACAGTCTTAACCTCAAAAGGAAACATCTCTATTATCATGCCTAGTCATCCGTGTATGGTGATGGTTAATTATTTATATAAATTCATACCAATTAAAGAGAGAGCCCTTCAGCTAACAGCAACCTGCCAAAGGATTTAGTTGTTTTTATTATCCCTAAACGAATATAACCTGTTTCATCTTCTGCTCTCTAAAAGAGTCTACCTAGACAGGCTGCAGGTAAAGGCATCACTAAATGCATTAACATCTGTTTTGTTTTGATATTACCACACATAATTATTTCAACAGAGTAAACTTTGGGGTCTTCTATATATTTCCAACTGGAGCCAAGGCATTTTTTTCCAATTGCAGTTTTGGCACTTTTGTTGTCTTAGGCAGTAGTTTTATGTGATTTTATTTTTTAAAGCGGAAGGAAAAGACAGGAAGTATTTCCTTCAGGGAAAAATGCCTTTGCTTGGCCAGCACCCCAAGTAGAACAGCACCTTATATTCCTCCAGGAATTATTAGAAAACTCTTTCTGCCACTGATGCTCTTCTTTTCACCTTCTTGGCAGGCTGATGCTTCCCTAAATGCCAGCTGACACTGAGAAGAATAACTTCTGATTTGGATGCTAAAATATGCTTTGATGTCCTTACACATTTTGTGTAGGCTCCAAGTCCTTCATGCCTCTCAGCAAAATCACAGTCAAGCACTATGCATTATGGAAATGTGTGTCATTTTCTTCCTGATGTTTTCCTAGCATGATACTTTCTGGGAATATAACTTATTTCTTTTTTCCTGTTCATTTTGTTTTTCCATTCTAATTAAGAATATGTTTTAGTCTGGTCTGGATTTCAGGGGCTATAGTAAGGTGATGTGTTTTCTTTTGTTTCTCCTTTTCCCAGCAGCACAAGAAGGAATTGTTTAGCTTCTTCCCTATTCTTTTATCTAAAATATTTAGAAATAACATATTTTAAAACTTGTTATTTTTCCTTTCTCTTCTTTCCTAAAAAAAATAATCTACACATTGTAACTGAACTGCTTTTAAGACTATATTTTTGACCTATTAGATTGGAATCTTACATTATTATTGGAGTTGGATATACAATTCCAGGCTTTGAATGAATACATTACATATTGCCTGAGTTCTTGAGCTTCAAATCTTCCTTTGAATAGATAACAACAAGCTGAAAGTGAAATATTTTCTCAATGCTACTTGCAGTTTAGAAAAGAAAAAGTTTCAAGTCCTCTCTCCACTGAGAAGACAATTTTAGCATTCCTAGTATCTATCCACCTAAAAACCTCTGATTTATGTATCCACACACAGACATTTCCCATTGAAGTCACTCTGTACATCATCAAGACTTTTTGAAAGCTTAGCACTTTATCTAACTGTTCAAATAAAGATTTTACTTTCCAGCTTTAGCAGCTTATTAAAAAAAACACAACCAAAAAAACAACAAAATTGGCCCAATATTCTTGTGCCTGCCCAAGATTAGAGACCCACAAGCGCCTTATTTACACCATTCCTTTCCTCATGACAAACTTCTGCTGCTGCTGCCAGACTGACAGCTCTGCAGACTGGATCTAATTTTGTTGTGCAAAGTCTGTAGCTCTCAGTAGGCAATCATCAGCTCTGTCTTTTCCATGTGCTACTCTGGGCAAAAACTTATTATCATAAACAGGTTGTTTGCAAGAGTTTTTTTGACTTTTTGGTTTTCTTCAATGCCCTTCTACAGTACAAGTTATTCTTGTTCCCACTATTGCGGTGCTAATAGTAAATATAAAAGAACAGCAAATTCTTCCTTTCCTTTGCTGAATGTTGGGTTGACTGACACAAGAGTCACGTGGAAAGAAATCATCATAGAATCCTGGAATGGCTGCAAGTAACTTTTAAGTTCATCTCATTCCACACCCTACCATGGGCAGGGGCACCTTCCAGTATATCAGGTTGCCCCACGCCCTGTCCAACATGGCCTTGGAAAATCCCGGGGATGAGACAGCCACAGCTTCTCTGAGCAACTCATTCCACTTATAAAAGACTATTTATTTTGCAGCTGCAAACTAATTGAACCTATATTAGTTTTAAATTCATTAAAGTATATTCCTTGATGGCTCAGAGACTGTTTGGGTTGGTTGACACCTTATCATTGCCTGGTTGCAGTTTCCTGTGGGTGAACAACAAATACTCTTTGGAAATTATCTTACTGTACAAGAGATAAAAAGTCATGAGACTTACCTAGGCCTGGAAATAAATACTGGTGTACATCAGAATTGTAACAGGAGAAAGGGGCAAGAGAAAAAACCTTTGGTCATCATTATAATATATAATGTCACACAGAGAAATTACTGGAGTCTATTCTCACTCATTTGGTTTGTAATGAATGTTTCAATGGTTTTATATATACAGAATTACGCCCACAAATGCCTGTTTAATGACCTGCAGCTAATGAAAATTGAAGCAATGAAGATGTCATCCCTGATCCTTCCAAGCTCACATAACATAAATGTTTTTCAGTCCTATACTGCTTCTCTGAAGGAATATGTTAGTGATTTCTCCGAGGCCAAGCAGGAAGCAGTGATAAGGCCTGTTCTCGTGGGTGTGCTTTCTTTATCACCACTTTCACTGCACTGTTGTTTCATACACTGCCGTGGAAGCTGGGCATGTCCTCAGGGGGACAGTGTAAAATACTGCATAGCCCAACACAGTGTTTCACTCCTGTTTCGTTTGAACGGGGACAAAAGTTGAGACCACGTGCAGCAGGAAGCTTTGGGTGCAGTAATTTCATAGGCCTTAACAAAGAGAATGTTTGGGAATTCTGCAGGCACTGTCTTTAATGCTCATCTGGGAAGTGAGCACCTCATGATCTGTAATGTATTCAAGTCCACAACAGCCCTGAAAAAAAGGGAAGTGCTTTTATCACTAGTTTATGCTTCAACAACTAAAAGACTAAGAAAAGATATTGTACCACCAGCAAGGGGATACATTTTTGGGTAGAAAATCTCATGCTTTCTTCCCCCTTCAAAAAAAGAAAAATTGTGAATATAGTCACATACAGATTAGTGAGGTGACTTGCTTGACATTATCAGTGCTGTTTGAATAGAGATAGGATGCAACTGAAGACCTGACTAACACTGTCATCACTTGGCCATTTTGGTCCTTCCTTTGGGTTCCCTTATCCCAAAACACAAAATCTATTTTGTTCTCAGGTCACCTCTTGCCTTCAAAATTTTTCCTCCCGGTGACCATGTCTAACTGCCAAAGGACAAATTTAAATTTATGAATGAGTTCAAAGTGCTCCTGCAGTGGTTATATCTGCTCCTGTAAGTGCAAGGGCACTCCTGCATTCCTTTCTTCCAGGACTATGGCCTTGCTCTTTGTTTTGCAGAGAGGCCAATTTATAGGAGCCATAATAAAAATACTTAGAAGACAGGGAAAAAAATTTAATTTAAAACCTAAATGAGGGGCCTGGAAGGATGTTTGGTACGGGCTTGACATCTGGAGTAGAAAGTGAAGGCAGCAAGGGGAAATTTATCCAAAATATAAAGCTGAAATCTTAACAGACACAGAATGACAGAGATATGTAATGAGATCAGCAATTACATCTGCCCAATGGAGATATGAAAATTCAGGTATCAAGGTTGCTTGGAGAGCCTTTTCAGTGGGGGAGTATAGCACTAGAGATATTAAGACTGTTTGTCTCAGAAATATAATTGTTACTAAACTTGTAAGACTGTAACAGTCCACGAGGCTGGCAGCATCACTGTTTGAAATAAGAGGGTAATTTTTTTACCATCACTCAATGTCAGTATCCAGCAGGATGGAAGGAAGCCTGCTTCCCTCAAAATACCATGGAGAAAAAAGCCATGAACATGAAATAGCCACGGACAGGCAAAAGTACAGAGAGTGCAGAGTACAGGTCTTCTCAGGACACTCAGTGGAGGAAAATGATGCTCAGCAGCTTCACTCATCCCCTACTCAGAGGAACATGTGCTTCAGGTTACCTAGATTTTGGAAAACATTGCCCCACTCAATCTGTAAGTTTAAAGTGACAGCAAGCATTACAGACCATTCTTATGAAACCTGGGTGTCAACAAAGATTTGAAGCATTCTGACTCTGTGGAACAACAACAACAAAAAAAAAAAAAAAAAAAAAAAAAAACCAAACCAAACAAAATAAAAGCCCAAACAAAAGCACAAAAACGAAAATGAAAACAAAAAGACAAACAAAAAAGAAACCAACCAACCAACCAAAACCAACAAAAAAAAAACCAAAAAACCCCTAAAATTACTCATTTGGGCTAATATTGTGAAGGAAAATGTTTTTGCTTTAGCTGTTTTAAAGTGTAAAACAAGCATGAAGATGAAAACAAAAACAAGAGGATGGATTAAGAATTAGCAAACTGGTGCAGAGTATGTTGGGTAGTGAAGTCTTTTTGCACTGCAGATCCTTGTTTTTCAAAATCATCTCTGATATCCTTCACAAACATTACTAGCAACATGGGATGCTTTCAACCTGAGGCTCTTCACGCTTTTTTGTTCTCTGCTTTGTTTGTTTTTAACTCTGCATTCTATTAAAACTGTGGAGGGAAGAGTCTGTGTTGCTGGCTGCCTCTCTGTAAGCTCAGAGTTTATGAATGTGATTTTGTGTGATTGTTTGTGGTTTTTGGAGTGAACAATTTGAAAATAGGTGTTGTGTAACCTATTTTTATGAAATGGGCAATTTTCTAGCACACTAAAGAACACTTTGGCTTCCTGTACTCAGTTTGTGGAAAACTGATTGAGTGAGACCAGGATCCAACACCCTCGCCCTTGCCACAGAACTCCTGATGGACTATAAGCCAGATGCTGCCTCAGATTATCTCAGTGTCCACACCAACACTGTAAAAATGAGGCATTCATTTTTGTAATAGACTCTTGCATATTTCAATAAAGTCTTTCAAAACCTTGCCTCCTGATTCAGTCCCACTTCAAACCTTTAGAATATTTGAGTACTTGCAGTTATGAATATGTAAAGAATAATAAAATTATTAAAAAATTGGGCCAAGACCAGGAACAACACTGTGAACACTCTGAGTTTTAAGAGGACTTTAAGCCACAGAGAACAAATATGAAAAACTCGGTGTCTAATGAATGTTCAGCACAGCCTTCCTGATGTTCCATCAAGTAGCAGCTGCTAACACCTCAACACATTTGTGTTTCCTCATTTCCTCAATGTTGCATACATTAAAAGAACCCTGAAGGAAGAGAGTTACTGCTCAAATGTTCTTATGCTTCTTTGGGAATTTTATTTCACTGTCCCTGAAAGATGAACAAAGACAGTGATCTCTAAGAGCTTCGTGGACTCAAATCTTCTGGCCAGTAAAGGGTTATGGAAAAATCTTTCAAGAAATAGATGCACCGAAGTAAATGTCCTGGCAGTATTTCAGCATCCTGAAATATGTCTGTTTCCCTGGCAATTTCAACCTCAGTGTCTCGTTGAAGTTTGATGTGGCATTTTTTTTTTTTTTTCCTGAAGAATTTAGGTGAGAACATTCTGGGCATCTCAGACAGGTCTCATTGGAGGTGGTGAGACTTTGCACAGGACCAAGACTAACTCAATACTTTTTTCTAGGGCAGGATCATCACCTGTCCCTGCTGTCTGCAGGCTCCATGTCAAAATACCACTGAGCAAGGTCCCAGAAATTACAAGACTGATATGAGTCTGTATGTGTAGTCAAATATAGGTAAGTTTTTCCCTTATCCTTGAGGTCTAACTGTTGCAATAAGGTAGGAGATGTGTTTAAACCCTTCTTCTCCTCAGAACAGCCATAATGAAAAGGCCTTGGTAGTACCTGTTGGCTGATGCAGAGGAAGACACTGGTTACACAAACAGGCCTAACAGTTCATAATACCACAATAAAAGGTGGCTCATGTAGATGCTTAAGGAATAGGGAAGGTAAAAATGTCAAATCACTAACCTGAAGACATCACACTTAATTTATTGCTCCTGCAGACTTTAGTTATGCAGGGAAATTATGTGCAGGGTTCTCAGCGCAAAAAAAGACATGAAACTGTGGGAGCAAGTCCTGGGGAGGCCACAGAGATGTTCCAAGAGATGGAGCTACTGGAAACAGGCTGAGAGAGATGGGACTTTTTATTCTGGAGAAGAGAAGACTCCAAGGAGATCTTAAAGCCCTTTCCAGTCACTAAAGATGGCTTATAAAAAAGACAGAAAGTAATTTTTACATAAGCACATAGTGATGGACAAAGACAATGGTTTAAAAGTGAAAAAAGAAAAGATTTTTAGCAGATGCTAGGAGGAAATTCTTCCCCTGGAGCGCGGTGAGTCCCTGGCAGGTTGCCCAGAGAAGCTATGGCTGCCCCATTCCTTGGCAGTGTTCCAGGACAAGTTGGAGGGGGCTTGGAGCATCTGGGATAGTGGAAGGAGTCCCTGCACATGACATGAGGTTAGGACATGATAAGCTTTAGCATCATTTCCAACCCAAACCATTCCATGATTCTATGAAATAAGTACTCCCAGAATATTATTAATTTCACTGAAGAACTCAGCTGCCATACAGAGGTCTCTCACTATCCATTTCCCATGCAAGTACTTACCAATGAGTGATATTCTTATTTAGGTTATTCAGCTGGGAATATAATATATTCTGCATTGGCAGGACAGATACTTTTTTTGTTTTGGTTTGTGGGGTTTTTTATTTATTTATTTATTTTGTTCATATGTTTGTTGATTATTGTTTTGTTTTGTTTTGTTTTTTCAGGAAATTCCTTATCTATTTCATATTTATTTGCTTACAACTTTCACTCTGTATTTTCACCATGAGTTTTTTGTGTTTCACTCTAGTGTCCCACAAACAGCAGCAGGGAAGACACTGGATTTTCCATACCTGAATATATTCCTTAAATAAATTCACACTGGATTTGGTCTATAGTGAACCAGTCAGCTGCCTCAGATGGCAAATGCAGCCATGAAACAGAGCACAACCCTTCAGATCCCACGGCCTTGGGATCACATGGATGCAAGAAGTCGATGCCATTTAGGCTAAGAACCAAGATACTGTAAAAGATATGGATAACAAAGCTGGCTCAAAGCATAGCCAGCTTGGCTCAGACCCAGTTGATTTTGGATTTTGTAGTCATGTGTGGTAGCTCTTCTTCTCAGTATTTATGTGATGAGAAGGAAGTAGGGTAGAACAATAAATGGAGAAAATGTTGAAGAAAACGTCCTGATGTCAAGTGTTTTATACTTACCTGCTGCATCTTAATAAGTCATCTTGTTATTTTCTTGCATTGCTGGCACAAGCAGATTTATTTGGATGAAAGAAAACCCAAGGTACTGTTATCAGGCAAATCCCCACTGTGTTTATTTTTTAAAATAAAGATTAAACACATACAACTTTTAAACTTTAATGAGTTTGAGCCTATTCTAAATGGGTTGATTTGTTATCCCAAATCCTTTTGCCATCATATTAATGACTGCCTGCATCAAGGGGCACACAGGGTAATCCCCCATCTCTGGAATGTCAGCTCTGCAGTGATTGCTGTGTAATTAATCAGAGACTGCTGCTGGAATGTGGACATTGTAGTCTGATGCATAATGAAACTTATTAATGGTGTCCTGCATAATTTATGGGATCTAACCATACTAATGTAGGTATAACATACAAACAGTTTTCTTTCACTAAGTCTGTGCATGCCACGAGAAGCTAAGGGCTGGGATCTTTAATTTTTCCGGCTGTTGTTGTGTTGGACCATTTTAGCGGATGTACAGGAGCAATTGATTTCCTGTAAAACCCTAAAAGCTGCCACCCCTATGAGGAATGTTTGCAAACATTCTGTTCCATGGTATTCGTGTTCCCATTGTTCTTTATCTGACTGAGGTTTGAAATCCCACTGGGACAAGCGCTGTATAAACATCAGCGAAGAACAACTCCAACCCCAAGTAGGTGACATTTTATGAGGACAAAAAGGAGCCAAGAAAAGAAGGCATTCTTTTCTTCCTCAGTCTCTTAAGTGAAGTTTTGAAGACAGGACCTGAAGAATGGAGAAATTAATAACCAAATGCAGAAAAATACTTATCCTGGTAACTGTCCAAGTTGGCTATTTCTGTGGAACTCCTTAGCTCTTGTAGACATCCATATACTTGATTATGTGACCAAAATGGAAGATATATGTGGCTAGGACCACAGTAAATGGAAGAAACAGGATTTAATATTTTAATCCCAAAGTATTTACTCTAGGAATAAACAAACCACTTTCTTTATAAGTGGTTTTGAAAGTAAGGTTTTAAACCAGCAAAGTAGGATGCAAATATGTGCAGCCACAAGCACCTCCCCGACCAGTTTGCTAAAAGAAAGAATTACTCCAAACCAAGATCACGCATGCCAAATTTCAGCTTTAGTTTAATTTTTATGGTTGTCGCTATGAACACCTGAATATAGTGGTTTATAATGGCTCCCCTGACAGGCTGTTATAACTTTAATGGTACTAACAATACTACTATAATTAGTGACTTTTGTATTGTATTAACAAATGCCAGAGTGTGCTACCAGTCTTCCAGATGACTTATCCAGGTTTTAATTAGTGTCTATCTTTCTTTTCTTTGTAGAGACATACACTTACTAAAATGACTCAATGCTTTGCACCATGTACAGGTCAAAATATCCACCTGTCAAGTGGGTTTAGAGCTGCATGGAAGGAGGAAACGACTTGCAACATTTTATTAATGGAACAGATTGCATATTTCTCTAAATAGAAATGGGGGGAATTGTGTGACAGATGGATCAAAACCTTCCCGTTGTTGGAAACCAACAGATGAGACAGACTTCTCTTATGGCACTAGCTGGATAGCAAGATGCTGATTAACCAGACCTGAATGAATCTTCTGCCCCTTGGCTCGGAGCATTCATGAGACACAGGGTGATTTTTCTGTATCATATTTTATATCTGAGCAATATGGATGTGGTGTGTGGGTATGAACACGTTTGCACTTATATACATGCATAAATATCAATACAGGCACACACACATATATTAAAGTAACATTCTAAAAGAGTTTCAATTCCCATAAGGAATTGGTTCATAATCAATGTTTAAGTAACCTTTTACTAATACTGGAGTATGCCCAGTGTCAATAAACTTGTGTATGAATAATATTGCCTAATTTAGTAGAAAGCCCTACCTATTAGACATTTAGAACCTCCATTACAAGGCTATCAGCTTCATGTTACTGAAAATAATTTACCAGTTTTTGAAACACCTCCCACAGCACAGTAGCTATTATACAGGATGAGAAGAGCAGTCATGTATGGTCAAACTGGAATAGCAGAATACCTTCAAACAAGTTGTTAGCCACACATTAATCATTACAGTTTCCATCCCACCAAGAGTTACGCAGTACTTCATCTACTGGATGTCATTACTAAGATATGGAAATGCCACTACTCACTGTGGTCTCCGTGAGTGCAGTAAGCTTTACTTGCTCCAACACATATTACAGATTTCAAATTCACTGCTTCCATGGCCTAAGGATAAAGGATGCTTTTAGCTGTTTTTTGGTTTTTTTTGACTTCCTATTTAAACTTTTTAAGTGTAAAATGCAGATGCCACGTATTAAGAGCTGTCCTCTACTCATTAAAAGAGCATATCAAGACTTCTGCTGTCACTTAAATAAGAGAAGCTCAAAGAAGTTGCTGATGTAATAATGTACATTCAGGAAGAAATCGTGAGTGAAGGAGGACAGGCACAAAATCCCCCAGCCTCCAGGAGGAATCTGGCAGATGAATCTGAGCGTGAGGATTGATCCCTAGGTGTGCTCCCCGGAAGAGCCATGGAAGTGATAAAGGCACTGAAACAGTTCACACACTCTGCACTGGAAGATGAATTACATGCATAATGTGTGTTTTTAGCACAGTCAAGTTAAGGACTTGACACTTTGTAAGAAACCAATGGCTTGTTACACAGAAGTCATAATAGTTCCTCCTGGTCCTAAAATCTCTGCATCTGGCATTTATTCCTAAAGAACTACTCTTATGGGATGTGTGTTTCTATTTCTGTAAAGGAGAGAAAGTGGTGAAGGAAAGCGGTTCATTGCCAACCTGAGGGTTCACAGGGCAATTTGCATAAATACAAATCAGTACCCGGAAGGCTTTAGCAGTTTTACTCTTTAGCTGACCATAGTAGAGCTCTTTGGAGGAGTTGTGATGGAAGATTTATTAGACTTTAAAACCCAGGAAATATTAACATATTTAAAGAAGATTCTCGCATGACTCACAAAATGCTGTGCTAGCTTCAGTAATATTTGGGACTTTGCAGAATACTGCAGGACAGCATCCATTTGTAGGATCATGAATTACATCTTCAACTGTCTTTGTGTTAAGTTCTATCACAGTGATGTAGGATTTTGTAGTAACTGGTTACAAGGCAATTCCTGGAACAAAAAAAAACAAACGTTAACCCAATGGAAAATTGCAGATACATTAACAGGCACTAGCACAGCAATAACTCCTTACTGCACTCTAAATTGTGTGAAGTAGTTTATGACCTCTAGGCTTTTTCCTCTCATTTTAACTTTGCAATGCTTAATAAAAGTTATACTCAAACTGCTACACTGCCTTAGAAAATAAGAAATTAATTATGAACACCCCATTTAATGCTGGAGGAGTACAGTGTCCACAGTTTCTTCAAAGCATCAGTGAGGTAATTTCACTGCTACCAATTGAACAGTTATACAGAACACATCTAAATGTGCTCAGTCAATGAATCCTTGGAGTGTTTCTGCTTCATTAACTGTTTACATGGTGACCTCAGTAGAAAGGCTTTAGCCTGATGAAATGCCTGTTTTGCATACTGCCGCAGGCAACAGCAGAATATCTGTTCCTGATTATTCATGATAAACTCAAAATTTAGGAGTAATTCATCAGCTTGCCCAATACTGCCCCATCAGCTCTTGCTGTGTTAACGTCTCCACAGCTTCTGTAAGGCTGTAATAGACAACAATAATGTGCCCATCTCCCATGCTCTCCATTTTCCATAAAGCCAGCCAGATATTTTCATCGGTGTTTCATGAGCATATTTCAAGTATTCTGAATCCTGGACTTTGCATTTGAATGGGATAACTACTTCACTTGTTTTTAATGGTGCTGTTATTTGCCTCATGAATCACAATGCAAAGGAAGCCCATGATATTTAAATTTTATGGTACTGACTTCTGAAGTAACAACTTTCTAACTCAGCACAAAGTGAAGACTAACAATTTACCTTACATGAACTGCTATTTGGTTGACAAAAATAACCCCCAGAAGAACACTGACTATCCACATTATTACCTTGGATATCCCACCATGGAGCTGTGCACAGCAAACAACAGTCACTCATCTTCTGTTCATATACAACAATACAGATAAATAAATGGCATAAGTTTAAATTTCATGATAAGAAATAGCATTTGATAGATGCATTCCAGTTTTCATGTAACACTGTAAGTCAGAAATCCTTCACAATATTGCAGTGGCTTTATTATGCAATTCAAAGGCTAATGCATCATTTTGTTGATGAGATAAAGCTTTAATGGTCTCAGAACACAATAATGACATAATAATTAAGCCTATGTATTTGGCAAATGCTCTGTCTTCCCCTTTTCCGTTCAACTTTCATTTACTATCTATTGAGGGGAAAAGTGATCTCTATCAATATGTTCAGATTATATATAAGATTATACAGGAAATTTTTAATCCCCACATTCTCTGTAGGTAAGGAAAACTAGACTTTTACTGAATACCAAAAGGGAAACCCTGCTTTTGGCAGGCTCCATCAAATATGCATAATTATCTGAAAAAAAAAACCAACAACTAAAGACCCTCACTCAACGCTTTTTTTCATTTTAAGTTGCCCACTGCATACTGCAAATTTTATCCATTTCCCCTGAGACACTCTTGCTGTGGTAGCAGGGAAATGATGGGTTGTAACTGGAGAAGAAGCTTTACTTTATTCCTCTGCAAGAATACCATTGCTCCCTGGAGGACAGTTGCTAGTGATGTGTGTTGTCTGCTATTAAAAGCCTTGAGTAAGGGTCTTCCGCTGCTTTTTAAAATGCAGCTTTGATATTGAGCAGGAGGAAGATGTACAGCAAATCTGAATCACGAGGGTTCTGTGGCCATTTGCACAGCGTGGATTTTGCAGTCCCCTGCACAGATGCAGGCTCCTGGCTCAGAGGCCTCTTTGGCAGTCCTGCAGTGAGTCTGCAGCAGCTTCAATTTTTCAAAAAAATGCACTCACTGAAAGCTCCTCTTTTGTGGGAGGGTCTGCTTTCCCCCTCAAGAACCATATTTCTGTGGAAATCCACAACTCTGACAACTTCTAACACCACAGTTCCCTGCAGCGCTCCCAGCACTGTGTCTGCTCAGGCTGTAAAAAGGAGGCTTTGCAATCTGGGACAAGAGAGTGAAGATGTGAAGACAAGTTGGACCAGATCTTTTGATGGTGGGAACTGACAGAGTTACATTTATTTTGGTTCTGCAGCATCAGCCACTGCTGTCTGAGGGATCAGCCATGAAATAATAAAACTTGGGATTTATTTTAGGAATATCTTCCTTTTGCCTGCCACATTCCTTTATATTTTGAAAAGAAAACCTGTGGAGAGAAGGAATCTATGTTCTATAAGTTCAGTTTAAGTCAATAATATTTAAGGAGGAACCAGGGTTTTTTTTAGGACAGTTATGTTTTCAATAAATATTTATTCCCCCTTTTAAATATCAAGATTTGGGCAGAATCTTAGGTTTTAATGGATACAGTTTTAAAAGATGTAATTTCTCCATAAATGCATAAATGCAGAAAACCTATATAGACATTTCTTCATCTTTTACCCTCTCCCTTGTCATAAATAGGACTTTAATATTCAGGGGTCTTCTATGGATCACACAGCAGAATAGAATAAACCTACAAGCTTTTAACTTCTGTGAAAACACTATACAAGAAATAGTGCCATTGCTAAAAATAGCAAAAGTGGCAAGAAAATTTCCCATTTGTTGTAGGGTCATGTGATGTGCTTACACATAAATATCTTCTACTCAAAGCATACGGGTGTAGGTTCCTAATTAAGTATTTTATTGTTCAAATCTCTTGATTTTAACAAAATAAAAATACAAAAATATGCTCAACTAGATAAAATATTTCCTTTTTCCTGAAAAATGGATTTCTGTCCCATTTAATTTTGAGCAGAATGTTTGGAATTTTTTTTTAAACACTAAATTGAATTATATTTTGCTTTGATTTTTTCAAGCTGGGTTTTTTCCAGTAATGTAAAATGTTTTCTAAAACCAGACTACATTAATTGATTGTAAATACTA
>VXBU01011538.1:180406-194380 GCA_013400315.1 Bombycilla garrulus
TTTTTTCCTAGGAGGTATTTAAAATCACCTGGAGGACAAGAGAGCCATTGATCTCAACCAGCACAGCTTCATGAGGAGACAGTTCTGCTTGTTAAACCTGAATTCCTTCTACAACAAGGTAAGACACCTAGCTGATCTAGGAAAACCCAGAGATGGCAGCATTTTGGAATTCCATAAAGCTTTTGGTACTGTTTCTCAAAGTGTCCTTCTGGAAAAAATGTCCATCTCACAGCTGGATGAGCATATCATGCAATGGGGGAGCAACTGGCTGGCTCATGGGCAGCACACAAAGGGTGACAGAGAATGGGGTGACATCAGGCTGGCAGTCTCCCACTAGAGCGGTTCCAGAGGGTTCCAGCCTTGGCCCAGTTCTCTTCAATGTCTTCATGAGCAACTTTGATGCAAGACTGGAGGGAATAAAAAGTTTACTAACAATACTAAACTGGAAGGGAATCGGCAGTTCCCTTGGGGTTAGAGTGGCCCTACACAGACCTCGACAAATGAGAAGGCTGGGAAATCACCAACCATGTGAAGTTCAACAAGGGCAAGTTCTGGATTCTGCACCTGGGATGGGGCAACCCTGGATGTACACACAGAGTGGGGAATGAGATGCTGGAGAGCAGAGCCATGATAAAGGACCTGGAGGTCCTGGTCAGTGGCAAGGTGAGCTTGAGTCAGCAGTGCCCTGGCAGCCAAGAGGGACATCCCTGTCCTGAGGGCATCAGGCCCAGCACGGCCAGCAGGGAGAGGGAGGGGATTGTCCCACTCTGCCCTGGGCTGGGGAAGCCCCTCCTTGAATATTGTGAGCGGTTTTGGGTGCCTCAATACCAAAGAGACATTAAGCCAATAGAGAGCCTCTAAAGGAGAGGCAAAAGGAGCAGTGAAGGGCCTTGAGGGGAAGCCATGTGAGGAGCAGCTGAAGGCACTGGATCTGTTCATGTGGAGAAGGGGAGACTGAGGGGAGACCTCATGATGGTCTCCAACATCCTCATGAGGGGAAGAGTAGGGGCAGGCACTGATTTCTTCACTGCAGTGACCAGTGACAGGACCTCACGGAATGGCCTGAAGCTGGGTCAGGGGAGATTTAGGTTGGACATCAGAAAAAGTTTTTTCTCACTGAGTGTGGCTGGGCCCTGGAACAGAGTCCTCAGAGCAGTGGTCACAGCACCAAGCTTGTCTGAAATCAAGAAGCATTTGGACAAAGCCCTCAGACACATGCTGGGATTTTTGGGATGTCCTGTGCATTGCCAGAAGTTGCTCTTGATCATGGTTGGTCCCTTTCCAACTTGGCATATTCTATAGTTCTATGATTCTATGGCCCTATGATTCTACTGATCTATGATTCCAGGGTTCCATGATTCCACGGTTCCATGATTCTATGGTTCTATGACAAAATAACAGGAATTTCTCTGATGCAAATATCTGTCAGTGCAGACTATCTTATGGCACAGTAACTGTGGCTTAGAAATCTCATTTGCAATTGTATAGGGAGAGATGAGGCAGTGCTACGTAAGCCTGTTATGATGTTCTATATCCAGGAATGAGGACAGAGGAACTAATATATGACTTACTGATACAAATATTGAAAGTTCTGCCAAGCACTGAAACATTGGTCCCAGTTTTAGGGCCTCTAGTTACCCTCTTTGGCAGTAAAGCTTGGCTGAGGTTTCCACTGAAATTTTCCACAGGGTTATTTCTGTCTTCCACAAGATTGTTTCTCTTGCCCATTGATGCCCCTTCCCTGAAAGTGTTGAAGGCCAGACTGGATGGGCCTTTGTGCAACCTGGTCTAGTAGAAGCTGTCCCTGCACATGGCCATGGGTTTTTAAGGTCCAATCCAAACCTTTCTGTGATTCTACTGCAGTGGCTTATCACCAATGATTATCAGGACTAGCAGTGGCCATACGGAGAGGGAAGCATTTTGAGAGTTAGATTTGGACATGGATGAGAAGCACAGATGTAAAACATGACTAAATGCAAAACCCATTTTGTTGTCTGTCTTTCAAGCTCATCAAGATGGGTTTCCTCCAACTCAACATATTCTCTGATTCTATAACTCTCTTTTCACTGAATAACATATTTACCTCCTGCCATTTCACCAATACCTGTGTGTGCCAGCCAAGCCCATATGAACTAAAAAAGTCTATTTACTCAAATGGTGGTGAAATTAAAAATAATAAAACCCCCCATTCAATTAATAAATGTTCAAAATCATTCAGATGTAGCACATGAGTGCTACAGAGGTAAAATGCTAATGTAAGTAGAATATGCAGAGAAATTACAAAAAAACCCCAAACAACTATAAAACAAATAAAAAACTCCACAAGAAAAACAAACAAACAAACAAACAAACAAACAAACCAACCAAACCAAACCAAACCAAAAAAAACCCAAAGCCCACAAACAAAAACCCACCAAACAAACCCCCACCAACCAACCAAACAAGAGAAAAATGCTCAAACACTCCCCCTCCCAATCCAAAACAAACCAGTTTAAACTTTATCTTAAAATTCTTTATTCAGAAACTTATAAGATATCTATAACTTAAGTCTTGGGAATATATATAATAACAAGGTGAAAATAACATTAAATTACCCAAATGCTCTCTTCAATTGTAATGCAGAATAATGCGGGGTTCCATAAACATTCTGTCTTTCATTTCAATAAATATTTGAAGGAAGAAGGAAAACATCAGTCAGAGTTATTTTGAGGCTATAATCTATAAGATCCTCTGTTGTAGCTTTTCAGTAGATGCACTAGATATGCTGCAGCCAGACCCTTTCATAAGTCCAGAGAATAATAACGATGTAATTTAGCACAGCATTTCCATGCCTGTTGATTTGCTTTCATAGAAGCGTTGGTTCTTTGCAAGATTGTAATACTGTGATGGAGCCTCTGCTCTGAGACCTGATTCAGCATCTTTATTCAGGTAGAGTAATACTTTATATATCAAAACTGAGTTGCAAAAGGATAGGAAACCCAGTTGTTTCAACACAGAGTCCATAGGTCTCCGTAAAAGATTCAAAAGTTTCTTCACTGATATTTTTTCACGTCTCTCAGATTTTTTATGCCTTGTATGATGTCACATATTGGGAGAGAGAACCCCAGCTGTTTGAATTTCAGGCAGATAACAGCAAATGCCTCATTTATTACTAGTCAAATTTGAAGTTTTCTAGGATAGGGACATCCCTTTTTATTCTGTTCTTGCACAGTGCATCTCAGACTTCTGTTCTTTAAATAGTGAGGTAAGGTAAGAATTATCAGGAAAAATAGAAATCTCTCTTCACGTTTCAGTACATGATCCACCTGTCCATCCAGTTCACAGTTTGAACCAATTTTAAGCAATAACCCAAATTATTCCGCTCTCTTAAACATCTGCTGGTACTGAGAAAGATTTCTCCCCCTGATTTTGATGGGTTTTTGGCAGGGATAAACCTGGCCCTGCATGTCTAACCTATGTGCTGGGCAAGCAGCAGAATTAGAGAATTGAATAAATTTCCTTTGCCTCCATTTGCAAACTGTGAAATAATCTGCACATTTAATTCTATCCTTTGCATATTATTTTCTGAGTAAGGACACAATTGGCTGCAGATATGACATCTTTGTGACAGTGTGTCTGCAGCAGCACTGAAAAGAAAGGGGGAAGGATCAGGGTCACAGAGAGGACAAAAGGAAAAAATAGCTGTCTAAATCATATATCATTAAAGTGATGCTCATTGAATTACCTCTCTTAGGGCCTGTCAAAACATGTGGTGCCCTTGCAATATGATGTGAATTAAATGCCTTCTGGCCCCTGAAATATTGTTTTCAAGGCCAAATGTGTACTTTCACAGCTTCTCTGTAGTAACTACTAAGAAATGCTTGAAACATGCTGATTGACTCCGATGATTAGCAAAAAACAACTCAGGAATACAGCAATGTGAGCAATGTGTGGCAATAGGATTTCAAGGGAAAAAGAAAAGACATGTGGGCACTTGCAGGACTTTAGTGATGGCCACTGACAGCTCCACCTACTGAGAAATTGGTCAACACCACTTAAAGTTGCCCCTGGGAGAGAAAATGTAGATGTCATAGATTCACAGAATGATTTGTTTTAGACGGGACATTAAAGACCATCTCGTTCCAACCCCCTGCCATGGGCAGGGACATCTCCCATCAGACCAGGTTCCTCAACTGTTGCTGGATCAACGTCAATAGCATTAACTGACTTAATCCTTTTAGTAATATAACCTTATTTTGTCCCCTGTGAGCGGGAAAGAGCTGTTATCTTTTTGAGAGACCCCATGCAGACCTCAGAGGGCCCTGCACGGTGGCTGTTATCAGATTGGAGACACTCTTTTCTCCCAGGTACCAAGAGGCAGGAGGAGAGAAAATGGTCTGGAGTTTCACAAGGAAGGTTTATACAGGATATTGGGAAAAACACCTTTCCTGGAAGACTCATCACAGCACCACAACAACTCCATGAAGTCTGGTTTCCTCCCAGCCACTCAGACCATTGAGTACCAGAGAAATTGGCTTTTCCTCTTGCCTCCCACTGAATTTCAAGTTTTGACTAATTCTGATAATCGTGAATTTTGCCTGTATTCATTGCTGGTTCTATGTTGTGAGGTTGTTTGGTTCTGACCAGATCATCAGACCTATTCTGCATAACTAGAAAGAATTGGTACTTCTTTTAATTTAAAAATTCATCTCCTCTTTCCATCAAGAGGCACAGTGGCTTCTTGATTACTGGGAAGCTCCAAGAATGTGTCCAGAAATTAGTGTCTGTAGGACCAGGACAAATATAGTTAATGTGTGAGGAGGTGAAATCTCACATAAAATGATGTGCTGTCAAAAATATGACTTTGTGGAGAAAAATTGTACCATTATTCATCTTAGACATGAATATTTTCAGGGGGAGCTGGAGGGTGACCTCACTGCTAAATTCAGGTATTCAAAATTCATAATAAAAATGTTCCTCCAAAGCATTCACATTTCACACATTTCACTTTAGATTTCTAATTTTTTCTTGAGCCTGTTATTTAACATATCTATTATGCATGTCAGCTTTTCTCAAGATGATATTGACTGGAATTTTTTTTTTTAATCTGCTTCTCTTCTTGTATTTTTAGTGAAATTTGCAGGGGATAATATTTTTTTCACTCTTGAAACCACAATTTTGAAGAAAATAAAAATATTGTGATGCTTGCAACAGAAATGTTAAAATCAACATCACATTTGTTCATGTTAATTATAACAGCTTCATGATTTCCAGAATAAGGACAGTTTTTCATGCCAGAATCATGGTATGAAATCTATGTCGCCATTTTGTATAGAGGCCACCTAAGAGTTCTGGGAATTGGATATTATAATCTTTGATTCCTTAAGAGAACTTAAATAAACTGAAAATTAGAGAGATTACATGACTCTCCTCAGAGAATACAGTGTACCAGTGACAGATAAAGATGCAAAGCTCAAATCAGTTTGATTCTAGTGCTTTTCTCTACCTAAAGTACCCCAAGAATATTCCACAAGGGTTCTCTAGATGCCCCAGCATCACCAACATACGCCACAATTTTCTTTTTTAGTGAATTATTTTTCTTAGCACTACTGCAGATTTGTATTTGGTTTTGGGTATTTTTTATTTATTTGTTTGTTTGTTGGCTGTTCGGTTTGGTTTGTTTTTGGTGTTTTTTGGGTTTTTCTTGTTTTTTTTTTTCCTTGTTTTTTTGTTTTGTTTTGGTTTGGTTTTGGTTTTGGTTTGCTTTGTTTTGTATCTTTTTCATTTGGGTCAAAGCTATGCAGTGAGTTTTAAGAAATGAGGGGCAATACTGACATCTTATGTATTCTGTGAACCTTGCAAAGATCATGTTCAGGATATGAAGGAGACATGACAGGGCCAGGACTCTAAGCAGTTCTGAAGAACATCTTTACCATATACCACAACATCAGGGCAGCACATGCAGAGGCCTCCATAAGAGAGAAGACTGACAACTGTTGTTTTCTTACCCTTTCATATTATCCCTCTTGTGGTTGGCAACATCTTCAGCACAGAATGGTTTTCCTTAAATTCATCACCCTTTTATTTAGCAGTTACTAACGGTGATTGAGACTGTATTCAGCATTTTACAACAGCAGTAAGAAATCTTCTTACTCATGAAAAGTTGCACTTATTTTTATGGTCCAGAAGATAATCTGTGTAAAACCTCTTTATACATTCCAGTTTTGGTAATATGACTTCTACAGCAATTTTGTAGTAGGAAGATGCCTTCTTTGCATGAAGAGGTTGAGACTTCAGCACAGATATATCTCCTAGGGGATCCCATTATTATAGCTAGAAAAAAGGCTGGATAGTGGATAACTACTAGGAACCCAGTTCTGCAGAAGTCCCTGGAGCCCTCATGCTCCATGTAGCCTTGATGCCAGCTCACACAATTGTCTTGGGAAGAGCAAGGGAGAAGATTTCTTGGTATCCAGACCCTCAGCACAGACAGGCTTTGCTGCCTGTGGTCTTGCCGCGCAGAAAACACGACAGCCAGTCCTGACCTATGTGCTAGGTCATAGACAAAGTTGTTAACAAGCCAGGGAAGGAAGAACACAGATGTTCAGGCACCTGGGTTGTCATTCCAGCCACTGCTCCTCACTGCCTCCAAAACAAAAGGGTATTGCTTGGTTTTGGAAGGTAAGAGAGTCATCTTCCTTGGTGGGAAGCAATTTTTGGAATGCTGACTGCATGCATGAGTCCTGGCTAGTTCCCATAAGTACAGCAGCAAAAATCTAGCATGTTTTCATCCAGAATGCCTGGGGTGTTGTCTGAAGTTGGTGTCTCACCTGTCCTGTCTTCATGCTGTGATCAAACAGAGGGAGTGCTTGATTTTTCCCATCTTCTGTAACTCTTTGCTATTTTTTAGGGATTTTGAGGTGCTGAGCACTTCTGTGAGATGCTGAGCACCCTGAAGTTTCAGTGATTACCAACTAGAGGTGTGCAGCACCCTTCAAGACTGTGACTCACAAGAGCAATTGTGTTGAAAGGGAAAAGAAGTCTTGCCCTGTTAATTACAGGTTCAATTAAAAAACAACCCACATCCAGAGAACAACTCAAGAGGAAACTCAATGCACAGTACATTTGAAATGTATGAGACAAACAGGCCTTTTTATTAGTTTGAAGGTTAATGTGTTCATTAGATTACATCAGTTCATTATGCAATTGTTCCTGTTCCTGCAGTATGATATGTAGCAATCAACAGGAGCATTTCAGGGAAAAAAGAAAAGGAAAAAAAAACCACATTAATTGTTGAGCATGAACAATTAAAAAGATGAACTAGACAGAAAGTTCATTTTATCAGACATGGTAGGCACATTTCATCAAGGCAAAAAGATAATTTTTTTGAGATGCAAATAAAATAGTAAAACAAGTTGGCTTTGAAGGCACAGAGATGCAGATTTGGGCTGACAATGTTTATGATGACCACAGCTTTCTTGGTTTTCCCCTTTACCCTAACATAATTGCTTTTGACTGGGCAAATCATGTTGTTCGTGTTGTAATGTCATTGCGATTTATGATTCCATAAGGCACTTGAAAAGATTTTTTGTTTTTATACACTTTGCATTTCATTTTAATGCCATCTAAGGAAATTGCATACCTAAAGCTGTACGTGTTACTTTTTATTAAATAGCAAATGGTATAATCCTTTTTTTTTTCTCTCCCCTGTTTCTTGATTACAATCAAGATGTGTTTTAGATTTTATTACAGAATCGCTTTCCTACTCAATTAGAACCTTAAGGTTAATTTCCGCTTATACTTCACAATAAATGTCAAGCTTAATGTAGATTTTACATGAATGTAGGGGGAATACCCATCCACAGGGGTTACACACAGCCTTGTGGGAAGATTCACACACAGCACCAAAAAAAAATTGTAATCTTGTATGCAAGAAATGACACAGACTGCATGAAGACCATTGGGAGTTTCATAGCAATTTCAGGTGAAAAGTACCCAGGTACTGTGACAGTAGAAGAAGATTTTACCATAAAAAATATAATATATAGACAAAATGTAGTTGAGGACTGATCTGCCAGCACCTAGTCCATGTGGAATTCACCTAGTGTGGGGAAACTAATATTCTATGGAAACCTTCCTCCACCATACTGTGGCTCCCTGCAGCAAAAGAAAGGATCCTGAGGACTCCTCTTGAAGAATCAAAAGAGGTCAAAGGTCTGTATTACTCCCATAGATTTGGATAATTATTATTTCTCCCAATTATTTGTATTAAAAGTTTGATCATTTCCCAAATAAAAATACATTAGAGGCTCCAGGGTCTAAGGAAGAAAAAAATGTCAAAATTATTACAGTGTTAAAATTTCTCATTAATGTCTTTGTAATGAATTATTTATTCAACAAATTATAGTAGAATGTAAATAAGAAAACACTAATGTTACAGTCGATTTCTATATTTTCTCAGCAAAAAGGATTTGCCACATACAAAATTTTACAGATTTGTGAAATGAATTTGTAACACCTCATGACAGCACATGTTATTATCTCATGGAAGGTTTTGCATGGAAACTTCCAAATGGAATATTTTTCTATGGATACTTATGGTTACAAAATCCATTTATTTTTCTTAGAAAGATAATTTTTTGTCTTCTTTGAGTTTTCCTGCAGGAATCTTTTATTCATCCTTCTTTTCTTTCCCCTCCCCTCCCTGAAAAGGAAACAGGAAAAAAAAATAAGATCAGAGCCTCTAATTCCAACAGTTTTCATTTAAAGTTCAATGAGATCTAGTCATGAGAGTAAAAAAAATGCTGCAATGGATATGAGATTTGTGCTCTACATTTTTAATATTTTCACTCTGTTTTGGAGAATTATTAATAGATGCTTGTAACAAGAAGGGAATTTTAGCCTTGCCTTTTTGAAAGGACATGAGAAGCTAATGTGCAAGACAGGTGCTAAGGGATTAAAGTTTCAGCATGCAAGATTAAAACATATACAGAAAAAAAACTACCACAGGCCTAATAAGCTATTAATGTATATCTTTATCTATTTCAAGCAAAAGGTTCTATAATAAAAAAAAGTATGCACAAACAACCCTACATAAATACATACACATAGAGTTATAAAATAATAATTTATATGTGTAACCCAATGGGAAACCAGCCAAGATATTCAGATTTAACTGACAAGCAGTAGCTGCAAAGCTTCTGATATATACCTAAGGGGCAACATTTTAGAAAAGAGATAACAAGAAGATATTATATTAATATTAATAAAGTTTTATTTCCAAAGGGAAAATATGATCAAGTACTTTGCTTTCTAGGCTGTCTTTTTTTTTCTTTTTTTTTTATATTTCTGTTAAGCTAGAAACAAAATTATCCTAACTTAACCAGTTGCTCCTTTTTCATATAATCATTTTAAATTATACATGAAAAAAATAAGGGATGGTGAGCAATGAGGTTAACAGAGCCATACTCCTCAGATGATGTGTGATGAACAAGGCTCAATGCCAAACATTTTTAGCCAAGTCAAGTCAGTCTATTCATGTTCATGTACCATAAAATTTGCTTTTACAAGGGTAACTATAACATTTGCATTAGAAAGGAACACATGAAATCCGAAAGTCTTTGCATATATCCTGAGTACTTCTATTATGATATATAAAATGAGAATGTGAATTCTAACTTTACATAAATCTTGGCTTCATAGCTGATGAAATTTTATAATGGATTACATATTCCCTGAAGGCTCAGGAAGCCAAGATCTGTTTCCTTTTGTTAGCAACACCCTATTCAAGGGCGGCCTTGCAAGGTCTTAGGCCAAATTTCACAGAATCACTGAATAAGCTGAGTTGGAAGAAATCCTCAAGGATCATTGAGTCCAGCTCCTGGCCCTGCACAGGATCATGCTTAAGAGTCACACTCTGTGCCCAAGAGTATTTGCCCAAATCTGGAGGTTTTCTCTTTTGACTTTATCTTCAACTAATCAAGAGTAATTGAAGGCTTGAATTTATTTCAGGTATGTTAATTTTCACCGTGTCAGAAGCCTCTTTCTTATCAAGGAGGCCCAGATACTTGAGGTACCGTTGGCTGATCAGATGAAAACTGTTTGGAAAACTTATTTAAAGTGCTATCAACTAGAAACATATCTACTTTTACCTTCCCTTCTCCCTCTTTCTCTTTTTCTCCTTAACTTCAGTTGAGGAGGAAAGATCCTGAAGTCAAGTACTTATAAATTGAGAAGAAGGAAGAATTTTTTTTTTCAGACAGGCTAAGCATTCCTAATACTATTCATTATGAAAATTTGATTTTATGGTTCAACTTCAGGGAAAAAAGACAAACAGAGAAACTTAAATTTAAGTGAAAGAAGTAATTGCTCACACTAGGAGTTTTCTGAATACAACCTTCTATCATTGTTATTATTATTATTTATTGCTGTGCAAAGTTTTCATTGAAGTCCACTCAAGAAAACAAAATGCAACAAATCTAAAAAAAAAAAATCTAAAAAATTTAAAAATTGGGTTTTTAAAAATGTGATAATCAGATCTAATGTGCCAGTTTCCCATTCCCCTCATTTTTTCTTTGAGTATCTAAAATCTTCAGCTAAGTAGAGATTTCATCTGCATCGCAAAATTGAAATGACTGTTTGCTTGATGAGCACATTAACTCTGAAATCTACAAGACATATTGGTAAACTTGATAATGAAGCCTTAAAATAAGGATAGTCAAGATGTTCCTAAATCCAAAAAAAACCCAAAAAAAGGTAAGAGACACCTTGGAAGAACATTAGCATAATTATCACCAAACAGCAAAGGGAGATTATCTGAATATGCAGAAAGAGACTGTACAGCTCTAAAATGTCTTTAACATGAGACCAGATAATTTGGAATTGGAGAGCTCATAAAGTTCTCTTCCACTGCCACAGCATGTGTCAGCGATGCCCACTGGGGAAGATGTACACCATCAGCAAAGTCACACTAATGTCTCCAGATCAGAGCCCTGCTTGTTGATATTCTATCAACTCTTCTTGCTTCTCTTGATGTGTACAGTCCAAAGCCGCATCAAATATTTCACTTTAATAATCCAGCAGTGTAGAGTAGATCAGAGTAATTATTTATGTTGCAGATGTCATTTCTCTTTTTATGTTACGAAATCATATGCCATGATGATAATATTAATAATTATTTTTTGTTATCCTCAATAGCTCTCAGTTCCTTCTTAACAGAGATAATTCCCTGCTAGCATTTCCTGATCTTGAGTTGAGTGTTTCAATATTTCCACCTGCAAATAGAAATTCACATTTAACACTCCTTTTACAGAAATTCTTTTTAGGTTTTTGTGCTCATTCTCACTGAGCAACAGAAAATGTCATACCTTGAACAGAGATTTCAAAAACACCTTCATATATGCAGACATATGAACCTGTCTGGTTCCGTCCAATACACTGCTCCACTGGCCATTGACACTTTCCATGAATCAGCCAAATTCTTCCCCACACGCTTTCTTCCTATGCAGTTAATTTCTCATTCCCATCTCCCTCCATTTTAACCCCTTTAAAACAGCCAGTACAAATGTCCTGCAGAAAATGCCTGCAGGGAGGTGGATAAGGGATTTTTGGAGAGCATTCATTTTTATATTCAAGGCAAGCAGAGCATCCTGTAATTGTAGTTTTTCTTCAGAACCATGTAAAAAAAACTCCACTTACCTTCCTCTGGCAATTGAAACAAGAGCAGCAGAACTCAGGTTGTCTTATTTTCTTGTGCGTACTCATTTAAACACAAACCATATTTTGCCTTCCTTTGATACTGCTGATATCACAGGCAAAGAACAGGTCAGGCCAGCTGTATCTCTGAGGCCAAGGAAGCTCACTTCCTAGAAGAAGAATGATCGCTACCTAGAGGAGACCATTAATCATTCATTCAGCTGCTAATACACAGACTACCCTGAGACAAGATCTTCTGAAAAATTAAAATATGTAAATGAAGAGACTGATATTGCAATATTTAATCTATATTGTATTTTTCATCGCAAGGAATCCCAAAGAAGTTCATAAACAGCAAATATCAGAACCACACAGAAGAGGAGTGTCTAAATTTAAATATGGTGTGACTGTTCATAAGGGATGTTTTATCCCAGATTTTTCTGCAACATACTTACCTTCTGTTAATCTAAATTATTGTGTACATCGAGAAGAACACAAACCACAATTTTTCTTGTATTTATGGTTAGCATAAATGTCTAAACAACACTGCCTAGACTTTCACAGATGACAAAAATCTGTTAGCTAGCATCCATGAATATCAGGACATGGTCAAAGGGTTACACTTTCTATAAAACAGAAATCTTCCCTATAAAAAAATTATACAGACTAGGGTTGGTTGTGTTGTGCAGAGACAGGACTAGAACGTAGAAAGTATTGGTTTAGTTTAATAAATGCTGGGTTCTGCACCTGGGATGGGGCAACCCTGGATGTACACACAGAGTGGGGAATGAGATGCTGGAGAGCAGAAGCATGGAAAGGGACCTGGAGGTCCTGATCAGTGGCAAGGTGAGCTTGAGTCAGCAGTGCCCTGGCAGCCAGGAGGGACATCCCTGTCCTGAGGGACATCAGGCCCAGCATGGCCAGCAGGGAGAGGAAGGGGATTGTCCCACTCTGCCCTGGGCTGGGGCAGCCTCACCCTGAATATTGTGGGCAGTTTTGGGTGCCTCAATGTAAGAAAGTTCTTCAGCTGTTAGGGAGCGTCCAAAGGAGTCCACGAGGACAGTGAAGGTCTGTGAGGGGAAGCCGTGTGAGGAGCAGCTGACGGCACTGGGTCTGTTCAGCTGGAGGAGACTGAGGGAACACCGCAGTGCAGTCACAGCTTCCCTGTGATAGAAGAGGAGGGGCAGACACTGATCTCTGCTCTGTGGTGACAGTGACAGGACCCCAGGTCCTGTTTCCCTTGAAGTTGTGTCAGGGGAGGGTTAGGCTGGATATCAGGAAAAGGTTCTTCCCCCAGAGGGTGTTTGGGCACTGGAACAGGGTCCCAAGAGAATGGCCACAGCACCAAACTTGATGGAGCTCCAAAAGCATTTGGACATGACTCCCAGCCACAGGGTGGGATTTGTAGGGGTGTCCTGTGAAGTGCCAGGAGTTGTACTCAGTGATCCCTGTAGGCCCCTTACAACCCAGAATATTCTGTGAAATCTGAGTGCATTGTGTAGTTCTGACCTCAGATTGATTTATAGGAATTCTCTGTGGTCCCTTCTCCTTTTGTCTCACCTTTTGTTGTAATTTGTTGGCAGAGGAAATTATTTCTGGTAAAAACTCTGAAGGAGAGAGACAACTTGGCAGGGTTCTAACACAGTCAATTACTGTTGTACTTAAGTAAATTGTAGGTTTATAGGTTGTTACATTGAAATTCTAATGAAATAATATTTTTCACAGAAATAAATGCAGGAAAAATAAGGAACAAAGAGTGTTTGGTAAAACTAAGGATATTTTAAAAAAAAGATATATTTTCCTTTTCTCTCCTACCAGTCATTGAAGATATAGAGAAGAGCTTGAACATGGTAAAGTTTCTGAACTGGGTTGATACAATATTCATGTGCAGATAGAGTAATCATAAGAAAATTTATGTCCTTGATCAATCAAGAAATTTTTCTCTGGATGGAACAATCACAAACTATTAGTGACAAACAGACACATCTAATAGTATTGGGGGGAGACACGAAGCAAAATTCCTCTCAACTACAGGAAAATTCTCTCAACTAAAGGAAAAATTTTTCAGATAAAAATCTTGCTAGTTTAATATATCTCACAGGAGTCACAGAATATTTTCTTTGGATCCTTAAAAACAGGAGTCTCAGCATAGGCTGTATATGTCAAGCTCCAGGAACTAATCTGCACTATTTTACTCTTTTATTTCAGTCATCAGTAATCCACAGTACCTGCACTAAAATTAACAAAGAGCTCTTAGAAAAAGAGGGGTTTTCAAAAGTGCCAAATATTCACCAAGTTTTT
>VXBU01011539.1:0-52286 GCA_013400315.1 Bombycilla garrulus
TGCTTTGCAGAGAGGTGCTGGTTTAGGTCTCTGTGAAGGATTATCAGAGTAGAAAGTTGGAGAAAGTGCTGTAAATTGAATTAGCTCTGTGAGACTCCCCATTGGTCCTGTGCCTCTGCTCCAGGCCACCTTTGGATTGGAGTGTCCTCAGAGCCTCTCTGAAGCCTCAATGCTGTTGATATGATGCAAGACACACTTTGAAGTGGGGACATGTTCATTTATCCTCTGTTCCAATCTGTCTGATTTCCTCTACAATGCTGTCTTTTTTTGTTTGTTTGTTTGTTTTCTTCCTTTGGTGAAGAATTTTCAATGCTTTGAATTGTCATAGGCTCATCTAACATTGTCATCTGGAAGGACATTTGAGGTCTCTCTGGGAACCTCTGGTCAAAATATGTCCAGGTCAGGTTGCTCCTTTCTCTGTCTTTTCAAGTTTTATGTATCTCCAATAATGAACCCTCCTTATTATATCCAGTTAATTCCTGTATCCAGTTCAAATTTCCCATGTTGTAGCTTGTCATCGTTGCCTCTTGTCCTGTCACTGTAAATCTCATTTTTTCTTTTAACTCCCTATCATCTCCTGCAGTCAGGCTGTAGTGCACCTGTCCTGTGCCATGGGATTATCCCATTCCAGAGGCAGAACTTTGCTTTTGCCTTTGCTGACCTTCATGAAGCTTTTATAGCTCATTTTTCCAGCTCATATATCCTAGGCCAGTGATATTCCTTAGTTAAATTTTCACCCAGCATCCAAAAAAACAAAGTGTAAGTTACTTTATTCTTCCAAAATGAATGTTGGATTCATGTCAGCCTTTCTTTTTTTTTTTAATGAGTTTTCAAATAGATTGTGTGGTTTGCCGAGTATCCCCATAGATTCTAGTTTTAATAATAACTACTCCTTTTGGGTTTTTCAGATATTTGCTTTACAAAATGCTGAAATAAGTCTGATATTTCAGAAAAAGCCCACTGTCACACAGTAAAAACGGATTATTTGAAAGAGGATTCAAACTCGGCACTCAGGCTAGACAAGCGAAGCACACAGCTAAACCTCTGAAAAGAATTATAGCAGAGGTCTGGAAAATCATATCTAAAAGTGCAAAGGGAACCAATAGTTTCTCCCAATATTTGTCCTATGACTAACACTGAAATGCAGCAAGGTTAGCGCAAACAAAGGAGGGTATTTTTTCACACCATGCCCCAAAAAACCCCAAATTAGCCTCTCAAGAGCCACAGATTTTCTTTTTTGTAGACAAACCCTCTGAATCTGAAAGAGATTTAGGAGGTTAATAAGAGGTACAGGCTGCCTGCCAGGATTTGTAGTCTTACAGGAGAGATAATCATGGATTCCCTTAGATGGGATATTTGCTGTACTGTTTCCAGCTCACAACCTTGGCACTCAGTTCTGTGCTTTTGCCCTACTTTCTTTTGCTATCTCACCTTTGGAATGGGGTGGACTTGTGGATTTGAGTCTCTGCACTCGTAAACACACGCAGGGTGTTCATGTGCTGCTCAAAATCCAATGTCACAACTTCCATGAACTTCTGCTGAACTTTCCTGAATTTTTTTTTTTTAACTTTTCTGAGCTTGGCCTCAAGGGTTTGGGTTGAGGGTTTTTTTACCTCTTTAGTGGTTTTTTTTATAGGGTTTTGTATTAGTGGCTCACAGATGATACACATTTGGCTGAAATGCTAGCAGAACTTAACTAGGTGGGAGTGACTATGTACCAAATATGAGCTTTGCGAGGTCTTTATGCAGGGTAAGAGCATTTCTGAAACTCTGAGTTTACTACCTGAGTATGTACTGCCACCTTAAGGCTTGTTTAATGCTGCTTCACCTCATTAATTGAGATCTTTTAACCACAGAAATGTGGAAATGCAGCCCTGCCAGGTGAGAATCCCTTCCCTCCACCTCCTGTAGTTTTTGGTCTTTCAATGCTACCCCACTGCCAGCTAGAGACACAGTTCTGCTTCACCAGCTCCATCAAATCATGGAACTGTTGGGCTGGAAAAGCCCTCTAAGATCAGAGTCCAGCCATTATTCCAGCACTGCCAGGTCTTCCACTAAACTGTGTCCCCACGTGCCACATCCACACATTTCTTGAATGCTTCCAGGGATGGTGACTCCACCACTGCCCTGGACAGCCCCTTCCAGTGCTTGAAAACCGTTTCCGTACAGAAATTTTTCTTAATATCCAATCTAAACCTCCTTGCTGATACCTGAAATTCCTTCCTATTTAGTGCATTTTCCATAAACATTACAGTCCTTCTTGCTGGCTTTTAGGAACCCCTTTTCTTTAATAGGCCACATGGAAGATATCCTTTCCAAATAAACATTTTAGGACACACTTAGTCTCAGTCTTGGAATAACACTTGGGATTAGCCTTGGAGAGTAGTTGTGACACTCGGGTGCCTTTGGCAAAGGTAGCCATTTCATGGATCAGATTTCCCATCATTCCTACCTGCTCTGAGAGAATTCTTCCAGGCCTGGAGAAACTACTCAGAGTTCACTCTGTTCAGGAATGCTTGGCTGCAGGGTCTAAAAGAATCTGTCTTCTCCAGCCAGCTCTTGTCCAGGTGCCATTCTCGTATCTTGCATTGCTTTTGTAAACTTGCTAACTTTTGGCATCCAGCTTTTCCCTGTGCATGTGGAATATGCCTTAATGGCAGGTGAGATCTGCTTGGCCAGGCCCTTCTGCCCACGAGTGTGGACTTGCACATGCCACATATCACAGCCAAGCCTTCTGAAATTTGGGAAAGAGACTGTTATTAAGGACTTCCAAATCCATTTGTCCCATAGCCTCTCACCCCTAACGCCCATGGTCCCTCTTGAGCAAGAGCCACATATTCTGCTGCATCATTGCTTTTCAGAAAGATGTTTAGCCTTGAGCCACTCACCTGTGAACTCTGATGGCCCCTCTCGAGCACAAACTGTGCTTTCTGCTGTATCACTGTTTTGCTACAAAGGTGAAAGGTGGTTGGTTAATGTGTTACCCAAACGTTGGTGACTCCGCTGCTTCGCGTGCCATCTCCTGCTTGCCGTGGAGAGCATTCCGTGTGAACTCCAGCCACCTTCCTGAGCAAAGGCTGGGAGCTTACGTCTTGTGTGTCAAGAGTGCAACACAATTCTTGCGATATAAGCTCTGTGGAGTGGCCATAAATTTGATTCCTGACTTGAATCTGCGCTACAACACTTGAAACATGTGAAACGACACTGACACAGCAAAACCCCTCCACAAGCAACTGCTTTTTTGGCTGATTATTCTGAGTAATTTGAGATAACTTAATTGCATAGAAAAGCATAGGTGCTGTGATAGCACCTTAATCAGGGCTTTTATCAGCAATTTGGCCTTCGCACTCCAATAACCTATATCAGTAAACATTCTGTAGAGATAAGGATTAAAGTCCGCCACAATATAAATGAGATACAAGGAGATTTTTCTTCATAAGCTGCTGAACAACTGCAGGAGGAGCAGCTCATTTCTTTTACTGCCCCACAACAGATATGTGGAGGCACCAGGTACACGCTGGGCTTGTTCTTTTCCTTGCTTTCTGGAGTCTGGCAGATAGTGGGAAGCTCTTGGTGGTGCCTCAGGATGGAAGTCACTGGCTGAGCATGCGCAAGGTCCTGGAGGAGCTCTGGAAGAAGGGGCACGAAATCGTGGCCGTGGTTCCTGATGCTGCCTTGTTCTTAAAAAGCTCCCAGTCCTTCACCATCAAAACATATTCAGTGCCTTACACCCAGGAGACTGTGGACAAATACTACCAGGACATGGGGAAAAACGCCTTTAAGAGCCTAGATCTCTCATTTTTATTCAGCAACATTTCAGAGCTGACCAACATGTTCTCTTCTGCTTGTCGGCATCTCTTATCTGACAAAGAACTCATTAAGTACCTCCAGGACAGCAAATTTGATGCGATCATGATGGACCCTGTGCTGCCCTGTGGGCCAATTCTGGCTGAGTATCTCTCCCTCCCCTCTGTGTACTTCATGCGTGGCCTTCCTTGTACCTTAGACTACAAAGCCGCGCAGGCTCCCACCCCTGCATCCTACGTGCCCAAGACTTTCTCATCCGCTTCGGACCACATGACGTTCTCAGAGCGCGTGAAAAACTTCCTGATCGGGCTCTCGGACCCTGTGTTTTGCCACTATTTTTATTTGAAATACAAGAACTTGGCCTCCGAGTTCCTGCAGAGGGATGTAACGATGCAGGAGCTGTTCAGCCAAGCGTCGGTTTTGCTGATGAGATACGACTTTGTTTTTGAGTATCCGCGCCCCATCATGCCCAACATGGTCTATGTGGGAGGCATCAACTGTCAGGAGAAGAAGCCACTCTCAGAGGTTTGTAGTTACTCTACCCTAAGGGTGGTGTTGGTGCTTGTTCAAGTTGTGCTTTTTTTTAAGCGTTTCCTGTAGTGATATTTGTGCTTGAGGCAGGGTGTGATCAAATCCCAGGATGGCATGGGAGTGGGAACCTTATGCTTTGAGATGGTCACAAGGCTTGCTGAAGGATTTCTCTCTGGGATAGCGTAGGTTGAGTTGTCACCACCACTTGTGGCATGCTCTACATCCAGGTAAACGACTGAATAATTCTAGGTCAGAGAATTTAATATCCCTAAGGGACGCGGAATGCCAGTCAATTGCAGGAGACTTGACTGGACAAAAATTGGAAATACAGAATTAACTCTGTGGATATACCCAACTGCTTTTGCTGTGCTACTGAACATGAAGGTGGGTGAAGCACAGAACATCAGGGGAGGGGGTCAGTCTGGGTATCAGGAAAAGGTTTTTCCCCAGAGGGTGCTGGGGCACTGCCCAGGCTCTCCAGGGAATGGGCACAGCCCTGAGGCTGCCAGAGCTCCGGGATTGTTCGGACAGTGCTCCGAGGGATGCACAGGGTGGGATTGTTGGGTTGTCTGTGCAGGGCCAGGGCTTGAATCAATGATCCCTGTGGGTCAGGATCTTTAACAGCCCCAAATCAGGGCTGTGAAAAGACGGCAGAGGGAGCTCTGATGTCTCTGGATTTGTGCAAGCAGCCGTGCAAAATAACAAATAAGAGGATGATTGGGAAAGGAAGCCTTCAGGGTTGTAACTGCTGTCCACTGTTCAGATTCCCCTCACGCTGTGCAAATAGTGCCAATATCCCCGCTTTATTCTGCTTTCGGACCATTGTGGTGTTGCAACCGCAGGACTTACTGCTCAGCTTACAGCACCTTTACTATCATTAACTCAGGGCTTTCACTCTGATAACTGCTGTGATAGAGCAACAAATCCAGAGATAAACATTTACCGCCCACTCTGTATCAAGCCTCTGTCAATCTTTGCTCCTTGGCTATGGTTTGGGAGCACAAAGCAATCCAAAGGTCAGATTTGTGCCGAGTTCTGTGTCCAATCAGTGCAGTGGACTCAAGGCAGGCGGTTGATCATTAACTGGATGTTATAAAGATTGCTGGGTCAGTCCCATTCATGCCTCTCATTCAGCCTCTCAGTCCCACAGGCTGTTGATCACTCTTCCTTCCTGGTGTCAATACAAATATTCTACTTCACCTCGCGGCACCCACTCGCTGAAAGCCTTCCCTGTGCATAGATGATAAACCCGGTATTTACTCACGGTTAAAAATTACCCCAGTTTCTGCCTGTTAAAAATTAAAAACCCACCCCAGTTAAAATTCAAGTGGGAAGCACCCCATGATTCATTCCTCGTCCCCAGCTGCAGTTTAAAACTTCGCTAGCGGCACCAGGGAAATGATTTCTCCAAAGCCAGGATTTCTTTCTCTTGCCTCTTGGGCTGTGTTTTTCCTGCTGCTGTGGAACTCTGGTGAAGGCGGGAGGCTCTTGGTCATACCAATCGATGGCAGCCACTGGCTCAGCATGCGCCCGGTCGTGGAGAAGCTCAGGGACAAGGGACACAAAATCGTGGTGCTTGCGCCGGAGATAAATTTGCGGATCCATCCATCCCCGCTTTACACCTTGAAAACCTACCCTGTGTCCTACACCAAGGAGTTTGTGGAGGCAGAGTTTAAACAGATGGGCCACAGGAGTTTCACACCTCAGCCCTTCTTGGAAAAGCTCTCCAAAATTGCCAATTTTACAAGAATGTTCTTGGATTCCTGCACGCGGCTCCTGTCGGACAAGGAGCTGATCCAATACCTCGAGGGAAGCGAGTTTGATGCCGTTTTTATGGATCCCTTCTTCCCATGTGGGCAGATATTGGCAGAGCATCTGTCCCTCCCGTCCGTGTACTTCCTGCGGGGGCTGCCGTGCAGCCTGGAACTCCAGGCCACCATGTGTCCCAGCCCTCCTTCCTACGTCCCACGGTTCTTCACGCGCTCCACGGACCACATGTCCTTCCAGCAGCGTCTGGGCAATCTCCTGGCCGCCCTGGGCAGCTCCCTGGCCTGCTCTGTCCTTTATTCCCCCTATGATCCCTTGATCCGGGAGTTCCTGCGGCGGGAGGCAACCGTGCCCGAGCTGTTCAGCCACGCCGCTCTTTGGCTCATGAAATACGACTTTGTCTTTGACTACCCCAGGCCCCTCATGCCCAACATGGTCCTGGTCGGAGGCATAGGCTGCACCCGGGAAAGCAAATTGTCCCAGGTTAGTTCCCGGTTTTATCCCGAGTTTAGCTGTGGGTGCGCTGGGAGCTCTCTCCAGCAGATGGAGCTCCCAGGCTGGAATAAGTGGTGCCAGCTGCCAGTGGCTGGGAATGCAGGAATGCATTTTGCGCCGCTGCATCCCTTGAGCAATGAGGGAAAAGTTACTGCGCGGGACACGTCTGCATTCCCAGTCAAACCTGCATACAAAGGAAAAAAAAAAAAAAAAAAAAAAAGAAGCCTTTTTTTCCCCATATTTCCTGTCTGTTTCCATTCCCTTTTCCTTTTTCCTGTCTTCAGCTTCCTTAAGAGGTGCAGTGGGAGGGACAGCTCCAATCTCTGCTCTCTGTGGCCAGGGACAGCACCCGAGGAAGCGGCTGGAGCTGTGTCAGGCTGGATGTCAGGAAAAGGTTCTTCTGCCAGAGGGTGCGGGGGCACTGCCCAGGCTCTCCAGGGAATGATCACAGCCCCGGGCTGACAGAGCCCAAGGAGTTGTCAGGGATGCACAGGGTGGGATTGTTGGGGTGTCTGTGCAGGGCCAGGGGTTGGACTGTATGATCGTTGTAGGTCCCTTCCAACTGAGGATGTTCCATGAGCTTCAGACAGTTCAGGCAGGCTTGAAGGAAATCCCCTCCACCAGCAAAGCAGAGTATTTTTGTGTAAAATACTCTGCAGTGTAACTGTATTTTGCTTCAACTGTGCCAAAATTCCTCTGTATGTGATATCTCCCACTTTCCATTAAGAAATCCTCCTAATTCTCTTATTTTTCCATGAGTCTCCACTGCAGATATTTCATAAAGATATGAGCAGGTGCTGATTAAAACCCCTACTAAAATAATCTATGTATCCCCAAAGCAGGGCTGCAAAGAGTTTCCTCACAGCAGAACTTCTGAGCAGAAAGTTGGACTTTGGAACTCAAAAACATCTAAAAAAAAAAGTAAAACTGACGTCCCACAGAATATTAATAGGATCAAATATGCTTCGAGACAGCCACAAAAATATGGAAAAGAGCATAAGCTGACAGTCAGTCTCTGTTGTCCCTGCCTATGGCAGGGGGTTGGAAGGAGACAATCTTTAAAGTCCCTTCCAACCCAAAGCATTCCATGGTTCTCTGGTTATCCCCTCAGATCCCAGAGATAACATGGCAATTGCCAGACTTACAGGAATATTTAGTTCATTGCATTCCCCTTATTTAACTCTAATGCCTGCAACAATTTCCTCCAGTTTTGCCTTTCCTTCCTTGGCTCGACTAAACATATTTTTTTTTCAAAGAATTTTTGCTCCAGCCTTGGGCTATTTTTTTCTGCTTCATTGGAATCTTTTTGTTCCTGGATTCCAGTGCTAGATCTCCTTCTCTTATTTAAATCATTCAAACAAAGAGAGACAAAACTGGCAGCATTTCAGTGTTATCATACCCAAAGCAGATACAATTAATCCAGATATTAGAAATTTGAGTTACCTGCTGCCAGAACTCTCTTCCAGGATTTTAATTCTCTCTTGTAGCTGCGTGGCCTGAAAAATAGAACATCAGCCCTGAATCCAGGCTTGGGTTAAATGTGCCCATTTTTACTTTCCTAAGACTCATTTTCTTTAGGATCATAGAGCAGGTTGGGGTGGAATGGACCTTACAGCTCATCCAGTCCCATCCCCTGCCATGGGCAGGGACACCTTCCACTGTTCCAGGCTGCTCCAAGCTCCAGCATCCAGCCTGGCCTTGGACACTTCCAGGGATCCAGGGGCAGCCACAGCTTCTCTGGGCACCCTGTGCCAGGGCCTCCCCACCCTTACAGAGAAGAATTTCTTCCCGATCTCTGACACAAATTTCCCCCCCTTTTGTTTTGAACCCATTACTCCCTGTCCCATCACTCCATGAAGTTCTTCATGAAGATTCCTTCTCCAGCTTCCTTCTGGGCCTCTTCGGCCACTGGAAAGGGGTTTTGAGGTCTCCACACAAAAATCTTCTCTGCTCCAGGCTGAGCAGCCGCAATGTCCCAGCCTGTCCCCATGGGAGAGGTGCTCCTGTCCCCTTGTCAACTCCACTGCTCTCCTCTGGAGTTGCTCCAACAGTCCCGTGTCCTTCTCATGATGAGCCCGGAGCTGGATGCAGGATTCCAGGTGTGGTCTCACGAGAGAGGAGAATCCTGGACCTGCTGGCTTTGCTGCTTGGATGCAGAACTGTCAGTAACAACTCGTTCTCCTGGTCCTAATTTTGTTGTGCTGCTTGTTCTGTTACCTTCCCAGAGAGTTTTGTGGGAGCTTGGCAGCGATTCCAGCCTCTTCCAAGAGAAAGGGCTTTGACTAAAGGCTTGTTTTCCTTTGGCAGGAATTTGAAGCCATGGTGAATGCCTCTGGAGAACATGGCGTCGTTGTCTTCTCGCTGGGCTCCATGGTGTCCGAGATTCCCATGAAGAAGGCCATGGAAATCGCGGAGGGCTTGGGAACCATCCCTCAGACGGTACCAATTCCCTCTTCCCCTTCCAGCAGAGCAGCTCCATGCTGGTTTTAGGTCCTCCCTCCCTTCTCCTGCTGGGATCTGACGCGGGCTTTGCTTCCCTTGCCAGGTCCTGTGGCGCTACACAGGCAAGGTGCCCCCCAACCTGCCCAAGAACGTGAAGCTCGTCAAGTGGCTGCCTCAGAACGACCTCCTGGGTAGGTCTGACACACCTCGGTGCTGCTGGTACTCCAGAGCTGCTGTTGTGAGGCCCCAGGGGCATCATCTGTGGGTCAGGTGTGAGTTACCATCCCCTGACCCAGCCCTGTGGGACACAAACCTTCCTTGCAGCAGCTGAGTCCCTTAGAAACGTAGCTGGAAATCACGGAATTCTGAAACAACTCTGTGTGAAAAGCTTTTCCGACACTTCAGTACCAGTCAAAGATGAGAGTCTTTATGTCTGACTAAGCAGCCTCAACACCCAGCTGTGTTTTTGTCTTGTCTTCTGGCCTGAAAAGAAACTTTGTGGTCCTCAAGGGAGTGCTTCCAGACAGGTCTTTGGGTTTTTAAAGTGGTGAAATTGTTGCCAGGAGAGCATTTGTTGGTAAGAGAACAGGTTCAGCTGTGAGAGACCTTCTCTACCATGGAAGAGATGGTGAAAAACTAATTGATGGTAACAGCCTTTTTAACCTCCCCTGGCTCTGGTTTAATCCTGAAGTTGGAGGATTACCCAAAACCAAGACAGACGTCTACAACATTCCAATCCCTAAGTCTGACCGTGAGAGACGATGCTCACAACAGCCCCAAATCCTTGATTCATCCCAACCACGGCCCTTTTGTGTGCATGTTTTCCCCCCAGGGACTGTGTTGCTGCGAGTCAGTAATTCCTGGAGCTAAGCAAACCTGTGTTTCCTTCCACAGCCCACCCCAAGGCTCGTGCCTTTATCACGCACGGAGGCTCCCATGGTGTTTATGAGGGAATATGCAACGCGGTGCCCATGGTGCTGATGCCTCTGTTTGGGGACCAGATGGACAACGCCAAGCGAGTGGAGTCCCGGGGAGCAGGGCTGACCCTCAACATCCTGGAGATGACTGCCAGCGACATTTCCAAAGCCCTCAAAGCAGTGATCAATGACAAAACGTCAGTACCAGAGGCACAGCCTTCCCCCTCCTCACTGTGCAGCCCCAGCACGTTCACTCCCAGCTTAATGTGGTGTTTTTCTCTTCCTAAACGGCTTCTTTTATCTTCATCCATGGAGAAGCTGATGCTCGCCCTGGGTTAACTTCAGGCTGTCCCCTTTAGGGGACAAAAAGTAGCCGAGAAGGGAGGATGCAGGGATCTGGGGAGATGGGCTGTGAGCAATGGAAGAAATCAAGCTGCCAAAAAAACGTGTCACCTTCTTAAAGCCAAGGCAGTGACAGAGAGGGCTTTGACACAAGCGGCAAACAGCTTTTGCTCCCAAAGCTGTGGTGACACAGGTCAGTGGGGAGCCTGAAAAGGGTTTATAAAACATATTTATCACTCATTTATCTCTCAGGCATTTCCCCCCCAGTGCTCATGAGGAATTCAGTGGGCACAGAGAGCTGCTGCCTGGCTCAGCAAGGCTGGACAATCCCAGCACAGAGCAGGAGGAACGTGCAGGGATGCACTGAGGAAGCTCAGGGAACGTCACAGCGCTGCAGTCAGCACGCTCAAGGGGTTTAAAAGCAGCACAGAGATTTCTTTCAGACACAAGAGCTGTTCCCTGCTCCCGTTCAAGGATGCAAAGGACTAAGAAACTCCACCAAATTCCTGAGACTACTAATTTCTATTTCATTGTTTCCTACTAATTTCTATGGCAAAAATAGCAATAACACTACTACTAAAAAAATAATAATAATGCAGCTGGAAAAGCTGGCCAGCTTTTCTACCCCCAGTCTCCCCTTTCAACTAGAGACTTCCACCCCAGAGATTTTGCTGACACCTCAAACTGAGCTTTCCCTCTTTTTTCTTTTTTTTTTAATTTTTGTCATTGGAAACAGCACTTCCTGGCCCTGTAACTTTGCCATTGTCCTTCTCAAGGGGCTCAGTAGCACAAGAGCCCAGAGAAGCTGAGGCTGCCCCATTCCTGGAAGTGTCATGGATGGGGTTTGGAGCAACCTGGTCTGATGGAGGGTGTCCATGTCCATGAGGGATGAGCTTTAGGGTCCTTCCAACCCCCCACCCTGGGATACTGATGCCTTGGAGTGGCTACCTAGAACAGAGGTTAGACAAGATTAAGAGAACGAAGAGGGGATTTATGAAAAGCCTTCAATAGCTACACCTTGGGCAGTCAAAAGCCTCCCAGAGGCCACCCCCAAGCTGAACAACATCACAAGTTTTTCAATTATGGGTTTGGTCCATTTACATATCAGGGGTTAATCCTCCAATTACAGCTTCAGGTAGTGAAGTCATATACCCCCATTTTGCTCCCCCGCAGTTCACTGTTGTTCACACTTTGTGTCCTTAGGCTACAGGCCTAGAGGGATTGTTTTGTCTGAACAAAACAGGAGAACAGTAGCTGACAGGGTATGGAGTTTTAGAGTTACACCCTAAAGCAGTGCAGGATTTAAAAAACCCACAAAAGCCAAACCCCTAAGGCAGCAATTCCACGTTTGAACACCCCCACCTCCTCTCCGCAGGTACAAGGAGAACATCCAGCGCCTCTCCGAGCTGCACCTGGACAGACCCATCCACCCTCTGGACCTGGCCGTGCACTGGGTGGAGTTTGTGATGAGGCACAAGGGGGCCCCTCACCTGCGCCCCGCTGCCCACGAGCTCAACTGGGTGCAGTACCACTCACTGGACGTCATCGCCTTCCTGGCGGCCGTCGTGCTCCTCTCCCTCTTCATCTCCTTCAAGTGCTGCCTCTGGGGCTGCCGCAGGTGCTTCGGCAAGAAGGGCAGGACGGGGAAGGCCACCAAAGCCAAGTCCCACTAGCGCCTGGAAACGGTGGTAGGTGACAAAGCTGCTGCTCCTGACCCATCAGGGGGGGTCATGGAATGTCTCAAATTTCACTGCAATGAATAAAACACTGTGATTTTTCAGTTAAGGAATGATAGGGAGCTTTTGAAATGGCACCACGAGAAGGATTGTTCCACTGATCTAATTCTGGTCTTTTAATTAAGAATGGGTTGCTAACAATGTCTTGTGTAGGAGTGCTGCAGTCATTTGGGAAGGTCTGAGTGTGAAATCCGAAGCTCCTGGCTTCTACCTGTCAGTGTGCAGAGGACTCTCAGTGACTTTTTCTTTTAACCTCTACCTGCAGCAGAGATACGTGTGGATTTTGGAGGACTTTCAGAGAACCATCTGGTCAGATTTCTGTTTGAGATCTCTGTGTGGCCGCTGTTTGTAGGAGAGGCAAATGTTGTACACTCACAATTCCTGTCACGCAAACCAAGCTTGATGCACATCTTCATTTGTGTTTACGAGACCCTGAACAAAACCAAGGTTTCTGGCAAGGAAGCTGCTGGAAAACCTCTGGCGTTTCCCCCAAATTCCCCATCAGGCAGATGTGCTGTGCGTGGAGCTCACCTGCTAGTGAGGAGATCTTTGTAAGCATTGCTTATAAACCCCCATGACTGATTTGCTCTTTGTAACTGATGCTCAGGGAAAGACCCCAAATCCCAGTCCTATAAATAAAGCCTGAATACTAAAAATAAAGGCTGCTGTGTTTTCTTGAGAGTTATAGGGGGGATGCTTGTTTGTTCATGGAAAAAGAGCTGGAGAAGGGGCAGATTCCACCCGCCCATGGTGTAAAAACCACGTTGATGCACAAACCCCCTTATCAGCATTCCTGTCTCTTGCTGGAAGGTGACATCCTGTGGCTGCCACAGCTCCCAGGTGAGTATTCCGGGCTCAGAACTGGGGGATCTCAGTACATCAGGGCACACAGGTGTCCTGCTGAGTACCTGCTGCTGCTCTTTTCTCTGGCTGCTTGGGAAAGCAGGATTTTCAGAGGAAGCTGTGTGAAGTCAAGGCACTCTCTCTGTCCTCAGCCTGTCCCCGCTGCGGTGCCCAAATCTCCTGGATACCCACCCACCCATAGCCTGTCCAGCACTTTCCTTCCCCTGCTCCTCCCCACCACAAACAGAAGGAAACTTTTCTTCGGGGTGTGCAGACTCCTCACGGTGTGTGAGGGATGACCTGCTCGGAAAATGCAGCTCCTGCAGCTCCCCACGTTCCTGAGGTGACAGCTCTGGCTGTCCCCACAGTCCTGGTGACAGCGGCACACCTGGAAAGGCGACCCTGTGAGACCTCTCAGGGCTGTCACAGCACAGCCACAGTGGCTTCAGCGCTCTCTCAGCATCTCTGGGTCTCAGCAGTATCCAGTGCCAAAAAAAAAACCAAAACCCACTTCAAAATGTCCTTGAGGAGAAGTTCTCCAAGTGCCCTGCTGCAAACTGGCTCTGGATCAACCCAGTGACTTTCCCTGCATGGACAAGGGGAAAACTCTTTGATTTCAGATCAGAAGAGCATAATTGAGAAAACAAAATTAAAATGTCCCGATTGCAGCTCCAACCCCCTTGTGCAAGGGAAGTAAAACAGGACAGGAAGTATCAAAATGCCCATCCTATGACTTATTTCATTTCAGAAATATTTTTAACACAGCCAAAGAAAAACAACAGCAGAAACCAGGTATCCTCCTCTTCTTCCTCCCTTTGGTCTCCTCACCCTCACTGCTTTATCCCGCTCTTTATTTTCCCTTGGAGAAATAATGTGCCGGGCCAGGGCTGGATGAGCATCCCTGTGCCCAGCAGAGGACACTCTGGGATCACAGCAGGCAGGAGCAGGAAAATGCCACCCTTCCCACCAAGGTGGGTGCCTGGAACTCCACAGGGACTCGTTTATCCCCCTCCCTGTGCTCCAGGAATATGGACACTGCTGCCAGGAGAGGATTTCCAGAGCAAATAAGGAGCCAAAGCACTTGGGAGAAGTGGCTCTGGTGCAGAGGAAGGAGCTGGATCATCACCACAGCTCGGGCCCCCAAACCGTCCCAGGGGAAGGGTTAATCAGGATGATGTCCCCTCTTATTGCCCCTTCACTGGGGGCCATACAGAGCCAAAAATCAGGGCAGAGTCTCCAGCCCAGATTCCCTTACTTGGAGATGGAGAAATCCACAGCCACAGCCCAGTTTGAAGCTCTAGAACTGAGACTGGGGCACTTCCCAAAAGGGGAAACTGAGGCAGAGCCAACCACTGCTCCTCTCCCCGAGCTCCCCAGAGCCCCAGGCACTGCAGCCTGATCTTTTCCAGCAAATCCTTCGGATCTCTGGGAAAAGGCAGCAGCCAAAATGCCCTCACTGCCCTTGGAGATTGGGGGTACAAACACCTCCTACCTCAGCAGCTTCCCCTCCGGAGCTGGTGATTTCTGCTCCCACCCAGGGACCTTTTGAGGGTTTATCTCTTTTTTTTCTCTGGATTTTAACATGCAGTAAGTCTGGGAAAGAGACAGTGCTGCTTCCCAGCTCTTCTGGACTGCTCAGACCCACCCCAGCTGCAAAATACGGCCACAAAGCTCTTTGGTTTTGGGATGGGGTGTCCTGGGGGACACAGCAGCCCTGGCTCTGGGGGGAGGATGCGGCCAGCATCTCTCACTGCTTCCCACCAGCCAGACCACGGGAAATGACAGGAATTGCTGGCATTTTTCTGCAGCCACAGGGTTTCTCAGCCTCAGCCCAGTCCTCAAGGGCAACAGCGAGGTTTTTCCACTGCCATGGGAGCTCCGGGTGGATCTCGGGCTCCTCCACCTCCCCAGTGTGAGGGTCCATGGAGACCCCTGGCCCACAGGGACACACCAGGGTGTCCAAGCCCTGTCCAACCTGGCCTTGGGCATTTCCAGGGATCCAGGGGCTGCCACAGCTTCCCTGGGCAACATCACCACCCTCACAGGGAAGAATTTCTCCCTAATATTCCATCTAAACCTATTCTCTATCAGCTGAATGCCATTCCCCTTTAGAAATATGTCCTTATAAAGAAATATCCTGGTTATTCACAGGCACAGGAGATTCCCTCTTCCTTACCTGTGCAGGGCTCCACCCACAGCTGGGTCCCTTGCCCTGGACACCTGCAATTAATGATTTAATTTATTTATTTGATAATCTGCCCTTTGGGTGTCTTTGTAAAAAGTAAATACTTACTGCTGCTGATATCCAGCCACGACCCCAGTTTGGGGAGGCTTTCCAGGGGCTCATTTCCCACGATGGGAGATCATAGAAGCACGATATGAGAGGATGAGGAGTGCATCCCACTTCCTGAGGAGTGTGGGTGAGGGAAACCAACCTGCCAGGGGCAGCACCAGCCTCATTTAACAAAAACCACCCAAACTCAATCCAAACCCACACGCATCCACAAAAATAAAAAAATAAAAAAAATAAAAAAAAATAAAAAAATAAAAAAAATGAAGTGGCTTTGGAATTGCAGCTGTGATGGTGCAGCCTGGGGAGCAGTGTGGGGATAATGCCGTGGGAACAACCACGGGAAGTGGTCCAGAACACGCCCTGGCCCCTGTTCATCTCCCAGAGTTTTCCCCGCAGCATTCCAGAGGGATGGGCACTGGAGAGGTCCCGTCTCACGGCAGCTTGGATCTCTGAGCTGGCACCAGCAAGCCCAGGCACCTTCAGCTGGAGCAGCCACAGAGCCCTTGGATTAATTCTCACCTGCAGAGGTGTTTTTAGGAGTTATTTATAGGAGAGTGGGATGAAACCTGGGGAAATGGGATTGACAAGATGTCAGACACAAAGGGCGGGACAGACTCTCCCTCCACAGGAAGGGAGCATCAATTCCCTTTCTTTTAAGGAAGGGTGAAAGGTCTCCTGTGCCAGATCTGATTGCTCAGGGTGATAAAAGCGAGTCATTCAGCAAATCTCAAATCCCCCCAGCCAGCTCCTGCCTGGCTTATTGAACCTGCCCTAAAAACCAGCCTGAACAAAAGGAGCAGATTTCTTCCCAGGAATGCTACCAGCCTGGGTTATTTTAGGAGAGGAGGAGAATCATGTCTGCCCCTTCCCTGGGGCAGAGCCAAGCGTCCCTCTGTGGTTCAGTCCCAGGGACACGATTTGTGCTGGAGGATGCCACAGAGCTGGAAGCTTTAATTAATATTTGTTTGGGGGGAATCAAAGCAGGGCAGCAATCCACACTTACATCCCAGAGGCTGCAGAAGGGGTGCTGGGGCCGTCCTTGGGGCTGAGTTGGTCCCAACCCCTCTGAGCTGATCCCAGCAGAGCAGGAGGGTGATTCGGGGCTGGGGTGATCCAGGGACGAGCAGGGGGAGGAAGGGGAAACCACGCCACTCCCAACATCCCAACACGGACTGAGGCCGATAAACAGTAAAAAATTTACACACTCCTCCCCTCTTCCTTTTCACTTGGACATCAGGGTCCTTCTGCCCCAAATCCCTCAATCAGCCCCCTCTTGGGAAAAACTCACCTTTACATCCTTCTTCCCCCCCTCCACTAATTATAATAAAATTTTAAAAACCCCAAAGGTGGCATTTGTTGTTCAGAAGCCCCTGAATTCCAGCAATGGATTAAACCTGCTGAGATGTGAAGAGAGGAGCCCCAGGGGATGCTTTGGGTAAAGCCTGTACCCAAAAAAAAAACAAAAAAAAAAAAAGTGTTTGAAAGGAGGCTTGAGCGGGTCATGCTGTGAACCTGGAATGGGAGATGCATTTCCTGGGATGATCATCATCTCCCTTAATTTCCAGCCACTCAAGTCCTTTTTTTGTGAGGGATCAGGCCTGATTAAGTCACCTCAGGCTATTAAGGTTAAAAAAAAATTAAGCATCCCGCAAACAAGGATACCCAAACCTGGAACAGGACAGCTGAGCCGGGTGTGCTCAGAACAGCAGCAAATCCCAGCACCCAAGGCAGAATTCCAAGAATTCCATTGTGATCCTTACAGGGGGTGTTTCTACCACTGGTTCTCCACAAAACAAACCATCAAGCCTCCACCTGAACGGGAATACAGCCCCCAGAGGAGGCTGGGTGCAGGGGACAGCCCTGGAAAAAGGGGGGATTTGGCGGCAAAAGAAAAATCTGAGGAAGAGTTTGGAGCAACCCTGCTCCTCTAAGCACTCACAACCAGCTCCTCACGTCGTGTCCTGTTAACCCACAACAGGCCTTGCATGAAGAGCTGGGGAGGAAGCAAATCCAGGGGTTTTCAGATTTCTAGGGATGGAAACAAAAGCCTGGAGGGGTCCAGGGTCTTCATCACAGTCTCCAGATTTCCCTGCACCACTCTTAGTGTGGAGACCGCGATAACCATGGGGTGGCTTTCCTCTCCCTTCCCCTCTTGACACCTTTCCCTCAGCCTTTTGGGGCAGGATCAGCCCAGGGAAGATGATCCCTCACTTGTGGTGGCTGAAGCAGAGGAGAAAATGCTGTGGGGTTGCATCTGCAAGGTGACCCGTGCTGAAGCACTTCGCTCCCTGACAAATAAAAAGCCAAATCCTTTCTTTCCTTGAAAATGAAATATTCCAGGCAGCAGGGAAGAAGCCAGGGGAGAACTCCCCAAATCCTCTGGCTGGTGTTCCTATTTCCAAGAGCAGGTGGGGCATCTCTTGTGTCCACCCCACAGAGCTGGGGCAGGGCAGGACGGGCCTGAGAGCCCCAGCAAAAATCAGAATATTTCCCTTCCCTGGCTGCGGATCTGACCTCCGCTGGCATCGGGAGCACAACAACAGCCTTGGCTAAAAACAAGGGAAGTTTTCTCCAGCCAGAAAACAAACTCCACGCCAAAACAAAACCTGCAACCCCATCTTGTCCCACTTCAGGGAGTTCCTTACCTAGAGCTCGAGCACAAGCAGCAGTGTGGGAAGTGAGATAATTTCCAGCCACTTTTTCCCTGGAGAAAGTGGGAGGGAAAGGCTGAGGGAGATGAGATTGAGGACCACTGGCTCTGGGTGTTGGCACAGTGGAAACCCCACTAAATTAATCCCACTCTGCTTTGGGATGAAGAGACAACAGCAGATGACATCTAACCGAGAGCACTGGAGAGTAACAGCTTTAATTTTTTTCCCAAAAAAACCGCCTTTTTCTTCTAAAAAAAGGACCATTAACAATAAGAACAACAACCAGTTACTGCACAAGGGTGGCAATGCAAAACCCAGACAGATTTTTAAGTCAAGGCCTAGATGGCATCTGGGGGACACATTCCTACCCCCAGCATGGGAGGAAGGACTGGATCTCAGACCAAAAATGGGGAGAAATTGATGCAGCCTCACCCCAGAGGCCCCAAAACGTACTGGCCGTGGTCTCAGGGGCCTGGGGAGGGCACAGGGTGGTTTGAGGCAGCCAAGGTGGGTATTCAGAGTACCTGAGGTAGACAGAAAAACCAAAGGGAGGGTAAAAGAAAAGCTGGGATTATTCAGGGATCACGGGAGGCTGAAACTCAGTTGCTGCTGCTCTCTCCAGCACAGCCTTCTGCAGAGCTCTGCAGCCTGCCAGGAGAAGGGGGAAAGCCCAGATTTGGGTAAAACCCCCGGGGAAAGGCATCCTGCTGCCTGCACCTGGAGGTTTTCCCCTCACCGCACCAGGGATTTTAGCTCCTGCATGGAAAAATGAGTGCCCTGGGGAGAGGGGAAGGGGCTGGGCTGCTGATGGACCCTCTGTGCTACGGGGGAGTTGCACAGAACACCCCTTAAAGCCACTGAGGAGAATTTTAAGGTGCTATTGTGGGGTCCATGCAGAGTGATTGCTTCTGGGAATGGGATTTCGGGAAGAGGAAAAGACATCATTCCCTCCACCAGAAGCCCTTCCTACTTTTTTTCTTCTGTTATTTTTTTTAATTAACCTGAAAAGCAAAAATCATCCTTTAAGAACGCTTATAGATCCTCTAGTAGCAGCTTTTCACTAAAAGGAGCCTTTGCACTTAAAATAATCTTTCTGTGCAAAAATATTTCTCTCCCAGGTGAAACATCTGAAAGCCGGGGAGCAGAAGGAGGAAAGGAAGTTGTTCAAAAAACTCGGATTTTAAAGGAACAGGAGAAAAGTAATACGGGCACCGGGCAACACAAATATTGAGTTTTTTGGCACCAGGCTTATAGCAGAGATTATTTATAAATTAAACTGGATTTGAAGAGCATTGAAGAATTAGAAATCCATGGCAAAGAGCACCTGGAACATCACCAGTGAGCTTAGGTTTCAAATTAGGAGAAAGATTCTGTCTCTTTTCCATCTTTGGGGTTTTTTTGGGTTGTGGGCTTTTCTTGGTGGTTTTTTGTTTGTTTGTTTATTTTGTTATTTTGTTTGGGTTTTTTTGGCCTGTAGAGGGATTATCTGGATGGCAACAATTTCCTCCCCCTTTCTGGCCTCTTCTCCAGAGCAGGAGCACCTGGGGAGTTTGATTCCCTCTCAGCATCCCCCCGATCCGTCTCTGGCAAGGCCCAAACCTCCAGCTTCTTCCAGAGGTGTCCTGCACCACATCCAGGTGGGGTGAAGCTCCTCCTGGTTAAAAACAGGAGCAGGCAACGAGCCTGGCAACAGACAAGAAAATCCACATCTGCAGAGACGTGAAAATAACCCAAAAATCAACCAAAACGCTCACAGGGCCTGTGAATAAAAAAAAAAAAATTAAAAAAAAAAAAATTTTTTGGTGCAAGGTGCTGATTGGGCTAAATACAAATCCCCAAATTTGGGGACAGCCCAAGTTCCTATGGTGCTTTAGTCACATATGGTAGCCCCAAACCTGCCTGTGGTGGGGTAAAAGGGCATTTCCTCTTAAAATATGTTATTTACAGGACTCCTATTTGTCTCAAACCCCATCATTTCAAAGCAGTTTCTGCAACCTAAAACCAGCCACAGCTTCCCCCACCCCTCTCCAAAGTGGTTACAACTTTTACTGCTCGTTACAAAAATTAGACTTTTATTTGTAAATGCCTAGAAAATGTGATCTCTTTTGGGATCCCTCCCCATCCCTTGCCCTCCTGAAAGTTTTTTGTTTTAGTAAGAAATAGTTTAACTGGATGAAAAGCCATCCCCTTCCAGATGAACTCCCATCAAGGTGGGGTATCTCCTGCTGATCTCCAGTCCTGGTGGAGAACTCGCAAACTTTGGCCTCTTCAAACCCAGGGGAGAGCAACCTCCGCTTCTTCCCTTTAAAGTCAACTGCTTAAGAAAGGGAGGTGGGGGGAAAAAAAAAATAGGAAAAAATTCCCAGCCAAGGAGAAGTGGACAAGCACGGGCTAGATGGCAAAATCCTCATGGTCCTGGGGGCTGAAGGCAGCTGCCCGCAGCATGTCCAAGGAGTTGACGAGGATCAGGGTGCCCGTGAGGTGCTTCCAGCGCTTGGTGATGGGATTCTTCATCTTGTCCAGCCCCGTGTGCAGCTCCTGGATGACGTCCCTGTAGCTGTCGCCCATCTGGCTGCTCCAGGTGAGCAGGAAGTCGTACGCCGGCTTCCACATGGCCTGGGGAGAGGAGGGGACAGGTGGGGGGGATCAGAGCTCAGCAAGTATCCCAAACCAAGCAAATTCCTGGGAAAACAGCCCCCCAGCACCCTGAGATCCCTGCGATCCTCCAAGAAGGAGGAACCTCCAGAGAAATACGGAATCCTTTGAGCTGGAAAGGCCTCAGGACCACTGGGCGCAACCACTGACCCAGTGGGTTCGGCAGCGCTGCCTCAGCGGTCGGACTCAAACACCTCGAGGGTCTTTCCCAGCTGAAAGAACTCCAAGACCTGCAGCCCCGGCTCCACCCTGCAGGGTCTCCACCCTGCTCTCACCTCGCTGTCCACCGTGCCCGTCTTGTCGCGGTGCGGGGCCTCGTAGGCGTCCATCTGCTGCTTGGACACCTTGGCCAGCTTCTCGGCCAGCTCCCGCCAGCGCTGGGCCACCTCCACGGCCGTGGTCAGCAGCACGAAGTCCTGGACCAGCCGCACCACCAGCCCCTGGCAGTCCATCTTCAGCAGGGCCTGGAGGACACGGGGAAAAGCCAGCAGGGAGTCAAGGCCGGGGGTGGTGAACTCCTCCCAGGAGCATCCCCAAAAATCCTCCCTTTTTTGGGGACAGCTGGGGAAATTAGGGCACCAGGCTTGGCAAGAGAACAATCCTGTTAATTGAACACAGCGCTCCACCCCTCTGGGATGGGGTTTGCAGCCTCATTCTCCAGGCAGCCCCTCCCGAGATGTCCAGGCCCCACCTTAAGCAGTTTAAAGCGTTCCAGGGGCTGAGCACAACAGATGCTTTTAATCAAGGGAACTAATCCAGACTCCATTCCAGAGCCGCAGGATCCTTCAGGGCAGTGGGCAAGGGACAACCAGGACATTTTGGGATGGGAGCTGGACATCAGCCCTGTGAGGAGAGGGACTGGGATGAGACCCGGGTGAAGATTCTGACACTACAGGACCATTGCTCAGCTCGAGATGTTCTTCCTCTTCTCCTCCTCCTCTTCCTGCATCATTTTTTGTCCTAAAAGCTGACATTTTCCACAAATGGTTTTGAAGTGAAAAGAGCAAATGCATCAGTCTGGTTTTTCTAGATCGGCATAACTTAGCCAGGGAAAAAAGGGTGGAGTAGGGTTAGCTCCTGCCTTAAAGCGTCAAATCACATTAAAAATCCCCTCAGAGTGGGATGAAGCTGCAGTAGGGGAAAAACCCCAGTGCAGCCCTGGAAAAGGAAGGGTTCAATGGCAGTGTTCAGTCTCAGAGGATGGGATCTGACTGCCAGGACTATCATCCCACTCCCCAGGGCTCCCACAGCCTCTGCCAAAGCCTCTGGACCACAGAGGTACAGAGAGAGTCCCAGCAGCAACCTCAGGCCTCGGGCAAATCCCACTCTGAACCTCAGGAGAGGTTTTGATGTTATTAAAAATGGAAATCAAGCAAACAGACCCCACGCAGACTTCACGGCAGCAGGGGGACGGTTCTTAGGGAAATCACAAGGATAAGGTGTTCCCCAGGTGGCCAGAATCCACCTTTCTGCCTCCGTGGGTCCTGACTTCCTCTCCCAACACAGGGCTCTGGGCAAATCCACGTTTGGCTGTGGGGCGAAGAAGGGTTAAATCCTCCCACTGGAGATTGCAGGGGACAGTTGGGGGAGGGAAGACGGGAACATCTGAAACCACTCCAGCGATTTGCAAAACAAATGCACGTTGATTTTCCCCTTATCTGCTCCCAGCTTAAAGCTGAGCTGGGTTCTAATCACAGCTGCAGCCCAGCACGCGCCTGCTCCTCCAAAGTGCTGACACCGGCTTCCTGTGGGAGCCAGGGAGGCCATAAACCCCTTGTTAAACAAGGAGGAAAATCCATCGAAAAGAGCACTCATTTGGTTCCGGAGAAAGACATTAAGAAGCGTTTAGATCTCACGCCCCTGCCTGCGCCAGAACCGCCTCCTCTCCTACAGCCCAGGGATCCAGCAGCCTCTCAGGATCCACGCTCTCTGCAGGCCAGGCTCTGCAGGGCTCTAAGGAAGGGGTAGACATCCTCCAACCTGCCTTTCCAGGCAGCTGGATCCTGTGCACAGCCTGGCATTTCGGAGAGCAAGGTGAAGGAGCTGCTCTCATCTCCTGCCCGAGGTCAGAGGCAGCGGAAGAGGCCGCCCGGAGCCGGGAGCGCTGCAGGGTTGAGAAGGATGGAGCTGCAGGAGATGGATTCTGCTCCTGCTGCTCCAGGTGAACAACAAAACAGCAGCAAGGAAAACACCCGGGAGGCCAACTCATCAACAACTGCAAAGTCACTCCAGACAACGACTCTGGGAGAGACGGAGACTCTGGGAGAGACGGATCGGTCTGGAGCGCTGCACATTAACGCTGGAACTTGGGGACGGCCACAGCACCACCCGCTGTGCCCTGGCAGCTCCAGTCACACGGGCAGAGGTGACAGGACTTGGGGACAGCACCAGAGCCACGCGGGGATGGGGTGCAAGGCATCACAGACGCGGAGACGGCAGCCAGAGGGGGAATATTACTGGAAACTGCAAGACACTGGGATTAGCTCAGCAGACTTAATCCTCCAGTGGGATTATGCTACAATTTTTTCCATCCTCCTCCTTTACCCTGGACAAGCCTCCCAGGATAGCTGGGTCTGCTCACTGTGTCTCCATCCCTCATCACCCACGTGTGACCTGGGCCGTGCTTTGCTAGAGCCCTTGGAAATATTTATTATTTATTCCCCTGGGAGCAGCCAGGAACCGGCTCCGCCAGCCCATCAAACAGCAAAGAGGGTGTTTGATATTCAAATCCCAGTTCAAAGCAGAAACACCTCAACTTAAAAGGCGTCCAGGGGAGGCTGAATTTACATGGCAGCTTTGAAATGCAGAATCCCATTTCCTAATGGAGGAAAGGAGCATTGTGGAGAAAAACAGCTCCCCCCTGGGACTTCCTCAAACACGGGGGACAAAGGCCTCATGTCCCCAGGGAGACCACGAGACCCCCGGGGTGAGAGGATGTTCCTGCACAGGCTCCTGGCTCATCATCCTCTCTAGGACTCAGGTCAGGTTTTGACCCAAGAAAGTTGGCTCTGTACAAGTGTTCCTCAAAATAACCCTTGTTTAGGCATAAACATCTCTTTCACTCACTGTTTTGGCTGTCACCACCTCCAAAACCGTCTCGTACATTTAACATACACATTCTCAGCCTCAAACACTGATTTTTTTCTGTTACCTCATACAGTCATGCACTGCCTCCCTGGGGTAATTCCCTTGGACATGATGCCCAGCTGGATCTCAGCTTGCTGAGGGTGGTGAGGCCCTGGCACAGGTGCCCAGAGAAGCTGTGGCTGCCCCTGGATCCCTGGAAATGTCCAAGGCCAGGCTGGACAGGGCTTGGAGCACCTGGGACAGTGGAAGGCATGGCAGGGGTGGAAAGGGATGGGCTTTAAGGTCCCTTCCAACCCAAAGCCATGGATAACCCGACCTGCGGGACTTCAGGACACCCCCAGTAGCTCCTGGAGCAGCTCTTGTGTCCCTGCACACACCAGGGACAAGCAGAAACTCTCGTCAGGAGACAGGCAGCACATGGGTACCTGGATACCAGAAGTCAGGGCAAACAAAACAATGGGAGGGGAAAAAAATATCCCAACCTCATCTCTGTGTGACCTTTACGAGCAGCCTGGGGAAGAACAAGTCACAGTTTCCTCTGCACAGCTCCCTGCTGTCGTGCCAGGGGCCGTTCCCAACAGACCCGTGTTTTTCCCAACAGCAGTGTCTGTTGGAAGGATGATAAATGAGAGTCTCTCTGACAGCCAGAGAGAGAGGAATGCTGTGTCTCAGGGCAGGTCTAACCCCACGGGCCAAGCACCAGGGGCAATGAAATCTTCCTGAATCCGTGCCCAGCTTTTTTATCCAAACCATCCATGTGCTGCCTGCTTCCAATGGGCAGAGAGGAAGGAGGGAGAGCTTTCCCTCTCTGCTGAGTGACTCCTGAGCCACATCCGCCCCAGTTACCTTCACACTCCAGTGCTAGTACCTGATTAGAAAACTAGTAATTAAAGGCAGATTACTGATTAACCAGTCATCATGACCAGGTTTTTCCTTGCTTGGCTGCTGGTGCACGACTCTGCCACTGGCGTTTTATGTACTCAACACTGATAAATCTGCTTCCACCTCTCCCTCCCCTTTTGAGGGGAGACAACCAACTTTCAGCTGGAATGGCCACACCGGAGCTTAGTGCAGCTGGTTCTTCTTGCCAGAAAGCCAGTCCATTTGTTACAAATAAAATCAGATTTGAACACAATAAAATCCATTACTGCTCCATCGCCATCCCCTGAAACATCATTATTTTCTTCTTTCAACAGGCTCAATCTAATTTCTCCATAGGCTAAGGAGGATTTGATGGCAGCCAGGGGTTTGGAAGCAGCATCATGTTCCACCAAGAAGGGAGCTCATCCTTTATCCACAGGCTCAGCCTCACAGAGAGCAGGATTAGAGAAACAAGGAGAATAAAACCTGCCCTGGGACTCTGCTCTCCAGGCAGCCACAGGGGAGCAGGATGTTTTCCTGCAGCTTCCAGCCCTCCCCTTGAGTCAGAAGCTCCCTGAGCTTTATCTTTCCCTTTGCATCCCCAGCGAGAATTCTCCATGACCTAGAGACTGTCCGGGATCCCTGAAAACAATGGGGACAGATAAAAGCAACACCTACGGGGTTTGCAAACAGATAAAGCAAACAGCACAACGCTCCTGGAAGCATCCAGCAAGAGCAGCACAGATTTCATCCCAACATTCGCTGAGCCTGATGATTAAAGGAACAAACCCTCCCCTGGGGGAAACACGAGGGCCACAGGGGGGATTTACCAATCATGGGTGGTGAAATAGCCACTGACCACCAGGAGAACCCTGCAACAGAAGCAGCCTTGGTGGCAGGACCTGAAAGCTGAAAGTCAAAGCTGACACATCGCCCCACAGGCCCCAGAGTGGCACCCGGGCACAGGGAACTCTCCGGACAACATTTCCACGAATAACAATCAATCCCATACTCTTCATAACACCTTCTACTCAAGCCTTAAATGTTCCCCTCCTCCCTAAAAGTATTGAGGGAACTGGAACTGAACTCCTTCATTCAGCTCCACTATCCTTTTGCCATAATTTCATTTTGCCAAGCAAGGCCGCCACTATTCCTTAATCCAATTGACATTTTAAACCATGCTGTTCTCCATAACTCAGTTGTTCTGCTCCTGTGGGAGAGCACGGAATGGGAGAGAGCTGCAGATCTCTTCCAGACATTTTGCCGTGTGTTTGGCTCACTTCCTAGGAAATGCTAGAAATGATCATGGAGATGATATTTCGCAAGGGATTTACTTGCTAACGGCATTCTAGAAATACTGCTCCTCCCAAATTCCTTTCAGGACAAGGAGCAAGCCATGCATTTCCATTTGCAATGTGTAAAAAAAAAAAAAAAAACAAGCAGGTTAGAGATGCCACTGGTTTAGCTGCCACTCAAAGAAAAAGGCTCCCTGTCCCTGAAAGTGTTCCAGGTCAGGTTGGGCAGGGCTTGGAGTGACCTGGGACAGCAGAATTTTGGGGCAGAGGGTCTGGATGAACTTTGAGGTTTCTTTCAACCCAAGCTATTGTGTGATTCTGGAATTCCAAGTGCCTCAGCACGTCTCTCATTACTGCCACGATCCCACAAAACCAGGAGCCCACCAACCACAGGGCTGGGCTCCCTCCCAGCAGTGCCCAGCAGTCTTCAAAAGACCTTCAAGATGGACTTCACTCTCTAAAGACTGAATTAAGAAACTGCCACCTCCCCTGATCCCTCCCCTTCGCCAGGCCTCAGACTCACCGTCATCAGCTCCTTCTGGAAGGATTTCCTCTCCTTGTTCTCCACGCTGTTGCAGTCTTCCTTCAGCTTCTCCAGGACAGAGGCCACTCGCTCCGGCTCGCTGTCCAGCTCCGCCCGGCAGAAAAACGTGAGCGGCAAGTTCAGGTAGCCCAGGGCGTCGGCGAAGGAGCGCCAGCTGCTGAGGTTCTCCATCAGCAGAGTCCTCACCGAGGCATAGATGTAGGTCAGGAACTTGCAGGGCCTCAGGATCTGCTCCAGCAGCAGGCTGGTGGTGAGATCCGGCCCAGAGAAGTAGCTGGGCTTGACCTTCCCGACCACCAGCACGTTTTTGGTGTGCACGAGGCCGATTTTCCCCTGGTAGTAGCCGATGTACCACTCCTTGGTCCACAGCTGGCCTTTCAACCTGATCTTCTCCTCACTGAGGATGGCTATGACGTCTCCCTTCTTGTACTCCAGCAAATAGTGGTTCTTGCTCTGCCTCACCACTGTCTTCAGCAGCTTCCCGTACTTCAGGCTCAACACCGGCCGGTCCTGAAAAACTGGATACTTGGCAGTGGCAGCCAGAGGGGAGAGGATGATCTTCCCCACCTCGTTCTTTTTCAGGAACCGCCTCTGCCCCGTGGGTTTGATGGCGCTTTTTGGAGGCGGCTGCGGCGTCTGGACGCAGAACTGGGTCAGAATGGCGTCCTGGTCATCCTTGACCTGTATCCTCAGCGTGAAGTCCGAGAGCTCGTTGGGGTCGTGTGACGCGATTGGGAAGATGAGGCGGCTGACCTTGCCCAGCTTCATCTGGAACCCACGGACAATCTTGGCCTGCTCGCTGGCCTTCACCTCGTAATTGGTCATGTTGGAGAACATGCAGAGCTTGAGGTCCTGGGGCCGGGACAGGGCAAACTGGTGCTTCCCCCAGAGCTGGAGGGCGACGGGAGCCGGGCCGTGGGACTGCCTGGTGACCTCGTTGACCAGCAGGGTCTTGGGCGCGCACTCGTGGCCGAACATGGCCACCACGGTCTTGAAGGAAGGGTGGATGTGCTTGGGGCCGTAGACGCCCACCGTGATCTTCTTGCTGATGTAATCCCACACGGTGTAAGGGTAGAGGATGTTCTGGCCCTGCGCCACGGCCGCGATGTACATGCAGGGCTCCAGGTTCTCCAGCTGCACCTGGATCGTGTCGCCGTAGGAACAGCTCAGCTGCATCGGCGTGTACGGCCCCTCCTTCATGTCACTGCGCAGGCACTGCAGCCCCACCAGGCTCTTGCTCATGATGTCGTTCTTGACCTCCGCCGACACCTTCATCTCCAGGACGATGAAGGTCTTCACCTCCATGTTGCTGAGTTTGATCTGCAGGACGGGGCTGATGGTGCTGCACTTGTCGCTGTTCAGCTCCAGCGGCGGGTCCAGCATGGCCTTCATGGAGATCTGCTGCGTCTCCCCGGGGCACACGTGGCCCTCGGGCACGCGGATGCTGATGTTGGTGTCCGGCAGCTGCACGGCCCCGCCAGAGCTGTCCAGCTTGCACACGATGTTGGTCTCCACCGGCTGCGTCTGACCCCAGCCGGGATTTTGGCCAAGCAAATCCAAGTCGTGGCAAGACCGAGCCAGCTTCCTGTGGTTCAGCCACGCTGTCCTAAAATCCTCCCTGCTCTGGAACTGCTCAGGGGTGGGAGACTTCAAACCGCTGAAGAAACCCGACGACGCCGGCGTGTCCGACTTTGCCTGGAGGACGGAGAGCTCAGACAAGCTGTAGGAGCGTTTACTTCGGAAGAAAGGGTTGTCCCTTCTCACGGGCTGCTCCACATCCAGCCCGTTTGCGGAGGGAAACTCATCAAAAAGGTTCCCCAGGCTGCTGTTGGCAGCGACACTGGAAAGAGCTGGCGTGGGAGCCCCCGTGTCGAAGAGCAGTAAATCCACAGCGACGCTGGAGTCAGACTCTTTGTCCGAGCCGGGCGCTGCTTGCAAATTCCCATTCAGAAACGGGTTGGTCTGCACTCCATTCAGGAAGGGGTTGTTGTGGTAGGATTTGGCGGAGTTTCGCTTCACATCAGTCCATTCCCCGAGCAGGTCCAGCTCCTTGACGCCCTCGTCGGGGCTCTCCAGCAGATTGTCGATCACGCCGCTGTCCGTGAGGGACGAGTTGCGGTAGCTCACGGGCTGCACGTAGGAGGACGGGATGTAGCCCATCTCTGTGGTGTTGTGGGCGTACCACCACTCCCCTCCCGACGTGTCCAGCACGTACAGGTGGTCCCCCTTGGAGAACTTCAAGGTGGTAAAATTTGTGGGGCAGTAGTCCTTGATTGCTACAACTTCCTTCGCGTTCCCGAACGACGTGGGGTTGTCCACCAGCAAGGCACTGGGAGAAGGCACTGCAGAGGCAAAGAGGAGACAGCACTGTGAGAGGCGCACAGCAGAGTCACCACTGACTTGGAATCCTTTATTCCAGGCCATCCCTCCACGCTGTTTTAAGAGATGAAGGAAGTTTTGGAATCACTGAATCACTGAAGTTGGAAAAGCTCTCCAAGACCATTGAATCCAACCACTAACCCAGCACTGCCAGGTCCATTAAGCCATGTCCCCAAGTGCCACATCTATGTGTTTTCTTAACACTTCCAGGTCCACTAATTCCCTGGGCAACCTCTTAAGCCTGCAGGTACTTTTCTCCATAGATTTTTTTCAAGAAAACTCCGCTATTTCTGGTACATTTACACCCCTCCTCCCTAAAGTGTTCATCCGAACCCAAGATAACTCTCCCTACAGGCTAAAAGCCCTCTTGCTCTGCTGTAACCCCTCTCCTGCAAGTGTCAAACATGCCCAGAGAAGCTGTGGCTGCCCCTGAATCCTTGGAAGTGTGTCCAAGCCAGGCTGGATGGGGCTTGGAGTAACCTGGGCTAGTGGAAGGTGTGCCTGCTTTCGGGTCCCTCCCAAATCAAACCTTCCTGTGGTTCTAAGGTTACCTGGTTTGAACCCTCACACAATCCCAGCACCTCCCTCCCACACTGCTGTTCTGGTCCTGGCAGCATCTCCAACCTCCCTTGCAGAAGTGCCAGGGGAAGAGTTTTCTGCCAAGGGATCCCAATTTAAATCAGGCTGGGCTGAGCCGACACTGTGCCACCCCCTACTGATTGTCTTTGCTCTCATTTTCAGGACGTGTTTCTGTAAAAAGCACTAAAAACAAGCTGCAGATAATGTTCCATCAGTGGTTAAATATGTGCTGTCTCCCTAGACAGACTGAAGGAAACAAGAAGAGCTGGATTTTCACCAACAGGGAGCTGCAAGGGAACTGGAACAGCACCTGCTTCAACTCAAAAAGGGAAAAGGGAGTTTAGAAAACACAGGAAGCCCTTAAAATCCCAGAGACAAAGGGCTGGGAGCTCAGACTGCACATCCCTGCAGTCACCGCTCGCAGGCTGGCAGCACTTCTCACCCACAGAAATAACGAGGCAAGGGAAGATACAGCTGAGCAAAGAGAAGCCTTTAAATATAGCCTGGGGATGGAGTATTCAGAGGAGAAGAGTTTTGTACACATCCTGAACAACTCATCCACCAGCAAGAAAAAGTGTGAGGACATTAATCCAGTGGAAAACTGCACAGAAGCTCTAAATTGGAATTATTTTGGCAGCCTGCTAAGCTGGAAGCTGCTGTTAACTCAGTCATCCTACAGTATGGAGCAGTGTCAGATCAGACCGGCAAGTGGCTGTTCCCATGTCCCTCCATGCAGGGGTTAATGAGGATGTGCTGAAACCCCTTGGAGAAGAGGAGCAATTCCCAATTTTGCATTGAAACCCATCTAATTTGCAGCAAGTGTTTGATGTTCAGGTGCTACACCTGCAAAAACAATTGCCTCTATGCGTGTTTATTTTCAAGGCCCTCAGCGCTCTCCAGCTTCCCCCTGGAGTTTTCCTTGGGATGCTCTCCTGCTAGGGGAGCAGTAATTCCCCGCCCACCCGACCATGGCTCTGGGTAAGGAAAACACAGCAGGAAAGAAAGGCAATAAAAGGTTAAAAAAAAAAAAAAGGATTACTGGGGGAGCAATCTGCAGGCTCCCAGCACTGGGAGGAAGGAAGAACACCTTTGCCACCGCCATGTTGGTGTCACCGAGCCCTGCCAGGGGGTGAGGACGGGCCTGGAATGAGGAGGGGGATGATCCCCACGCACCTTTGACGTCGCAGAGCGTGGTTTCAGCAAAGCCCTCGCTCAGGTCGATGAGCGTCCCCTCGGACTTGCACCGCGGGAGCCCTCCCGAGTTGGCCGCTCGGATCCTCTGCGCTGCCATCTCCGCTCCCGGCGGGCTCTACATGGCCATGGCCCCTCTGTGCCAGCGATGGGGACCCCAGAGTCACCTTGAGGAACCGGCCTGGGGGAGAGAGACAGAGGCCAGGGTGTTAGATGGGCTCTGGGTCACCCCACGCCACCCACGTGCTGATCCCGTGAGGAGATACAGGATACAGGAGAGCCTGTCCTGTTCTCCTTAAACCATCATGGAACACAACCTGGATGCTGCCAGGAACCACGGCGCTGCCAAAACCCCTTGGAGAGCAAGGGCAGCCTGATACTGCACACCGCTGGGCACAGCCCTGTACGAAGCAGCCCTCTGGCTTTTAAGAGATTTTTGGGAATACGCTCCTTCCAGGATCGTAAATTGCTCCTTCTCCCCATTTCCCGAGCTTTTGCACGTTGCTGTAACAAATATAAAACCACCAAGCACTGGGCTACGGTGGGAGCACAGAAGACCCACAGAACTGGGCTTTTTCCCTGTTCAATTGGGTTGTCCCTCTCTCCCACTGCAACACTGGGATCTCCTGGGATGGGGAGATCCATCCCCTCTTCCCGCTTGCTCCCCGCACTTCTCCCCTCACCTGGCCAACCAGGCAGAGCAACAACCCTTCCTGCACTGAATATGGTAAAAATAAAGGGGTTTTTCCCCCTTTTTTTCCGGAAGCACTTGCAAAAACCCTTCCAGAAGCCCTGTGGAAGAGCAGCTGCAGCGGCGCGCTGGAGCCGAGAGGAAAACGAGCCCACTCCCACAGGACACTCCGACCACCAACGTGGTGGCTGATGCAAGCACGGGCAAGAGCTCCCCCGACGTCACCAGTGTCCTCTGGAGCTGGGACAGTGGCCAGATGGGCCAGGACGAGCAGGGAAGGCACGGCTGGAAGACAGCCTGAGCCACGAGTCTGCTCCAGGTTTGCAGCAGGAAGCAAGAACGCTGTCTGGCGTACCCAGGATCATCCTGGAAATTCTGGATTCAACCCCTGCCTCCTGCTCCCTCAAACCTGTCGCAAAACTCCAGCCTGGCTGCAAAACACCAACAGGTCTTAACAACAGAAGTTTTAATTAAAAGTTATATCCAAATCCCTTGTTTTACAAAGGGATTTTCATCCACTCCTAGTGCTGTTTTTTCCTTCTCCCCCTCTCAATGCAGTTTTTTTTTCCTCCATCAGCTTGAAAACAAAATCAAGCAGAAAATAACAGCCAGAACCAAATTCCTTAGGTGGGAAATACCGAGCTGATGTCTCCTCCAGCACTGCTGGAGGGGGAATGGCGAGCCCTGAAGGATTTGCTGCCCTTTCCTGGAATGCAGCAAGAGGAAATTTGCAGGAGAGAGCCTGAGCAGGAGATACTCCAGCCTGCTTGAAATGCTTCCCAAGCCATCCCCGGGGCTGGTATGCCGGGAATGCGGCTGGCTGGAAGGGATGCACCAGGCTGCAGCCAGAAAAGGGAAGGCAGAACTTGTGTGCAAACATTTCCCCTTTGAGGAGAGCCTCCTGTCAGGTCCTGCCGGGAGCAATCCAAGGGAAAAGGGTTTGGCAGGGAATAAACACAGGGAAACCAGGCTTTGAGCCAAGGCTGAGCTTATCCCAGGTGGGACAGGTAAAAGAAGGGACCTGGAGCTGCTGCCAGGGGCGAGACAAAGGAATAACAGCAGGAAGGAAGGAAGGGAGGAAGGAAGGATGCTCCCCTTGGCTGGCATCGTTCACCATCCACCCACTTTCCCATTAATGCCACTTGGGATTGCAGCTTTTCTAGGTGGCACAGAAAGACCCCAAACCTCTTTCTAGAGATCCCACACCTCACCAACTTTGGTGATTCTTGCACACAATCTTGTTTAAAAATTATAAAAAAAAAACAACAAAAAAAACCAAACTGCTGTGGCATCCCAAAATTCCTCCCTGCCCGGGCAGAGCTGCACAAAGTAGGAAAAAGCCAAGTGTCAGCCACGAATATGTTTTGAAACACCTGCCTGCTGGTCCAGCACCAAATGAATTTTGTGTTAATTACGGCAGCTACAGCCCTGACAGCTCTCACTGACATCTCCACAAGCCTGGAATCTGCAGGGATGCTCCCCCTCCCTGTATTTATACAAGGAGATGGGAAGCTTCCTGCTAAAGGTCTCGGAGAGATGTGGCTGTGTGGAGAAACAGCTGGAAAAAATCCCCTCTGCAGGGAACCCTGAGGCCCCAAAAGGCAGCAAGAATCGACACAGAAATGAGGGATAATGGAAAGGTATTTCCTCTCCTGGATCTGTCTGTCCCTCCAAGATGCAGGGATGCACACACACACGGATGGGGGGCCAGGACCCTACGGCTGGATTTGGGATGGGAGCCGTGTTTTGGAGCTGGGGATGCACCCAAAATGTTTCTGAACGCAGAGGTAACCAGCAAACCCTCAAATTCAGTCAGTGTCAGGATAAAAGGCGTAAGTGGGGGGAAACAAAGGGTGGAAGGGGCAAGGTTTGTTTAGAGATCACTCAGACAGTGGTCTGCAAACTCCTCTGAAAGCACTCTAAATTTAGCCTGGGGTTAAATATAGCCCAGGGAAAAGCCCAGCCCCATCCGTTTACCCCAAGCCACAAACACCATCCAAAACGAACAAACGAAGGGTGGGGGGAAGGAAGCCAGTGGGCAACAGCGCCAGCAGCTCGTCCTGCAGCTTCTCAAAGGCACCCACACATCCTTTTCACCCTGGTTTTTCCCTTCTAAGAGGGACAGGGAATGCTGCAGGGCCAAATCCAAGCGTACAAGCCAGGGGGACCTGCTGCCTGCTCCCCCCATCCCAAAAAACCCAGCTGCCTGGGTCAGGGCCCCACAGTGGTTACATTTTTCTTTCCCAAATCCCAACCAGGCTTTGCTGGGAGTTGGAGAAAGCTTTAGGGAAGCCCCAGAGAGCAGATTTCCATCCTTGCAGTTTCCTGGGATGGACAGTGCTGCCCCTGAATTTAACTTTCCCTGGGGAGCCTGTTCAGTGCCCACCACCCTCTGGGAGAACAACCTTTCAAATTCCAGCCTAAACCATCCCTGGCACAGCTCCAGCTGCTCCCTCAGCTCTCACCAGGCAGGTCTGGGGCCGGTGACAGCATCACATCTATTAAAAAATCCCCAGTTATTAAAACTTAACTAAAAACTGAAGCCAAAGGTCATTTTTTTCCTGCAGCACTTGAACACACAGCGTCCAGCATCCCAGCTGCAGCATTTCTCGGTGTGCAGTGGTGTGGAAAAGGAGGAAAATAACTTCTGCAAAACGTCTGGTGTTGGATTGCTGTGTGCAGGGACAAGGGGACGGGGCTGCTGGATGCACTCGCTCTATTTCAGCATCAGCCTCAGTGTAAGGTGAGACACAAAAGATGCTGAGAGCTCATGCCATAACAACAGCAGCTGAAATTCTCCAGGTTACAAGGCCTTTTTAAAAACTTTCTAGCCAACAGAATGATGTTAAAGCTGACAGGCACATGCTTAAGCCAATTAGTAAAGCGGCACGTACATCTCGTCCTGAACAATGTGTGCTTCCAATAGCTTAAAAAAGATGGATAAAGCTTCATTAATAAACTCACATTTTTCTATCATCTTGCTACCATGTTTTCTAAGGCCTGTCTCTGCACAGCTCAGTAACACTGTCCTATTGCTTCTTGTCCTTGCACCTCCTTGCATTCTTCCCATCCGAGATTTGCTTTCACACAGCTTTCTGAGAGTCTTCTACCTTCTCCATTTCCCACAATAGATTGACACCTTTTCTATTTCCCACACTCTGGTACAATTCATCCCAGAAATCCAACTGCAGGCCCAGGGGAGCCCCCTGAGACCCCCCGGCACAGGCCAAGCCCCGTCCTCCCCGGCGCTCCCAGCTCCATCCACCATTCCAAGCTCATCCTGACGGGATTACAGGATGGACCCACCCCTGGCTGGACACTGAGCTATCAATCAAAGACACACCACGGGCACCCAGCCACGCTGCACATGGATCAGCAACCCCAGGAAAAACACCAAACCCACGTCCTGCAGCAAAGAAACGCAACAAAACCATGGGAACACCCCGAAGTGCACAGCCCGAGGGCAGGAAGCACGATCTGCTGCTGGCCAAGGGAAAGTCCTCTCCAAGAAGCACTGACTGCGGCTGTAGGGAGGAGAAGACCCCTCCAGGAGCCCCAGCGAGGGAAAAATGCCTGGCTGCCAAGAATTTGGGCTGATAAGAGGCAAGAGGGCTGGCAGGGCTGGGCGGTACCAAGCACCGTCAGGGCTGGAGACGGAGCCAGGTCCTTCCAGGTGCAACAAGACCGGCGAACTCTGCCGTAGCTACCACCCTGCACCCCTGTTTTCCCTGGAAAATCCATTTAAAAGCCTCTCAAGACTGTGGTGCAAGCTCAGGGGAAATCTCCCACCCTGCCCTTGGCACCAAATTGAAGACTGGGAAAAAAAAGAAGGAGCTTCCAATCAATCCCTCATCATCCTCTACCCACACCAGAGCCAAGATCAACGCCAGCACTTGTTGCTTTATGGCTTTTAATTTGCTTTTTCTTTCTCCAAAGTCAAGTTCCTCTGGCTCTCCTACAAACACAGAAGTGTTTTTGGAGGTTTCTTTTAAAAACAGTCAGCTTTGCTTGGCTTTGGGCAAATTTAAACTTTTTCTAGGGAGGAATTCGTGTCCCAGAGCCACAGTGCTCCCCACAACACTTGTCCCACACAACGAACTTACTGAAAATGTTGCTTTTATCAGTCACAAAACCCCAAGTAACTCAAATCTGTGGAATCAGATGCAGAAAAGACCACTCCACACCCGAAGGGAGTGCTCAGGGAGTGCCAGATGACACCAATCCAACGCAAGGTGCAACGGCCTACAAAAGAAGCCGTAAAAAACCCCAAAGTGACCAGAACTGCCGAACTTTTGCACACAATCTGATTCAAAGACTCGGTTTTGCCCTGTGAATTCTCCACCTTCAAGATCTCCCTCATGGCTATGACACAACACAACACCAGCCCTTGCTCGACACGCTTCCCCCCAGTGGAAAATGATCCCAGCAGCTCAAGAACTCCCTCCTTTTCCCACGCCTGCACTGACACATCTTCAGGCACGTGAAAAAACCACAGTGTCCTTGAAACTGGACACACCAGCACAGCCCAGGCCCTCTGCGGCCTCCTGCAAGGCTGGGGAAGATCTGGAAGCTGCTGGTGGCAAGGAACAGACTGATGAGCTGGCTGCTGTCGAGTTTTCCCCTCAGAAACCTGGCCCAAGCATTCTCCAAGCCTGCTGCCAGCTATGCCACGTATCCCGGTGATTCCTGACCCCACTGCCTCTCTCTTATCTCCTCCTCCTCCTCCTTCACCGCCTGTGTTTGCCAAGCCAACGCTTTCATCTTCCAAAGGAAAAAAACCTAAAAAAACCCACCCGAGCCAAGCTAAGATAAAACCACCCCTTAAGACAACACCAAACACCAGCTCTTTGTACCAGAAAGAACACCCTGGTGTGAACTGCACATCCATCCCAGCACGAGCTTCCCGGGAGCTGCCAGGAACACAACACGCGGCGCTTTTAGTCCCTTCTCCAGCGGACAAGAAGGGGCTTGTGGAGGTATCAGGACCTCCCACCCCTCCTGCAGCACTCTCATGTCCCAAGGGTTTGCTTTGGAGCCCGTTCCCACCATGTGATGTGGGAATGACTGCACCCGGCCCCGTGCCGCGCCGTGCCCCACGGAAAAATCCTGCCCTCGAGCTCCAGCTTGGCTCAGCTCCTGCTGCCAGCAAAGGGTGAGCCAAGCACGGCCAGGCCGATGGAGAAGGGAGGGGAATTCAGGCAATTTTGGCTGAGTGTGTGCTGCCGGTGCCTGGTGTCCATCACGGTTTCCCTGTCAGGGCTGTCACCCTTCACAGGCAAAGCAAGAAGGAGGGGAAAGCTTCCTGGTATAGCAGCGGCTCTGGAGCACGAGTCCCGCTGGATATCCGTCACCAGCTAGGGGAGACTCCAATATAAACCAGTCTTGAGGGTGGGAAAAGGGAGTTTTCCCTGCAGGACCTCCTGCTGCTGCCCAGCACCGATGCCATGGCAGAGGACAGTCCCAGAGATGCAGGCGCCACCCTCAAGTACCCACAGCAACCTCAGAGCGCACCCCAAAATCCCTGAAAACGACGCTGGTGCGGCAGAGGTTTAAAAAACCTGGAAGTGCAGGAAGTTGCTGGAGGTGCTCGACAGGCCAGGAACCGCTGTGAGGTTCACAGGATCACAAGAAAAGGTTTTCCTAGGACGGCAGCCCAGGCCCTCCCGCTCCACAGCAACGCTTCCTTGGCAACAAAACCACGGCACACACGCCCGGCCTGATAACACAGAGAAGGAAAGAAAGCTGGATTGGCTTCCATGAGCTCAACACCACCACAGGCTGCAGGACCAGCCACCCACTCCAACATCCCCACAAAACAGCCAGGCAGAGGGATGGCTCCAGTGGGATGGTTCCCAGCGCAGTGGATGCTGCTGGAATGCCGGCATGGAGAGCGAGGCCCTCCCCAAGAGGAGATTCCTCCATTCCACAGAGCCAGTTAAAAACCCACAGGGGGTGTCTGCCCAAACACCTCAAAGCAGTGAGATCAAAGGAGACCTCAACAGGGACCATTCTTGCCCAGAGGAGGCCTGGACAGCCTTTCCCTGAACCCACAGAGATTTCTGCCTCCTCGATGTCCTACAGCAAGGAACTCCACAGATGGGCTGGAAGGCAATGGAAAACTCACCTCCATCAGGAACAGGCTCTCAGCTGATGTCCACCAGCCCTCGTATCAGAAGAGGAAAGAGTTCAGTCCTGTCCACCCTGCCCATGCTGTCTGCTCAGTGTTCTCCCAAAAGAAAACACTTCCTTATTCCAGGGTACTCTCAAAGGTGTCCTGGCTTTTTAACAGGGAGCTGTGCATGGATGCTCCTCTGGCAGGGCAAGGAATTTAATCCAGACAAGTCCCACAGGGACCAACAAAACCGTGAAAACCCAAAGTCACATTTAGCGTTGTGCTCTTTTATGTTTTTTTTAAACATTAAAAGCCATAAACTCAAGCTTTAAAAGCCTCGGATGGAACAGGAGTCCAGGAGAGAAATGTCTTCCTCTGAGCCCTCGCAATCCCTCCAGAGTCTTTCACAAGCCCAAGAGTTTGGCCAATAGCTAAAGCAAGACTGTTCCTGAAGGATGCTTAGATCCAAAAGCATGGACCAAACTGAGGGAAACTCAGATTAAGCTGGATCAGGAACAGCCCAAGCTCACAGGCAATTGGTGGTGGAGGAGAAATGAAACCCAGATTTCCAGAGCCACAATAAGACATTTTTAAAGAAAAGATCCTGCCAGAATCACCAGGAAAATGCAAACAGGCACCACGGCCACCTCGGAGATCTCAGGCCAACACCACAGAGAGCAGAGTAGAGGAAGCCATGGAAGTCAAAAGGAGGGGAAACAGCGTCCCACCTGTGTGGGTGCTGCAAGAACCATCTCACAATCACCCAAGGGGGGCCGCTCAACCCCTCCAGCCCATCTCAAATCAACCAGATCCACAGAAGCTCGAAGGCAAAAGGCACTAATTGAGAAAATCCTGGAGCAATCCTCTCTCTCTTCCCACCCTCCAGCCGCAGCTCCCGGCAGCTTCTCCTTCCTCGGATAATTTGGATGCTAATTTGGCCTTCAAGAGCTGTCAAAACCCGAAGTCCCTGAACTGCTGAGCTTCCCCCAAGAGGAGATGATGACAGAGCTTTATCTGCATCAACACTTCAGAGCCCTGTCCCCATCACCCTCCGCTGATTCTGCCCTTGCCTGACGGAGAGGAGCTGCTGCAGTGCCACGTGTTCTCCTGGCTGGGACACCAGTGCCACCAGCGTGACCACAGAAGGGCAGACACAGGAAAGTCACTCGTGCTGCTGGCTGGACAGGCTGCCACCACAGCTGGTGCACAGAGGACACTGCAAAGCTCCAGAGATGAACTGCAGACCACCAGAGATGAGGCAGCTCCCAGCAGATCATCACAGACAGCTCCATGCAGCTCTTCCAGCCCAAGTACTCTGTGGGATTTACCTCCCACCCCAGGGGTTCCCTTACCAGAAATCCCCTGGGAAAAGTCTGTGCCAGGGTCAGGAAAAGGAATGAGACCAGAGGGACTCGCTGGCTTTGGTCTTCAGTTGTTTATTATTCCTTTATCACAAGGCAGAGCCTTGGATGACAACAGGCCCTGCACACTTCAGTGACAGATGCCAACAAAACACAAAATGGACGATTCCAAGGGTTTTTATATAGAGACCTTATCCAATTGAGTTTCACAACATATCTAACATGTAGTATGTTTTTATTTTTCTACCAATTCCTAATTATTCTTCAGTCACATCACATCTGCATTGTGACTTTGTCTGACCAATCACTGTGCCACCAACACTGCAGAAAATGGNCCACCAAGATTGATCTATCCCCAGGTATCCTCAGTCAAGAGGTCCATTTTTGGGAAAAATAAGGGGGTTTTTTTCCAACTTGCCACACAGACACCAAGCAATGTTGAATGAAACCTCTCTGGATCCCAAGAACTGATTCAAGCTGGGACAAAACCACCCCCTCAATTTAATTTTCTTGCACACTTTCCTGATTAATCCATCCCTGATCTGCTGCTGGGTTACAGGACACCCTCAGCTATGCTGAAAATGCTGACAAGAGCCAAAAACCTCCTTTCCTCTCTTTGAGCAGAAACAAACAGAATCTGCACACGGCAAAGAATTCCCTCAAAACAGCAGGGTTTCTCTTAAGCTCCTCTTTGGTAAACATTCCCAAACCAGACTGCCCAGGACACCTGGGTTTAAGCAGCTTAACCCTTCGCTGGAATTGATGGTTTCCTCATGGGAAGGCAAGATGAGGGCTGGTCACATCACGGGATGCTCTGTGTTCAGCCCAATCTCACAAACCAGGGATTTCCACGTTGGAAAGAGGGCAAAGATATCTGGAGAGCAAACTCCCAGGTGATGATGCAGGTAGGAAGAGGATGTGAGGACAGATCAGGGAGTCGTGGAATGGTTTGGGTTGGAAAGGACCTTAAAGTTTGTCTCATGGGCAGGGAAACCTCCCACTGTCCCAGGGTGCTCCAAGCCCCAGTGTCCAACCTGGCCTGGGACACTGCCAGGGATCCAGGGGCAGCCACAGCTGCTCTGGGCACCCTGTGCCAGGGCCTGCCCACCCTCACAGGGAACAATTTCCTCTTAATATCTGATCTAAACCAACCAACCAGAGCCTGGATTAGGACCTCGGGTTTGATCTCACCTGCAAATCCAGCCAGCTGCAGCCCCATCCCAGAAAGCGTTCCTGCTTCGACCCCGAGCACGCTTTGAACACCACACTCCTTACATCGGCACAAAAGACCACGTGGCTCATTTTAGGTGGTTTTCAGCAGCGCAAGTCCTCACTTTAATTTAGATTAGAGCTTTTCCAGGGGCAGGAATGAGCTTTCCAGGTGCAGACACCTACCTCTGCCAGCCAAGAGGGTGCCTGAGATGCACCAAAACCGGCTGCTGTTTATGCAACACAAGAGCAAACACCACGCCCGCTCGTTTAATTAATTACCCCGAAATTAAAGCCCATCAGACTGCACAGAGACTCCGTGCAACCTGCAAATTAACTCAGCCTGGGGGTGAGGGAGGTCAGAGAGCATCCAAGCAGTGGCTCCAAGCATTTTCCACAGCATCACGAGTGCCATGAAGGAAAATAAATTTTAAAAACCAAACAGAACAACACCACACATCCCCATCTGTCAGAGCTTCAGGGTTTTGTTGTCTTGGTCTCGTCAGTTAAGAGCTGCTCAGTCCCATCACCGTGGGTCATCAGATGGACGATAAGAAACCAATTTCATCACTTTTAAGCCCCAGACGTTGCAGATGTTGTTATCTGCAAACAAAGCCGCGCACTTTGAACTGCAGCTCTGCGTCAGTTTAGGAACACACGAGGCCCGCGTCGGGATTAACGCGCTGTGAGGCGAGAGCCAAAGTCCTCTCTCTGCAGCCTCCACCAGCTGTGATGGCAAAGCTGCTCCTCTGGGCCAGGACACAACCCCTGTCAAAACATTTAGCCATTCTGGGGATAGACGCCCCTTATTTAGTAAGACCCTTTGGCACAAAAAATAGTAATTTATGCAAATTTGGCAAAAAAAATCTTTGCTCAAAATTACTCTGCTTGCTGGACGAAGGAGGGTTGAATCTCAAACACGCTTTGTTGCGGCATTAGTCACCGGGCAAAATTAAAATGACACCTGAAAGTCATCCCAGAGCCACGGCAGATTGTTCCCTGCTCGAGGCAGAGCTTTCTTGCTTGAGTGGAGTAATTTCCACAACTCTCTGCACTGCACTCCTGAGGACAAAACACCTCCCATGAGTGCATCAGGCACAAGAGCAGCCCTTAGAAAAGGGACAACTCCAAGCCACCATCTGTAAGACACCACAGAGCTAAATTTTGGATTTTTGGAGCTTGAATTGGGGGTGAAGCGTTACCAGCTGTGATAAGGACTGGTTTTGGAGCAGCCAAGTGCCCAAATCTGAGGAAACAAGATGAAGCCACTGAGAGCCACAGAGGGGATACAGTAGAGCCCAAAGCTTGTCCTGGGTCTACAGGAACACCTATTTTCAGAAAGTAAGGACAAAACTGAAGTTAAAAAGCCCCATGTGTTCAAGGACAGATTCCCCGGGTCAGCAGGCCCATTCCCTGTGAGCAGCACAGAACCTGCTCCATTTACAGAATTCTGTGGAAAAACAACTTCAATCCCACCATCAGCTCTGCATGGAGGCTGCTTTGACAACCACAGCGACGTGTTTGAGACCCAAAACTTCCATTCCCAAAACTTCCAGACATAAAACATGGGGCTGCGAGCAGCAGGCTCTTGGCTAGAGGAGACAAATCCACAGCACCTTCACCAGGTCCAGACAACACTTCCCGTTCTCAGCACTTTCCACAGCAACACCAACATCCCAGACTTTTTTTTTCCCCCTGTTAGGATGTCTCAACACATTTCTCAGTGTTGATCACATCCAACAGATGTTGGTGCCAGTGATGGGACAGCTCTGTCAGGAAAAGGTGCACTGAGGAGAAGACCTGGACTTCCAGGGAATGGGAGATGTTTGACAAGAGCCTGGGGGGACAGGGCAAGGGGGAATGGCTGTAAACTGACAGAGATGGGATATTGGGAAGGAATTGTTCCCCATGAGGGTGGGCAGGCCCTGGCACAGGGTGCCCAGAGAAGCTGTGGCTGCCCCTGGATCCCTGGAAGTGTCCCAGGCCAGGTTGGACAGGATTTGGAGCAGCCTGGGACAGTGGAAGGTGTCCCTGCCCCGGAATGAGAGGAGCTTTAAGGTCCCTTCCCACCCAAACCATTCCCTGATTGCAAGCAGGACACAGCAAGAACTCTCCAGCAGCTGAGGAGGCTCTCCAGCACAACCAGCTGATGGCTACGTGCAGCCTGCAGGACATTGCAGGGTCAGGCTGGAATTAGACACGCTCCTGATGAGGGAAAAAACTCCCTAAATATCAAACCAATGCAGATGGACCTTTTATTTTATTTTTTTTTTAAATTAAAACTTACTTGAAGTGCCACATAAAAGAAGTTAAATCCCAGGCACAGCTGACGCATCAGGAGAGATTTATATTTAGAAAAATGACTTCAGTACTCGATCAACAGTGAAAAAAATGGGAACTTTTTTGGCAGGGTCCAGGAGGAGGAAAGAAAACCAAAAGGGCGACAGGCACCACCACCCATTATTCCTTAGGGCAACATCCACTGGCATTTTAGCCTCCTAACAATCCACTTTTGCAGTGAATTCAGCTTTTTTTTTTTTTTTTTTGCCATGCATGATCTCAGTAAACAACATTAACAGCCAGAACACATGATGTGCATCACAAGACAACTGGCACCAGCATTATTTTTAAATACCATCAGCTCTGCTTTTAACAGGACAACGGGAAATGTGTTATTACTTGAGCATAAAACAAATATATTGAGACCATTAAAAGAAAAAAAAAAAAAAGCCATTCCCAAGTTTTGCAGACTGAAGATTTAAAGGCAGATAAAACAGAGCACCACCAGAAAAATATAATCCTTCGAAATCCGCCATTTCTCCTGCTGTATTATTCATTTGGGAGCTTTCAGTCTGAAAGCCAGAGCCCTGCTTAGCCGGATATCCGATCGTTTGCTGGGCCTTATCCCAAATTTCTCCAGCATTACTCACAATTTTTGTGCAGGAAGGGGGATGAGGATTTTCTGGTGAAAGGCAAAAAGGAGGCAGAAGTGTTTGCAGCACTATGGAGTGTGGCATTTCCATGTTTGGGCTCAGACCTCTGCTTCCAAATGATCCCCATCCACAGGAGAAGAAAGAAATCGGAGACATGCTCAGACTCTGCCGTGTTTTGGAGCTGAGGATGATCTCTCCAGGCAGGAGCACTGGGCAGAGCATGTTCATCCCAAAGGAAGACGCTCTGCATGCTGGTAGTTTCCAGCAGCATCACCTCCCCTACCAGCATTTCCACTGCGAATTACCCTCTGTCCCACTTCCACAAGCTCAACCGCCCTAAAGCAGCCTTAAAGCAGGAATTTCCTGCCCTTTCCCAAAGCAAAACATCTCCTCTTCCCTCTCCCAGCCAGGGGAGCACCTGATGCAGCACCACCACTCTGTGATCACAATCTCTTCAAAATTAGGCCCAACAGCCAATATTCCCTCACGGATTTATCTTCCCACTCCCTCCAAAAGCCCTTGTGGAGTGATTCTAGAGCCCGTTTTTGGAGACATGGGCACCACGGCCACAGAAACCACGGTTTAACCTTCCCGTGGAGAAACGCTGATGCCCTGTGCCTCAGTTTCCCTGCACCATTTTCCAGTGGTATCCAAACCCTTCAGGACACAGATTCCTCCCTTTTGCCTAAAGCATGCAGCTCCACCCGCCTGCATTCCCATCACAGCCAGGAAAACCAGCTTCCCGTGGGCTGTCTGCAAGGCCAGGCGTTAAAACAGAGCCCAACACGCAGAGCTAAAGCCGGGATGAGCGGTCAGAAGGCAGACAGGGGGTTAAACACTCACCCTTCCCAAATCCCTGCTCCAGGGCCCTGCATTCCTCCGCTCAAACAGCACGCAGGGCTTTTCTCTGCTCACTCTTTCCATGCCTGGCCATGTCCCGGATTTGGGGGATGTTTCAGAGGAGGCACCGGCTGCTCCGACCTGGGAGGAGCCTCAGGGATGTCCCGTGGCAGGGCAAGGTGCACAATCATGGAACGCTCTGGGGTGGAAGGGGCCTTAAAGCCCTTCTCATTCCCAGGGGCAGGGACAGCTTCCACCAGCCCAGGCTGCTCCGAGCGCCATCCAACCTCTCCTTGGACACTTCCAGGGGCAGCCACAGCTCCTCTGCAGGGCCTCCCCACCCTCAACTCCTTCCCCACATCCCATCCATCCCTGCCCTCTAAACCTGTGAGTTTACAGCGATTCCCCCTTGTCCTGTCACTCCAAACCCTTGTCAAACACTTCCCGCTGCAGGTCCAGGAGCAGGGATGCTCTGGAGAGCACAGCACATCCTGGGGGGGATTTGGAGGAGTCCCTCTGTCCTCCCCGTCACCAGGGTGGAGCTGTGACCTCATTCCAGGGATCTCATCAGGCTCTGCAGGAGCCCAGATGGACCATCTGGCTAATTGAGTTAATTAAAGCATTTTTCAGCAGCGATTAACTTTCAGGCAGCTCTCCCTGGGGAGCAGGGGCCAGAGCTCGGGAGCAGCAGGAGAGACAGGAAAAATTACTTGGAAGCACTGACGGCACCGAGCTGTTTCTCTGCAGCGGTTGCTGACTCCAACAACTCTCAAGGAAAAAAAAAACACCAAAAAAACAACCAAATCCCCCAAAACTTCACCTCTTTCCCAGGCTGAGCAGGATGTGAAGAGCCAGGCAAGGGAGGAGAGCCAGCACAGTGGTGTCCCCATCCCAGAGCATCCTCCCCAGGAAACCCTTGGAAGGATGAGCTGGCCCAGGCCAGCACAGGGGCTCTGTTTGGCTTACGAGGTAATTGCCACCCCCCAGGGACAGCAAATACTTTGTCCACGGCCCATTCCCAGAAAACCAAGGAAAACTCTTCCAAAGACCCCAGGAAAGCCTTGTTTTGTGGTCTCACTCCACGATAAGCTCAGCTGCTGGGAAGGAGACGTGTTCTGGGAAGCTGGTATAAAAATAAAAAAAAAAGACACAGAACACCCCCAAAATAATCCATCCTGGTGCTGGGGATGCCAGGTTTTCCTCTCTCCCCTTTCCCCAGGAAACCCATTTGTCCCATCTGAGCAATCTCAGGATGCATCTCTGCAGAGGTGCCACTCCTGGGGAGGCTGCTCCAGAAAACCTGAAACCAACAGCACCCACAGGAAAGGAGCAGCTGGAGCAAGAGATGAGAAGCTGTGGGACTCACCCCTCCCTTCTCCATTCCCCGGGATCCACCCCCACCTGCTTCCCTTTTTCTGTGGGATTTACTCACATCTCCTCCTTTTGAGGGAGACACCACCCATCTCCTCATCCTTTTTTTGCAGGATACACTCGCACAGCTCCTCTTTTTTCCAGGATGCACCCACACAAACCTGTCTCCTTCTGTGGGATGCACTTGCACAGCTCTTTTTATCCAGGATCTACCCACGCATCTGCTCCTCCTGCTTTTTTTCTGGGATGCACTCGCTCATCTCCTCCTCCTTTTCTGTGGGATGCACTCCCCATCTCCTGTTATTTTTTTTGCAGGATACACTCACACAGGTCCTGCTTTTGTGGGATAGATTTAAAGGATCTCTTTTTTTTCAGGATGCGTTCAAGCATTTCATTTTTTTCCTATCCACAAACCTTATCCTTTGCAAGGACCAGTTGCTTCCAGGCCCATTGGGAACGATTCCCTGCGCTTCCTTACGGACCCCAACAGCTCAACCTGCCCCAAAAGTGCAGCCACATCCACCCAAAAACCCCCACTGAGGACGTTTTTGGCAAAATAAGAACGGGGAGGGGATTTGGGGGAGAGAGCAGAGTGACTCCCAAGGCTGCTGGGAAATGCTTCCCAGAGCAACCCCACCCCGAGAGCCCTAATCTGATGGCAGGTTTTCAATGGAGCAGCCAGGATGGGGAGGGAGAGGGGCTGGAGAGGGGGGAAAGAAAGCAAGGAAATGCCTCTGAGGTGAGGGGGTTTTTTTTTTTTTTTTTCTGGCCAGGGACGCCCTGTTTTGTTTGCCTGCCTCCAGCGCGCTGCCATTTTCCGGAAACTGGAGCGCTCACAGAAAAATGGGAAGTTTCTCTTTGTTTAATTTTAGCCGTGGCAGCCTCTGCATCGGGGGACCCTGCAGCCTCCCCTCAGCTGCTCTGGGAACGGATGTGAGCCGGGAGGAACGGAGCAGCAGCAGGGAACGAGGCAGGAATCAGGGATTTAATATCTCCCACAACCACACGACCCCGGCTGAAACACTCCCAGTCCCAGAGGTGTGTGAGACTTGAGCGACTTTGGGCTGAACTCCCCGGGTGAACACTGCATCCGTTATTCCAAGTCCTGGGTGTTTTTCTGCTCCCTTTCTCCACACTTCACCTGTGGAGGTGTTTCTAGCTGGATAACTCGAGCACTTTCCCCCACCACACCAAGCAAAACGCTGGATGCTGCAACCAGCCCCGGACACACTGAACCAAACCCACGCTTGGACTCATCCCAGATTCATAACTTAGGGTGGAAAAGGCCTTTAGGATCATTGCTCCCAGCAGCAGTGCCGTCTGCCCCTCTGCTCTGCACGGACCCAGCTGGCGCCGCACCATTGTTCCGTTCCAAAAAAGCCTTTTTTTCCCGTTCCCAGGGAAACAGCTGGCATTGTTCAAACAAGGCCACACACCGTGCTGACCCTGCCCCCCAAAAACGACCTGAAACCCTTCACAGGGATGACCTAAAGCACTTTATCCAGGCACAGCGGGAGAAGGGCGGCAGCTGGATTCACCCCCCGAGAGGAGGAAGCACGGAGCTTGTGCAGCACAGGGTGAGCGAGGCAGCCTCATGATCCCACTCCACAGCCAGGAGTCTTTGCTGGGTCAAAACTGTCTGGAGTCAGCTAGAAAACATCTGGTTTGGCTCCATGGAAGAGATTTCCCTTCTTGGAAATGATGGGATGGTCTCGAGGGCGACCCTCCCATGGGGCAGGAGAGGAAGCAGCTACAGAGAATGCAGAGAACAGTGACAAGGAAAGGCTTTCACAACATCATCATTATTATTATTATCATTATTATTATCATTATTATAGCTTTCCCCATCATTTAATGGCACTGCAAACCAGATGTGCATCACCACCCCTCCAATTTACAGAAAAGCAGACAGATGATGAAAAATCACCCAATCCCAGAATGTGCTGGGCTAGAAGGGACCTTAAAGCTCATCCCATTCCACCCCAGGGACACCTTCCACTATCCCAGACTGCTCCAAGCCCCATCCAACCCGGTCTTGGACACTTCCAGGGATCCAGGGACAGCCACAGCTTCTCTGGGCACCCTGTTCCCCACCCTCACAGGGAACAATTCCTGCCCAGTATCCCATCTAAACCAATTCTCTTTTATTTTCAATCCATTTCAGTTGGAAGAAACACCAGAGCAATCAGCCCAAACCAATCTGGGATAGATGATGATCCTACAAAGAGGAGATGGGACGCGCCATCCTCCCACAGCTGGATTTGCCACAACCTCTCAGCTGGGCGGGGCGGGAACACCCACTCAGGTAGGAAAAAGCAGGAACATTTCTTTAGCCCCAGGAGCCGGGGAATGAGAGCCTGACCCTCCCACTGATACGCTGCTGGGAACGGGAATGGCTGCCTCCCGGCACCAAAAATAACCCCTCGCACAAATCCACGTGGAATCAGCAGGTTAAAAATAGAAATTCTGGGGGGCACCACTCATGGGGTTCCCAGCAGAGGGGCAGCAGCTTGGCCACCGAAAAAAAAAAAGGGATTAAAGCCAAGAAATTCTGTTTGTGGCATGCCGAGTTATACCTCCCGAAATGCCAACTTCCCGGCAGAGGGACAAAAAGCTAATTCAGGGACACAATGAAAGAGTTGGAAGTTTTATGGTCTGCTCTTTGATCCACGAAAAACTGCGTTTACCCTGGGAAACACCTGGCCTTGCAGCCCCCCCGGGGCAGCAGAGGGATTTCACCAGGTGCTCCTGCATTCCCTGCTGCTCTGAGCCATCCACACACACCCCTACCAACGCTCCCACAGAAACAGAAATGCACAGAAGTCACCTCAAGGAACACCAGGAGAAATTAAGGACCCCGGGCTGCAAGGAGGGGCACACAAGGGGGGAGATGCCACAGGTACCCTCAAAAACCATCCTTCAGCGCGGATGGCTGTGGTGTTAATGGAACTGGGGCAGCACTTGAGCACTAAAAACCAGATCGGAATTGCTGGGAGCAGGTCCCTCTGCCTGGCTTGGGAAGCAAAGGGACTTGTCAGGACATGCACGTGCCAAAGCTGCAGGTCCTGCAAGAGCTTTCTCCTTCTCCCCTTCCTAAAACCCCAAACATTTTTTATGGCCACAAAGCCAGCTGGGGCAGCAAATCCTTCTGAACATAATGAACCCTGCAGCCTCATCATTACCAGCAAAGCTGCCCTAGTGCTCCCACAGGCTGGTGACGCCAAGCCTTCAGCTCCTTCAGGGACAGGACTCAGGAGCACCCCAGGGTTTCTCCTGCCCCTCCAGCCTCTGCTCCCAAGTCCCACCACCGGGATTTTGCCTGTGCCAGCAGCAGCAGAGCCACGTGCTCCCTGCCCCAGCCAAGGCTGGCACGGCGCTGCTGAGGTCCCAGACAATGCCAGCCCTGTGCCCAAGCTCTGGGCAGGGTTAACGCAGGGATTGTTGGCCAGGAGAGAGCCCAGGGAAGCAATGGAGGACATGTTCTGTGCCTTTAAAGCTCGCCCTGCAAATTTTGGGGGGTGGCTTGGATGGGTCCTGAGCTGGTGCTGGCAGTGGAGACGCCTCCGACATCCTGGCAGGGCATTGTGCAGAGGGCAGGGAACGCCAGCAGCCCCACACCCTGCTCCCCATGAACACCTTGCTGCAGCCGTCAGAGAATCCCAGAATCCTTTAGGTTGGAATGGACCTTAAAGCCCATCCAGTGCCGCCCCCTGCCACGGGCAGGGACCCTCCCAGGCTGGTCTGAGACTCATCCAGCCTGGCCTTGGACACTGCCAGGGATCCAGGGGCAGCCACAGCTGCTCTGGGCACCCTGTGCCAGGGCCTCACCCCCCTCACAGGGAACAATTCCTTCCCAATATCCCATCCATCCCTGCCCTCTGGCAGTGGGAGCCATTCCCTGTGTCCTGTCCCTCCATCCCTTGTCCCCAGTCCCTCTCCAGCCCTCCTGGAAGGGCTCTGAGCTCTCCCTGGAGCCTTCTCCTCTCCAGGTGCACACCCCCAGCTCTCCCAGCCTGGCTCCAGTTAAGATATCCCAGTTCATAAGCAGAAACGCATTTCCCAGTGGGTTGATCCCCTTGTTTCAAAGCTGACTCAGCACTGGTCACTGGGGAAGTCAACATCTGGCTGCAAAACTTTCCTGGGTGTTGCCATCCCCTGCTCTCCGGGGCCAGGGACAGCACCCGAGGGAGCGGCTGGAGCCGCATCAGGGCAGGGTCAGGCTGGGTTTTAGGAAAAGATTCTTCCCTCAGAGGGTGGTGGGCACAGCCCCGAGGCTGCCAGAGCCCCGGGAGCAGTTGGACAGCGTTCCCAGGGTGGGATTGTTGGGGTGTCTGTGCAGGGCCAGGAGCTGGGGTGTGCAATCCCTGCGGGTTCCTCTCAGCTCAGGAAATTTTGGGATTCTATAAAAACCCATCTTGCCTCCTCACCATCTCCTGGGGAGCCTCCGGGCCAGCCTGCAAAGCTCAGGTGCTTTCAGAATGAATTTTGGGCAGGAGAGAAAAGGCAGGTGCCAAACCTGAGGCCAAGAGGCTCTGAGGTGAGGTGATTTGCATTCACTCCTGTGCCAGCTGCCGGCAGAAATCCACCCACGGAGCCAGGAGGCGACACAGCTCTCAGACCACTTGGAAATAAAGAGACTGAGCAGGATGCAAATTCCCCTGCATGTCCTGACCTCTCCAGCTCCAGCTCCCTCCACACAGACAGCCCCGGCCACGAAAAAGCCTCTTGCCATGTTTAAATGCTTTTCCCATTAAAAAAAAAAAACCCCCACAAAATCCCACGCAGCGTCTAAACCACCTCCTTACCATCCACACATCCCCACCAGGCTAAAATAAATATTTTAGCTTTTCAAATAGTTTTCCTCTCATTAAAAGGCAAACATAATTAGGATGTCGAGCGCTGAGGCGAGCGGCGGCTGCAATCACTCCACGCTGCTCCGGCTTCAGTTGATTAAAAGTAACGCAGCTGCTATTTTTGAAAAGCACATTCCCTTCCACGGCCTGAACGGGGTGATTCTGGAAATATATATCCATGGAAAGCTGGCATCTCTGCCTGCAAAATTCCCCAGACAGGAGGGGATGCGCTCAGCGGAGGCTGGGGGTCTGTGGGATGGGGAATCATGAGAAAAGTGGGAATTCTTTTGCTGTGAGTGACCAGGGGGATAAAGCTCACTGTGGGAAGAACATGGAGACCCTGGAAAGCTGAGGGAGTCATCGTGGAATCAGCGATGGTTTGGGTTGGAAGGGACCTCAAAGTTCACCTCATGGGCAGGGGCACCTTCCACCAGACCGGGGCTGCTCCAAGCCCCTTCCAGCATTCCAGGGATGGGGCAGCTCCAGCTGGTCAGGGCGAGCTGCTCCAGAGAAAATGAGGAAAGAAGGAAAAGCAGAACAGGAGAGAAGAGCTGCCAGCAGAGATGCTGTCCCCTCTTCAGGGTCTGGTACCAGAGCCAGGAGGAACGTTCCAACGATCCCAGAATTGTCTTGGTTGGAAAAGCTCCTTGAAATCATCAAGCCCAAGCATTAACCCGACTGACAAACCCACCACCGACCCCTGTCAGACCCACAAGCCATCCCAGGAGGATGTTATTCTCATTATCAAGAATTATTTTTTTTTACTTTAAGGCAAATTTAAGCATCTGCCTGGAGTAGTCAGGCACGAGGAAACCAAGGATGGATCCTTATTCCAGAGTCTCAGCATCCAGAGTTGTCAACACAACACACCCCCCACCCCAACTCCTACCCAAGCTGCTGCTCCGTTCAGCATAACTGAATCATTAACTTGTAATGTATATATTAATTAACAGCCAAAACTTAATCACTGCAAATCTCAGGGAGCACCAGCCAGGAAGGACAGGCTGGAGAAGGGGGGAAGGCAGTGACGGGCATGGGATGCCGCGCTAGGAATTTGCATCCGCCTGATCGCACAATCCCGCAACTCCTCTGGGTTTTGGGGCTTTGATGGGACGTGGCTTAATTTGGGCACAGCACAACCTCACGGTCACCGCCGTTCCCTCTGTACCAAAGTTATGCCGAGTCTAAGGAACACCCAGTTCCTCGTGAACAGCCGGGGATCCCAAAAGATCGGTGTTCCCGAGGCTGCAGCACATCGCACACCTGCACAACTCCACCTCTCCCACCCGACGCTGTCCCGGGAGCAACAGCTGGAAAACCGAGCCGTGCGCGGCATCCCTCGCTCCCGAAGCATCCCCCCGGGGCAGCCAGCGAGGAGCAAAGAGGTCAGCGACCCTCGGCGAGCCCCAGCTGGGAAAATCCTGCCAGGCACGGCCGGCGGAATGCTGCTCAAAACAGCCCCGAATTCCCCGGAGCGGCCCAGCCGTGGCCGATAAGGAAGGGGAGCTCGCCCAGCCCGGCCCCTCTGCCCCGGCTGTCGGACACCGGGAAGCGTCCGGTGACACCGGCAGGGTGACAACCCTGCGAGCCGGTGCCCATCGTCCCCACCCTGTCGCGGCAGGGCCAGCGGGACTGGAGGACAATGGGTGCGCGCACCCGGGGAGGGCACCGCGCACCCACGGCGCTGCACACTCGCCACACGGCATCCCCCGAGGAACGGGGACACGGAGCCACGCGTGTCGCGGTCACAGTTACACCCTGACACACCGCAGGGCAGCGGGGACACAGGGACACAGGGCAGGGACGCGAACAGCGGGGACAGAACGCAGCCACACACACCGGGGACACGCTACACACACACAGTGTCACACACACAGCGGACAGGTGACAGGCACAGTCGCACACAAACAGTGGCACACAGAGGACACACGGCACGGCCACACTCCCACACAAACAGGACACGTACACAGTTACAGACCCACAGAGGACACTCACCGTCACACGCACACAGTGTCACAGTGCCACACTGTCACACACGGACACGCGACACTTGCACGGAGCCACACGCGGTCACAAGCGCACACGCAGTGCCACACAAGCCAACACAGAGTGTCACACGCACAAACACTCACACTCAGCTCGCCCCAGCTGCCTCCCCGCGCTTCCACCGCTGCCTCCGCCCCGACCCTCCGCCACCGCCGCCCTCCCGCCGCCGCCGCCGCTACAAACTTTTCCNCACCCCCGGTAGCCCCCGGGTTCGCCCAGCTCCCGGCTCTCACCTGCGCCCGCTCCCACAGCGGGACCACCGGGACCGGCCCCGCCGCGCTCCCGGGCGCGCCTCCGCCGGCACGGACCGCTCTGACGTCACGGGGCGTGGCCGGGGCGTGGACGGGGCGTGGCCGGGGCGTGGCCCCACCGAGGGGCGGGGGCTGCGGGAGGGGGAGATGCTCGTGTACAACACGTGGGGAGGGGGCAAGGGCGGGAGAGCAGGTGGGAGCCAG
>VXBU01011539.1:52983-76417 GCA_013400315.1 Bombycilla garrulus
TCCGCCGGCACGGACCGCTCTGACGTCACGGGGCGTGGCCGGGGCGTGGACGGGGCGTGGCCGGGGCGTGGCCCCACCGAGGGGCGGGGGCTGCGGGAGGGGGAGATGCTCGTGTACAACACGTGGGGAGGGGGCAAGGGCGGGAGAGCAGGTGGGAGCCAGAGGCGCGGTGACAGTGGTCACACGCTCACGGTGTCACACTCGCGGTGGTCACACGCAGACCGTGCGCGCTGGGCACATGAGGGTTTATGCTCCCCCACCCCCTCCCTTTTTTTGGGCCGTTTTTGTCACGGAAGTGCAGCTGCGATATCCTGGTGAAGCACAAACCCCGCCCCCTGTTGCTCTCCCCGGGAGGGGAAAGCAGGGGAGGCACGGAGGGAAACGCTAAACTCTGGTTTCTTGAGTTAAGCAAGGTCGGAGAGCGGCTTCCAAGCTTCCCACAGCACCCCGTGCCAGAAAAAGGCGGTTGTGCTCCCTAAGATTGAGGGAGCATCCCATCTTGGAGTTGTGCTGCCTGGCTGGGATGCAGGGTTAGGAAATAGGATACCAGGAGCATCCACACAACAGGACAGGGACGGATGCGAAGTGGCCACCAGCACCACCACAGTGGCCATCTCCCGTTGGAACACCCCTTGGAAAAGCAAATGAGCGAGAAATACTGGAGCAGATGGGTCCGGGCTACTTGAGCCGCTGCTCTTCCCACCCCCTCCTTGTTTTTTCCTGGATTTAATCGGGATCTTATGATTAAATTTCCTCTTCCTGGTGCTGGCTCCTCCTGCGCCCAACGCGGCAGAAGGAGATGGAGTTTTGGCCAGGCTGAGACAAAAGTGGGGTGGCAACAGGGTGGCTGCAAGTCCTTGCATGGCCAGACCCCATCCTGGAGGCCAGCTGTGACTTCCCAGCCTCATCCAAGCCTTTTCCTGGCTTCCCAAAACGAGCCACACAGAACCACTTCAAAGCACCCTTGGGAGCTCTTTTCTCTTTTATTTTTGGGGCTTTGGGGTTTCTCCAAGGAGAAAAGCTCCCTGCAGCCGGATAACCCGGTTCTCTAACTGCAGCAGGGCATTTCCATCCTGTTTGGCCAGTGGAAAGCACCGGGATGGCACCTGGGATGCAGCTGGGCTGGGTGCTGCTCCCCTCTGCTCCTGTCCCTCTGCTCCTGCAAAACTCTCATTCAAGTCATTATTTCAGTTGCTGGTTTATTCTTCTTTTCCATCTCTGATGTGATTCCCCATCTTTTGGATACCGGAAAGCCCAAATTATTCCTGTCTTGGGCTGGCACCTTGAGCGGCTTTGGGGACAAAAGTGGCTTTTCCAATGGGCTGGAGGAGGTGTACGGGGATCTGCAGTTCCAGCCCAGCATCCTCATTGTCCCTTGGGAAAAAAACACACCTCCAGGAGGGAAAACTGTGCCTGGACTCCATTAAAAATCAGCAATTTGTGCGTGACAACTGTTGCTCGTGCTGGGAGCAGCTTTCCCAGCGCTCAGGACGGTGCTGGTGCCCAGCCTGGGATGGAGGAACGAGCATTCCCTCTGCATCCATCCCTCTCTGTTTTCCGAGCAGTTTGCGATGCCCAGGAGCAGCTCAGAGCGAGGGAGCGATTAGCCCCAGAGCAATTAGCCCCAGACAAAATGCCCTAATGAGGCCAGGCTCCTCTGAGGTGCTGGGATTCCATCCTTGTGCCAGAGTTCCAGGGTTCCCCTCGCGTGTGGTGCTTCTCAGGCACAAATCTGGGTGCAAACTGTTGGCCTGAGCAGTTCTTAGGAACAGGGCTGGTCCGGGATGACATTCCTGTGGGTCGGGTATGCGAATGTAGCCAGCTTTTTTTTGGGAAGAGAGCAGCTCCTTTTTGCTCTGCTGCTGCCTTGGGAATTGCAGACAGCAGCTGGACATCCAAACCTGAGTCTGGTGAGCCCCAAACTCAGAACACCAATCCCCTCCTCAGGGCTGGAGCGTGGATCCTCCTCAGCGGGAGGATCATGGAATCATGGAATCATGGAATCATGGAATCATGGAATCATGGAATCATGGAATGGTTTAACACCCATCTCACTCCAAGGATGCTCTCACACACACAGCAGCAGCTCAGCCATGAACCCTGAGCTCCCAACCCCTTCCGGAAGGGAGCGTTCCCAAAGCTGAACCTGGTAAAATCCGCTTCCACGTGGAATATCAGAACACCCCAGCCCTTGGTGAGTGGGAGTGTTTGTTGCAGCCAGTTGGTACGTGCCGTGGGGAGCGCTTTTTCCGTGATCCTGCAGTTTTGGTAGGAATCCAGCGAATCCCTTAGCCCGGGTCATGCTATGGTTGGCTTTCCAGAGCTGGGGAAGCTCGTGCTTGGCTGCCAAGGTCCGTTTAATAACGCTTGGTTAGTTCAGCGCTCCCAGCAAACTCCCCGGGGCGAGCTCTTCCCAGGCCAATCTTCTCCTTGCTGCGAATTAATTACAGCCCTGATGGTTAATGACGAAGGAGAGGGATAACTGGCAGGGTTTGATCTCCCTTCTCCTATGGCAGCTGAGTTATTGACTCCTTCCCGGGAAGCAGCAGCTCTTTGTTTGCATCCCGAGGCAGGGATTGAAGCTCTGGAGCGTTGCTGCCACAGGCAGCACTTCCAGGTGTTTGTTCAAAGGTATTCGAGGTTTAGGAGCTGGATAAAGCCAATAAATTCCAACAAGATTTATTCTGTAGGTATAACGTTCCCGCTTCAAAGCCAATTACCCACAGAAGTGCCTCGTAAATGAGGCTCGCTGCATTTGGAACTGGCAAACAAAGCGCTGCCGTCCCTCTGCCAGGCTCCCCAGATGGATTATTTCTGCTTCCTTTTCACAATTCCGTTATGCCGGGCTGGAATTAAAGCAGGGTGGATTTACTCCTCCAACACCCGTCTCCACAGGCATGCACCTGATTCCCTCTGGAGTCTGGAGGATTTATTCCCCCTCCATCCATCGCAGTGGCTGAAGGCAGCAACTCCCTACGTGATATTGGCAAGCCTGGCCTCTACTTTTGCCAGAGGGCAGGGATGGATGGGATATTGGGAAGAAATCCTTCTCTGTGAGAGTCGGGACACCCTGGCACAGGGTGCCCAGAGAAGCTGTGGCTGCTCCTGGATCCCTGGAAGTGTCCCAGGCCAGGCTGGACAGGGCTTGCAGCAGCCTGGGACAGTGGAAGGTGTCCCTGCCCATGGCAGGGGGTGGGATGAGTTGGAAGGTCCCCTTACAACCCAAACCATTCCATGATTCCATGATTCATAAATCTGTGGCCATGTTGGTGCCAAAGGGGAAGGAAAGCTGTGGGAAGAGGGGCTGGTATCGCCTGCGATCACCCCTGGATGGGGTTTGTGAGGTGACAGGAACACCCGGGCAGGTAACAACCACTTCGCGCTAATAACAGGGATTAGTTTTTTAAGCCTGATGAGGACGTGCACAGAGCAAAGAACAGAGCTTCCGGAGCGGCTTTTAATATCTTTGGCTGCCTGACATCAGCTGAGAGAGTGAATGAACAAAGGACAGCAGAGGGGGGGGTGGAGAAGTGACAGAGCTACAGGGACAGGTCTTGCACCTGCTCTGCCCCTCAGGGTGAATCGTGCAGTGTCCTTCCCCTGCTGCCCTCAGCTTTGCGCACAGATCCTGCCCCCACCACCCCCCTCGTCCCTGCCGGGGCACAAATCCCACCTGCTGCTCACCCTGTGCTCCACGAAGGGATGGGTTTTGGAGAGCTTTGCACCAACCTGCCTCCTCCTGGAAGACTGCTCCACGTGGCAAAGTCCTTTATTATAACCAAAATCCTAGAATTCTAGAATGGTTTGGGTGGGAAGGAACCTTAAAGCCCATCACATTCCCCCCCCTGCCATGGGCAGGGACACCTTCCACTGTCCCAGGTTGCTCCAAGCTCCAGCGTCCAGCCTGGCCTTGGACACTTCCAGGGATCCAGGGGCAGCCCCAGCTTCTCTGGGCACCCTGTTCCAGGGCCTCACCTCCCTCACAGGGAGCAATCCCTTCCCAATATCCCATCCATCCCTGCCCTCTGGCAGTGGGAAGCCATTCCCCTTTGTCCTGCCCCTCCAGGCCTTTGTTCAAAGCCCCTCTACAGCTCTCTTGGAGACTCTTTAGGTTTATTGGCTTGGTTTGTTTTTTTGGTTTTTTGGGGGTTTTTTTGGTAACCAAAGTTCTTCCTTTTAAGCCACCATTCCCAGTAAATCACTGAGTTCATTTTTCCTCATCACCCTTTAGGAGCCAAGGAATCCCTCTCCTCACCTCCCACGCTGCCTGGCCACAGCAGCAAGACCCTCAACTCACGAGTTAACACTGCCCTTCCCCTTTTTTTTTCACTTTCCTCCCCAAGCCCCATCCCGCAAAATAAAACAGCTTTTGTTCCCTCTGGAGATTCTCCTGGCAACAGAACCACGGAAGCTGAAAAAAAAAAAAAAGAAAAAAAAAAATTCCCAGACTCAATGACAGCTCTATCTGAAACCAACCACCAGGATGAGGCTGTTTTATCATCGTTAAGGGAGAGAGCGCCAGGCTAATGGGAAGAGGGAAATCATTGCTGGTTATGATGGCTTCCCAGATGGATAAATATCCCTGGCTAGCAGGGGAGGGATGCAGAGGAGAATGCAGTTGTTGGTGGATCCTTGTGAACCTCGACATGAGAGTGAGATGGCTCCAGCCTCCTCCCTCTGTGTACCAACAGATTCCAGATTGTGGGATTTCTCCCACAGTCAGGCTCCAGCAGATTTCTGTGGGCCTGGAAAAGGCTCAGGGCTTGGAGGAGGGAGTTAGAGGAACAGAAAGTCCTGTTTTTCAGCCAAGAATACTTTTGTCCTTAGCTAAACATCCTCCTAGGCTGCCCTTCCGTGCCCCTCAGAGGCTCAGAGCAGCCCTTTCTCCACCTCTTTCAGGCTGCTGATTCCCAAATTTTCCCTCCACAGCTAAAGATTCTCTGGGGCAAAGGCATGGGGAGCAAGAGCCACTTAATGGTGCTGCCGAGGGATGCATCTTTGTTCATCATGATCCTTAATTCCCTTCCCTCAGAGCACTGCCAGAGCCCTTCCACTTTCCAGACAGCTCCATGATAAAACAGGGGAAAGTTTCCTGCGTTAAGCAGTGTTTAGACACAGTAATTCCCCGTGTTCGCTGACAAACAGCCTCGTTCATGGCCATTGCTGAGCTCCTGCGTTAATTAATGGGGTTAATTGAATCGATGACTGTGCGGCCTTGTGCTCAGAGCAGCTGCTTCACATCGTCAGCCCCGTCTAACAAGAGAATCTGCCTCATTTCCACCTGGATTTCCACCCCGGGCGTTTCCACTAGGCACCAGTGTGGCTGGGGACAAGGACAAGCATTTGGAAGACCCAACTCAAAACAAGCAGCATTTCCTACAAATTCATCCCAGGAATACCAGGTGGAAGTGTCCCGGGATAAAAGCAGAGGATAGAAGTATCCACACCCTCAGCTACTCGCTATTCGCATTGGAAAAGGGCTCAGGACTCAAAAGATAAAGGAGAAAATAAGATTTCCATAGTTTTTAGAGGCAGAGGAAAGGGGGAGAGGGGAATTAGACCAGGTTGGGCAGGGATTGGAATGACCTGGTCTAGTGGGAGATGTCTCTTCCTACGGCAGGGGGTTGGAGAAGATGAGCCTTATTTAAGGTCCCTTTCCACACTCTCCTGGGATTCTCTGATCAGCCCCCTGTAGCACAGCAAGGCCACAGTTCTGAAACTTGCCAGCTTGCCCATAAATCAGAGTATTTCCGGTGATTTCAGGTGATCTCAAGCCCAGGTTGAGGGGCTGACAAAGCCCAAAACTGTGCTGAGATAGAACTGGGGATGTTTATTGCCAGGAGCAGGGGGACAAGGCAGCGATGCTGATACTCAGATTTCCCTCATTTCCCCTGGCAGGGTTTGAAATCCATAACCACTTCCCCTGCTTCACCAGGCATCCTGGAGCAGCCCCCAAGGACGAGGATGAGGACGTGGTGGCTGTTGTGCCACACAGGTGGCTGTCCTGGGTGGCTTTTCCACCCTGCCAGAAGGGAAGAGCATCCCAAGTGAGTTTTATCATTCTAAAATGATGTTAAATATCAGCTGCCAGGTACAGCCCCACACACCGCCCTGCCCGTGGCTCTCCCAACAAAGCCTGGCTTGTCCAAAGCTCTGCCTGGCTGAGATTTAAGCCAGTCAGAGATACCCGCTTGGCTGTTCCTTCCCTCAGTGCCTCCTCTGGCCTGGTGGAACACACATCCTTTCTGTGCCGCCGGATTTGCTTTTCAATGCCCCATTATGTCCCAAGGTCACGGCGGATCGAGGAGTTTGCTGCCCTTCAAAGAAACCGAGTCATAAGAATTACATATTTTTTTCCCCATTTAATAACTGCGTGTGCTGAGCCTGAATTGCTTTCTTTAAGCAAGCAAAGGAGAGCAGCGGGCACTCAGCTCCGCATTTTTCTTGGCACTCCCTCTTTTCTAAGCCCATTATTCGCCCTCCTTTTCTCCAGCAAAGAGATGCCCGGTTCTCCTCTTTTCCAGCTGGCAAGTAAGTGCTGGGATCTCATTTAGCTGGGATTGTTAGCGTGGATGTTAAGAGACCCTCCCTGCAATAACAGTGACCACCAACCCATAAACCCATCACAAATGGCACGAGTCCCACTTCTAAAAGTGGGAAAATTGGAGCAAGGTAGCATTTATCAGGCTGTGTATGATGGAGTGGCCATCCTGTGGAAAAGATCTGGGATTTGTGTGGTCTGTCCATGCCAGGGACGGAGCAGCAGATGGGAGAAGCAGGGTTTTGGGGCAGAATGTTGGTTTCTTTGAAGGCAGCAGTGAAGTGCCCGCTGGCTTTAACCAGCAGCCACGGCACGGCCGGGGCTCTGCAGAGCTGCTGCCGGTCAGAGCCGGAGCTGGAGCCTGTCTGGTGGCGTCCCCTCGCCAGCTTCTTTGTACTATTAATTATGGCCATGAGTCTGCAGGGTTTCCAAGCTCTGTGGCTCCAGTTCGCCATGTAGGAAGGAGCTGGGATGCAAAGTGAGTTCCCCCTGTGATGCTTCCTGACAGAGCCTGCATTATTTATACCTCTGACAGCACTCAGATCCATCCTGGGTGATGCTGAGGCTCTCACAAAGCATCCTCAGAGCAGCTTTTTTGTGGGACACGGTGTTTCACGGGGTGCAGAAACCTTCTTCCCCCTGGGTATGTCATTCCCATTCCTGCCAAGGCTCCAGCTGCGAAGCCAAGCAGCCTGACCGGTTTTCCACCTGCGAATTTTTGGCAGATCTCCTGACACAAAGCCGAGGGTGAACAGTTCTTGGGCACTGGCAGCCCCCAGATATCCCTGGAAACTTCTCTGCAATCTTCCAAAGGTGAGGTTTGTGCATTTCCTCTGTGTTACAAATCTCACCTCCCTGGCTCTGAGTTTTCATCCCTTCTCCCTGCCGATGTTTGTTGAAGGTGAGGTCCAAGCCACCCCACTTTCTGAGAAGCCTTCGAGGGTTGGACTTGAGGATCTTGGAGGTTTTGTGCAGCCTTCACGAATCTGTGGTTCTATTTTTGATCAGATCTGACACAAGGATAAATCCATCTCGGCAACATTTTGTATGGGAAAACATCTGTAAATGTCTTGGCAAAGGAAAAAAAAAAAAACTTCACAAGGTGCTCATACTTTATTAAACAGCAGAAAACCCACATTGAGGGGCATGTGAAAGGTACAAACATCCCCAAATCCATCGCTGGATGAGTTTTTTGGAGACTTTGAGAAATGGAAGGAGCAAGTAAACAAGCTGGGATTCTTCCCTGTGCATGCAGGAACGTCTCCAGGGTGGCAGAAAGCTCGATCAATAATTGAGTGAGAAGCCACGTGTCTCAGAGCCCTCACAAAGCACAGCCTGAGCATCCAATATTTATTTTCAAGCCTTATAATGCATTTGCAAATGCTTCTAACTGGATATTTTAAGGCAAACAAATTTATGTCATGAAAATTTAATCGGCGAGAGCATCTCCAAAGCAAAACCACTGGCAAGCACGGGAAACACCCCTCAGCTCCTCAATGCATTGGTCCTGTTCTTCCTCGTAAATTAGGGGGCAATTCCGTAATTTCTAATTAAGGAATCATTTGCTATCAATTAGCCCATGTAAGTAGATTTGACTCATTCCCCAAGCTAAATCACTTAAGCCCTGGCATTTCCTCCTCGCTGCTGCAGTGCTGGCGGCCAGCGGAGCGGAGCAGGAATGGGTGGCAAGGGAAGTTTCCGACACCCATTCCCGTGGGAGCTGGGTGACACAGGTCCATCCCCGTGGATTAACTCACCCTGCCAACGTGTGGCAGCTGCTGGAGGAAAACTGGAAAAAAATCCTCCCTTATCCAGGGATTTGGAATGGGTTGGACTTTGGTGATCCAAGCGGTTCGCTCGTGACTGGGAATATTCTGTGAGGTGGGAGGTGGTGGGAGTTGCACGGAGGGGGCGGATGTGTCACAGGTGACCCTCAGAGGGGTCCTGGGGCTCGGACAGGTGGAGGTGTCACCACTGAGGACAACTTGAGCTGGAGGTGAAGGGAATGAAGCTGCTCCACTGCCGGCTGCCAGGCACTGCTGCATCCCAAAACACGGCTCAGCGTGGGCAGGAGCTCTGGAGGAGCGACCTCGGCCAGGGCTGGCACCTTCCCGCAGTGGTTTGCTTCCACCTGGGCAGCAGATAAAGGGTTTGCTGTTAAATCCACAGCTCTAACACTGACCTTTTCCCTCCCCACCTCGCCCTTCGCCCCCCTCCCCGCTCCAGGGAATGAGCAAACACGGCCAGGGACACAAGGACTGCAGCTTCCAGTTTTCCTGCCCCAGCCTCATCCCACATTACAAACTCTAGGAGCAGAGCTGGCTGCAGCAGCCCCAGCCACCCCGGGTACCCCAGCTCCCAGCTTGGGGACAAGCTGCTGCCACGTCAGGCTTCCCCTTACGAAACCTGAAGAGATAAAGGTGAGATAAGAAAGGTTCACAACCTCTCATCACAGGACAAGGTTTCTCATCTCCAGCCAGGCTCTCCTGCCTCTGATGTTTATTGGCTGTTCAAGCCAGCATCCAGCAGGAGATGAATTGCCTCCGCTGGGATTGCAGCTCGGTCTGATCAGAAGAAATTGGTTCTGACAGCTTTGTGATAAAACACCTTGGGCCAAACTCAGCCCTGGCTGAAGCTCTCTGAGGTCCCCGGGGCTGGATTTGGCCCTGGCTGGCTGGGAAAATTAAAACCAGGAATGAAAAGCCTGGAAACAGAGTAACCTGGACCCAGAAACAGGTAACAAGGGATGGTTTAGCCCACAACAGCCTCGAGCTGTTAGAGGGTAATGGGGGGTGAGCCAGAAGGGGGGAGCGGCTGGCTGTAGCTCCATGGGCTGCGTGACGTTGGTGTTATCCCCTCCAGGGCTTAGGCTGGCGCAAACACAGCCTTAAAAATCATAAACTAATCCCAAATGCTCCCATGCAAACCAAGCTGACCTGGAAGAACCAGTGCTACCACTTCTCCAGGAGTTATTTCTTCCTGGGCTTTAGAGAGAATCAGGGTCATGCTGACACAGAGCCCTCAACATCCAAGTGTTGCTCCTCAATTTCTTTCTCGTGGCAAAACATTTGGACTGAGGGAGGTTTCCCCACCCTGAGAGATTTGCAGGAGGTGGGAGGAGTGGGGAAGCACAAAAGTGCTTTTCATGCCTCGCTGCCCTCAGTTCAAAGGGCTTTCACCTCCCTGGGAGCACGTTCACCACTCCTATCTAGTCCCAGCAGCTCTCGTGCTCATCAGGAGCTGGGACAAACAGGAAAGCATGGAATTACTTTGATCCCAGCCTTTAATACCTCAAGGCTTTATTTTACTCTTGGATTATGGGAGCTGGATGCTGTCAACCCAAGCCCAAGGATTTTTTTCTTGGAGCCTGGTTGAGGTATCAGGCACATTTGGATCCAGCTCCACCAACCCTTTTGATTTGGGGTCCAAAACTCTTTTTTCCTCCTTGGAGGGTGACAGATAAACATTTTTATGGCAAAACTGCTCAGTTTTGCTTCACGACTTAATCTTCAAGTCGGCCCATACAAGTGCCAGTAGTATCCCTGTATCCGCCCCATCCCAGATGGATAACAGGGCTGTGGTAGAGGCAAAAGACGCCTGGATGCTGGAGCAGCTGGAATGAGACAAGGTTGTCACAGATATTTTCACAACACAAACTAAATTTGGGATGAAAACACCACTTTAAAAAGTTTATCAGTAATTGTGTCCGAGCATCGTAAAACTTGAGAAAAGTATGAATGTGGCAGGAATTGATAGGTTCCAAAACAGCCTCATCTCACTCTCCTTTCCATCCCTGTTTTTCTGCCCATAATTCACCCACTCACGCTTCATTAAAGACTCCAGTAAATCATTCCCAGAGTCGGAAGCTCGCCAGTTTGCCTACGGCTTAATGGCACCTTCCACTTGACTCTTGTTTTCTTTATTTACTTCACGCTGCAGGAAAATACTCAAGTCTGACTGACTTAAAACCAGTGGGAGGAGCACGGATAATGGGAATGGGAAGTTTAGCCCTGGTCCACTTTGTAATTACCACACTGAGGGCTCATGGACTTTTAGGATATGCTTATTAAATCATATATAAACTGGTATTTGTTATATGTGTGTGTATATTATGCCCAGAGAAGCTGTGGATGTTCTGTGTGTGGAATTGTTCCAGGCCAAGCTGGACAGGGTTTGGAGCAGCCTGGTCCTAGTGGAAGGTGTCCCTGCCCGTGGCAGGGGTAGAACTGGCTGAGCTCTGGGGTCCCTTCCCACTCAAACCACTCTGGGGTGATTTTTGTGCACACTCACATTACAACACATCGAATCCTCCCTAACAAACCCAACAAGAGAGAGCTGGATTTTTGCTCGTTGGGGTCACTGGTTACTCTCCAGATCTCAACCAACACCTCTGGGACCTGCTGGAGCACCAGTTCAACAAATACACACCTCCTGGTGGATCTTCCCAGCCCCGGAAAGGAGCTGTGACCCTCACGGACAAGAGAGAATGAACCCCTTTGAGACCTGGTAAAGATCATGATGGGCTTTCAGGTGCCTGAATCACTCACTTGGAGACTTTCACTTGGTCCTGAAAACGCCATTCAGCTCCCTGTTTTCCATCCCTACACAGCACCTCTTGCTCAGGTGGGATTTTCATTAAGGCTGCGTGAAACGGTCTCGGGAGAGAACCACCAGAGCTGTCAAACCCTCAGCAGTGCTCAGCCTCCCTCCCTCTGCCGGCTCTGCTGCACCAACCCGGGGGAGCAGCAAATTTGGGTGGTTCAGGGCCAGTCACGGATTTTAAGCAGAGCGTGATCACCTTTCCTGATCAGCGTCAGGCTTCACTGGCCTTTCTGACTAATTCACCATTAACATTCCCGAAAACTCCTGGCTCTTCAGTAGGCAGACCTGGTGTATCATTTACTGAGTGCATTAAACTCTCCAGGGTTTCTCCCAAACTTTTGGGAAGTGGGAAGAGGGCTGGCTGTGCAGCCCCAAAGGAGATCATGGTATCCTGAGATGGAGCAAGGGCTGACACACAAACAAGGGACAGGAATGGCATCTCCACAGGATTAAAGGAGCAAAGGAGCAGTGGAGTGCTCTTCCTCCACTGGGTTAGGAGAATCTCCCAAGAAAATCAGGATTGATCCCCTTCCCTCCTCTGTGCCCTTGTTCCAGGAGCCTGCACAGCTCCTATTCCATGGGTAAGGGCTGCCAGCCTCCGTTTCTGCCACCCCAGTCGCTTTCAAGTGGCTCAAAGAGCAATTTTTAGTTTACAAACACTCACTCATTTCCCGATGGACCCTGAAACGGGGCACATTCATTGTTCAACTTGCGTGGGTGGCCACAGGAATGCAGCAGAAACTGAAGCGTGGACCCCGGATCATGAAACCTCGTTAATTCTTGGCTCCTTTACAGCCGCACAGTCTGGACGATTTTGGTTCAGTTTAATCTAATCTGGATTGGAAGAGCCCCCGAGGAGGGGAGGATCATGAACAGCTGTTCTCCCAACTCCATTTGGATTGTGATGTGATTTCTCAGAGCAGGGAGGGGTGGGACGAGAAGCCTTTTCCAAAGTGCTGTTAGAAATGATCAAGGGCGTGAATTTGGGCCCAGCAGCACCTCTGAGCCCTGAGGTGCTCAGGTGAATCCTCTCTAATGACAGTAAAACTCCTTTTCCCAGAACGGGCAGGTACTCATGTTGCATGACAAACAGTAAAGTTTTATAACTTGCTGTAAAAGGAGGCACAGAGGTTGTTTTTTTTCCCCGCCAAAAAATCTCCATTCAACAGTCAGGGGAAGGTATTCAGCTCAGGTATTCCCCTGAGCTCCATCCACATCTGTGCCTTAAAAATACCTGTCCTTGAGGTACAGATTCCCCATCCATCTCCAAGTGTCCTGGACATGATCACAGACTCATTAGGCTTAAATTCCTAATGTGGACCAGGACCAGGAGAGACAAAAAAGACTCCTTTGGGATCCCCTCATCATGTCAGAAAAGGAAAGAAAGCATCAATCTGTTGTTTTGCCCTTGCCAGGAGCCCCTTTTCTGCAGGCTCCGGGTTGCACTCTGCCTGCAGAGAAAGGCCAAGGAGTTTCGGGATGCTGAATGGGATGTTATCCTGCCAGCTGTCCTCCTCAGGTGGTTTTGGGGTAGGAATTTCTGTGTAGGAATCAAATGATCCTTAGGCTCTACTAGCTGGAAAAGGGAAGAGCAGAGCAGGACCCCCAAAGAGGGTGAACTGAGCCAGCAACAGCTGCATCTGAACTATCCCTGCTCAGAGAGTCCCTTTCTAATGCTAATATCCTGTGGAGAAATCTTGCCAAGGAATTGCTCACATTCCTCCCTGCAACAACAAATCCACAGGAGCCAAATCCCCGGCCCCCCACATTCATCCTGAGCCTGTGCTTGCTTCGGGCTCTCGTTCTGCTGGCCGTGTTCCCTTTCTCTCCCAAACTCACAGCCGGGCAGCCCAGCTCCTGGGGCAGTTTTTCCATGGAATTCAGGGCAGGCGCTGGGTGTTCACACCCATCCTCCCTTCCCACCGCATATCCCAGCTCCCCTCAGCTCCCCTCAGCCTCACCTGCAAGGCCTCAAGCTGGTACTGGTCTGGAATTCCCACAAGGAGAAAGGATCAGAGGGGGTTTCAGAGGTCTGAAGCAGGGGGAGGTCTGTGCCCCCCTTTCCCAGCGAGGCTGGGTTGATCAGCAAGGGATGGCACCAGCCAAAGAGCAGCCTGGGAGCAGTGCAGGGTTAGAATCACAGAATATCCCACAGGGATCATCCAGTCCAACCCCTGGCCCTGCACAGACATCCCAACAATCCCACCTGTACATCCCTGAGAGCGTTGTCCCAGTGCTCCTGGAGCTCTGGCAGGATTGGAGCTGCAGCCACTTGGATTCAGCCCAGGTGGCAGAGGAGGAAGGTGACCCGGGCAGCCCTGGCATCACCATCCACTGAGACCCTGCCTCAGGGGGCTCCTCCTCCAGCTGCCACTGCTTCCCACCATCAGCTAGGAAGGCTTGGAGTCCTTCCTGGCGAGCAATTAACTGTAATTAACACGTAATTAGAGGGCTTCTATTCCATTGTATCCAAGCAGTGGGACTGGAGCACTAATCATGGCAAACCCCAGGAGATTGCAGGCCGGGGCTGAAGCTCTTTTTCGAGTCCTACCAAATTCTAGCTCCTGGTCCACAATTCTCTTCTTTAATTAGGGTCCAGACACACAAAGAGAGTGAACATCGAGTGGCTACAGTGAAAGCTCCCTTTAAATATGTCTTCTTTTTCAAGGGGAGCCTGAGCGTGCTCTGGATTCAGATGAGCGAATTCCCACACGAGGAACAATTACAAGATGAACCCACGAGGACGATGCCGTGGTCTGGGAGTGAGACGCTGCACGTGGGCTCTCCATTGTAGCTTGACGGAAAAGCAGGAACAAAACCCAAGTCCTACTGAGCCTGTGTTCCTGTACAACTCCAAAAGTAATTGTTCTGGAGGCAGATGAGAACATAAAGCAGAATGAAAACACTTTTATGTTGTTCAGGCACTTAATCCCAAGAAAGAGTCCATTGACAGAGCATGGCAGGGTGCACGGTGCTTATCAGCCCCTCAATTTTCTTTGGCATCAGGGCCGTAAACAAGAACAGAGCAGCACCGAGTCTCTGAAGTCCAGAAGACATCTCCTGGCTTTGGGAGGACTCTGTAAACATCGGGGCAGACGCTATCTTAAAAGGCTCAATGCCTTTGATTATGTTCCCGTGTCGAGTTTCCTCCATTTATTTTTGTCTCATCGTCTCTAAAGTTGGATTGTGTTGCCTGTAGGGAAGGCTGTGAACTGAAACACCACCACGAGTTTCTTCTGATGGAGCCTGAGCTCCAGCAGAGAAATTGGCACTTAGTTTAGATTTTGTCAGTATTCCCAGCCACAGGCTCAAAAGATGATTTTTTTCCTAATGGCAGAGCTGTTGTGGCTCTGATAGTCCAAGGTCGTGGGTAAGGCAAGAACTGTGAGCAGAGCTAATATATTTTTTAACCCTGCAAAACCCTCAAGCCCCCAGAAACAAGTGAAAAATTTAGACAGGCTGGTCTTTCACAAGATCTGTCTTACTATGAGAGAGAAAAGTGCTCCCAATACATGACAGCAATTTCCCAAAAAGACTTTTAGTCTTTAAAAAATGAGAGTGGAGATTGTTCCTTGTTCACATGACTTCACAATCTGGGGCTTCCAGTGAACTTCAGGTTGGGCTGAGCACGCAGCAAAGCCATTTGAGGTGACGACACTCGTGTGACTCTGATGATGGCTGTGGGACTTGTGGGCTGGATAGAGAAGGACCTGTAGGCTGGGACGGTGTTGGACCTGTGGGCTGGAGGGAGGAGGATCTGTAGGTTGGGAAGGGGTAGGACCCGTGGGTTGGGTGGCGTGGGATGTGTGGGTTGGCTGGAGATGAACCTGCAGCATGGGATGGTGTAGAATCTGTGGGCTGGAATGGAGAAGGATCCATAAGTTGGGACGATGTCAGACGTGTGGCTTGGGATGGAGGATGATCTGTAGCTTTGGGAAGGTGTAGGATCTGTTGGCTGGGATGGCATTGGACCTGTGGGTGGGATGGTGGATCACTTGTAGGTTGGGACATGTAGGACATGTGTGTGGGGTGGTGCAGGATGTGTAGGTTGAATGGAGAGGGACCCATAGGCTGGGACAGCTCTGGCTCTCACCAGGCTGGTCACTGACTCTGGTCTGGCAGCTCCTGTGCTGGGCTGTGACCTCTCTGGGCCAGGTGACCTCTCCTGCAGCTGCTGTCCCACAGTCCGGCTTTGGCCGTGTGTCCCCAAGAGGAAATGTGCCCCCCACCTCAGGACCAAGAGGACTCTCCCTGGACCCTGCTGGTCCGATCACGTTCTCTCCAGACTGTGGCAGAGTTCCCACTGCCTTCAGGGAGAACGGGGACCCAGCCATTGTCCAACACCTTTGATATTTTCTGTGACTGGGAGGGGCTATTTTTGGGCCGGTAAGGTCAAAGTCAGAGCAGGCCCAGGGGAGGAGGGTGGACAACTTCAAAGCCCTGCTCTGAAGTCTCTGCAGGCAGGAACGCACGTGGAGACACCCAAAGCACCACTGAGCAACCTCACTTTAAAGGAGGATCCTGGACCCTGTTTTTGTGGTGGAAAGATCTTTCCAGAAGAAGGTTTCATAGCCCCTCAGAAGGCCTCATCCACTTGGCTTGGTCCTTCTCTGCTGTCAGTTCAGCCCCATCTCCTCACTCCAGGCTGAACACTGTCCCTTGCCTACTCTGAGGATATTTGGGATATCAAGGCCATATAAACTCTTTCCCAAAGGAAGTCACAGCCTGTCCTGCTGGCTCAACCCTGCTACTCGCAATCTCTCGCGCTAATTAATGTTTGCCATTAACCACACACTTGGTAAGTTAACAGAGAGAGGAAAATGTCCCTCGCAGCCATCAACCCCGCAGCTGGGATGTCGGCTTGGCTGAGCCCTCTCTACTCTGTCCAAGGAACGATTATTAGGAACAAATTTGCCTGGAGCATCAAAAGCCACCCCTCCCTCCCATTTGCTAGTGGCAATCGGAGATCTCCGAAGGATCCGGCAAGGTGGGAGGGAAGGGGAAGTGAGGCTGTTGCTTTCCCTATATTTTTGTGCAAGAGAGATGTCAAAGAGAAGTCTTTTCACTGAAGAGCATCTGTCAGTTGTGTTGATGTTTGGGGTGGATGTGCCAAATACCTGCTAAAAAAACAGGGCTGAGTTTGTGAGGGCTGATCTTGGTGGAAATTGAAAGGAAACAGGAAGGAGACTGAGCATCTTTCTTGGGCACCAAAATTCCACATCTCTGGAATTTTGGAAATCTTTTGGAAACTTTTGGAAACCTGTCCGAGATTTACCAGCAGCAGCAGCAGCAGACCTTTCTGTCTGGAGGATAAGTAGAAAAACAAGTGAGTGGTCCCATTAAAAAACTTATCATTAAAAACTTTGGCACTGATATGTGGAAGGTTTGGGCTCAAGAATCACACCACCACTACTTTGCCCATTCTTTCCCTTGTTTCCACAGCTGACACACCCCTGTGCCTCTTCTCCCTCCGAAAACGTCCCTGTCCCTTTGGCATTGCCGAAATAAACTCACACATTTGCCAGATATATTTGACCCCCCTTGAACAGTTACCCAGCTTTGAGAAATATTAATAGCCAGAACTTCTCCCTTGGTAACTTAATTCCTAGGAAAATTCCCCTGATTCTGCCTTAAGTGCAGATTACCCTCATGAAGGTGGGTGCCAACAAAGTCAAGGCAAAGACCACGCAGTGCTTCCTGCAGCTCTCCAGATCCCACCCAGAGCATCCAGAACCAACATCTGCCCAGAGAATGCCAGGACAAGGTGCCAGGAGTCTCCTGGACCCTGCTCCAGTGGAGAACGTTGGGTGGGAAACATATGTGGCCATCAAACGGGATGTGAGAGTGGGGTGAACAAGAGCTGGATTATCTGGAAGGAATTAATTTTATTAGAATAGAATAATAGAAACTCAGAATAATGGAATGGCTTGGGTTGGAATGGAGCTTAAAGCTCATCACATTCCAGGGCACGGACACCTTCCACTATCCCAGGGTGCTCCGAGCCCCATCCATCCTGGCCTGGGACACTTCCAGAGATCCAGAGCAGCCACAGCTTCTCTGGGCCCCCTGTGCCAGGGCCTGCCCACCCTCACAAGGAGGAATTCCTTCCCAATATCCCATCTAACTTTGGTGTCCCTCAGTGTGAAGCCTTTCCCCTTGTCCTGTCACTGCTTGCCCATGTCCAACCTCCCTCCACAGCTCTCTTGGAACACCTTTACATGCTTATCTCAGCTTTCAGGGAGGGGAGATTGTCTGTCTGTCCTCACATCCATAAATCCTGTCAGCTCAGCCTTGTCTGAAGGCAAGGCCCACTTCCAAAACCTCTCTGAGATGCCTGGTGAGCAGTAGGATAGGGAAGGTGAAATTCTCTCCAGCCTCAGTAAGAGCAGGGCTGAATTTGGCTTGGTTTTGACAACGCTCTTTCCTGCTGCTCACTCGTGACTGCAAGAGGATTTTTTTGCTCTGGACACAGTCATGAAGCCTTCCCTGAAAAATCTCTCCTGTGAGGTGTAAACTGGGAATTGGGTGGTGGGTTAATGGTTTGACTCAATGACTTTGGAGGGCTTTTCCAACTGAAATGATTCTCTTCCAGCTGAAACTGTAACGGTTCTCTGGATAGCGCTGAGGTGACTGCGGCCTAGGCCGCAACTTGCTTGGACCCCCAGGGTCAAATTCATATTTCATGGGCATCCTGGCTTTGAAGCAAGAAAACAAAGAGCTTTGGGGCTGTGAAAAAAAAATCTGATAAGCACAACTCTTGTTAGAAAACACAGAAAACTGCTCAGCACAGAAACAGAGAAATGGGGTTCCCCACCCCATATCTCAGCAGACTTCCTGAGGGCTCTTTAATCCCATGGGACAGTTCACATTCCTCAGTGATTTGCTGAGCTGTGGATTCGTTTCCTGAAGGATTCACACGCTTGGCAAGGGAGGTTTAGGAGCATTTTCTTCATTTATTGCATTTTTTCTCTTATTGTTCTTTAGCTTGCTAATAAATAGTTGCATTCCAGGGGTTTGAGATCACATAAGGGAGAAAAAATGAAGGTAGGAAATGAAAACACAAAGGGGAGCAGAGCCACAGATGGAGGCTTTGCTCCCTGGCTTATTTTGTGCCCAATTTCCCAAATTCCAGGCTCATTCAGGATTATCTGTAGCATGACTCAAGCAAACATCTTTCCATTGTGTGGGTCTTGAGCAGTTAAAACATCTCAATGTCACAGCAAGCAAAGGTGAAAATGTATTAGAATAAAACATTGTTTCTATTGTAAAAATAATAAACTTTTCAAATATTTAATAACAAGTAATGGAATTTCTTAGGAGGCATCGGTGCTCCATTTCTGGCTTCGGTAAAAATGGATGGAGAGCTGGCATCAGCTCTCAATTCCAGCATCTCTGATGTACAAACCCGGGTTTGGTTGTAACCCAAAAAAAAAAGGAAACTTTTACAAATCAAGGTTTTGAAATCCCAACAGACTGCAGAATGGAGGGCAGGTGTATTTGAGTTTAAATTTAAAAGTATTCTATGGCTTTTATCCACGGAAAAGTCCTTTACAACTGTGAGGAGAAGTGAGCCACCACCTTCCTAGAGGTTGAAGATTAAACTCTAAATGAGTTTTTAAAAGGGACCAAACTCCCTTGCTCCAGGGCATGAACCTCTGAAGACCTGGAAGAAACCTCAGCCATGCACAATCGTTCCCTGCCAGCCTGCTTCCAAGATTTTTATCCCTTTTTTGCAGGCCGGCGATGCCAACAAGCTCCAGGGCTTGAAGAGATATCAAACTATGGATTATTGTGCATCTGTTTCTAAAGATTCCTCAGAAAGGCTCATGGAAAAGCACACTCCAGTGAGGTTTTTGTCTGCTGCTCCTCTCGTGTGTCAGCTAACGAGCTGCCCCAGCCGCCGAACAGGGCCAGGAAACTGCTTTGTTTCAGTTAAATGGGACGTGAGAGCAGCGTTCTGTCACCTCCGCCTCCAAACCAACAGCAAGGTATTGACTACTGAAGGAAATCAATTAAGTTTGGGCCTGGAATTGGCAATGCGTACAAACCTGTAAGAGCAGCAGGGTTATTCCTGAACTGAAAAGGAGGTGAAGGCTTAATTACGTGTCTGAATCCAGCGCTGCCAGCACGGAGAACTCGGGTGTTGAATGTCAGCATGGAGGCAGATTCCTATGGCTGGTTACAAATCACTGGGATTTATAATCACTTTATAGTCCAGGAATGCTGACAGCTTTAAATATAGCGCCGTGCCTGTGATAAATTGCTGGCATTTTTCTCTTGTTAGCCTTTTGTAACTAAATTTAAGGTATCCATTTCAGCCTGATCCAATTATGGAAGCGTGGTCGGGAACGGCTCCCCATGCAAGAGGCCACATCTATTTTTGCCTGCGAAGCTTAAGTCTGCATTTCTGAGCTCATGATTTATGGCAGGCTTTAAATTAATAACGAGGCATCCATCCACAGGCAAATATTTGTATTTGGAGAGCCATTCAGGCCCCGGCCAAGGCTCCCCGAGCAGCCAAGGATCAGTTACAACAATGCCCACACAGATCCTGTTTCAAACATCACCTGGCCTCGCACAATTAGCATCAACTCCTCCTTGCTAACGAGAGCCTGAAATTAATGGCATGTCAGCCGAAACTATTGAACCCCCAAAGATTCATTCCTGAGACCAAGAAAAAGGCTGTACTGCAGCTAAATTCCTGCCGGGCCGCACCCTCGCCTCCTATTGCTGATGGATAAATTTCCATAAATATTTCCAGGGTCGCAACGCAGGTGTCCTGCAGACGTTGTGGGATCAAGCAGGCAGCTGAGCAGGCACAGATGTGGCCACACAGACAGACCCCAGGGGGCTGCAAAGCTGAGAAGGAGAGGGATAAACCCTCCCCAGGCTGTTACCTAGCAAAGACACAAGTTTGGGGACATTTTGAGCAATCACTTCTGCCTTAATCTAAGGAAAATACACCAATTTCCTCCATAAAAGTGCCTGGAGACATGCTGGTGGCAGAAGCCCAGAGCCAAACGCTGTTACCATGGTCAGAGTTCAAGAAACCTCCTGCAATTAGTTCTGACTGGAACAGCTTGTCCTGGAGACAAGGATTTATTTATTTTTAAACAGCTGGGGCTGTTGCAGCTTCAGGTTACCTGTGGAAATTGCAGCTCAATTTTCTTTCTCTCGAGTCCCCATAGAACAGTTTGGGTTGGAAGGGACCTTTAAAGGTGTTGGAAGATGCCATGAGGAGTCACAGCAATATCCATGGATAACCTTTCCTGGCTGGCTTTGTGAGTAGAGGGCTGTGTTGCCTGATTGGTGATCAGATATTAGGAAAAATTTCTGTGCGGAAAGGGTTGTCAAAGCTGCCCAGGGCGGTGGTGGAGTCAGGATCCCTGGAGGGATATAAAACGTGTAGAGGTGGCACCTGGGGACATGGGTTAGTGGTGGCCTTGGCAGCGCCGAGGGAACGGCTGGACCTGATCTCAGAGGGTTCTTCCAAATGAGACGTCGGGAGCTGTTTGAGCTGGGCTGCCCGTATGGCTGGGGACAGCACAGGACGCCTGAAGATGCTCCCTGATCCGCTTGTCCCAAAGGAGACACAGGACACGTGCTTGCTGAGTGTCCCACCGTGGTCGGTGGCAGCACGGAGAGCAGGATGTGGGTGTCCCATGCTGATCCCTGTGCCATCCTTCCCGTCAAAAATTCCATTTACTCCATGGCTTGGCTCAGCCTCCATCTGGAGCAAAGCTCCTGGTGCTCACCTCGAGCACCCTGGGCAGCAGCACCATCACTGGTGGACATTTTTATCAGTAATTAATTTAATGGTGCTTTGAATCACATCTGTGTGTGACCATGGAAGAGTTCACCCTCTGTAATCCTGCTTTTTCTCAGCTTCCTTTAAGATACTTTTCCATGTCTGCATGGCAGGAGGTTCTTTGGGAAAAGCGATGTAATCCATGGAGGTCCTGCCCTGTTTGCCTGGCAGCCCAGCAGAAATGTGAGCACCACAGAGCCTCAGCTGAGTCTCTCCAGGCTGCAGCAGAGATTAAGTGGTGAGTAAACACCTCTGCCCAGCCTGGCAGCCAGAGCAGAAAGCTGAGCTTAGCAGAGAAGGACTGTGAGTGACTGGAATTGTATGGAATCACACAATCCCAGACTGGGTTGGGTTGGAAGGGACCTCAAAGCTCATCTGGTTCCACCCCTGCCATGGGCAGGGACATCTTCCACTATCCCAGGGTGCTCCAAGCCCTGTCCAGCCTGGTCTAGATTGGATATTATGGAAAATTTCTTCTCTGAAAGGGTGATCAAGCACTTGACCAGGTTTTTCAGGGCAGTGGTGGAGCCCCCATCCCTGGAGGGATTTAAAATCCACTGGGGAAATGGTTGGTGGTGGCCTTGGCAGTGCTGGGGGAATGGTTGGACTCTGATCTTAGAGAGCTTCTCCAGCCTTAATGATTCTGTGATTCAATGATGAAAGGAAGGTCCCTGCTCTGCTCTGAGCTCACGGCCCTCAGCACCCATCAGGGTGAGACAACAGCAGTGCTGAAAGCCCTGGCCTGGTTTGGAAGCTCCATGGGGAAGGGATTTCCAGCAGATTCCAGCCTGGCTGTGGCTGTGTGCCATCCTCTGCGGAGGAGCACATCCTTGAGGCCCCTGGAAAGGCAGGCCTGCCCTCCAGTGCTCATCTCCTACAGCTTCCATGGCTCAAAGCCTGCTCTGAGGTGTCCTGCACCTGCCAAAATTCAGGAGAGTGCCGTGTTCCCAGAGACCCTGGGGCAGCCCCTCTGGACAGCGCTGCATTTTCCTCTCCCTGTGTTCACGCTGTGCAGAGAAGGGTAGCAGCCACTTCAGCCAGGCAGCGAGTTTATCCAGGGATTGGGAAAGACTTCCCTGCTCCAAAATGCAGCTGGGTGCTGAGGAGGGACCCATTTGCCCAGAACTCCATTCCTGTCTGCAAAGCAGGGGCAGCACTGCCCTGGGGTGTCCCCAGCTGACCCCAATCTTTTGGATTTAATTCATTAATCACTCCTCGCTGCTTATTAACATCATTAATGCAGCAGAGCCCACGAGTCTTCACCACTTCACCCTCCATCTGTTCGCAGATTGCTCCCTGTTTTTCACACTGCCTCGTTCCCACTGTGCTGAACCGAATGTTCTTCCTTCCCCTCCTTCCTCACCCTGTCTGGTGACAGCCTCAAACACCCAGTCTGGTCTGCAGCAAGGTCAAAATTATCTGACAGACTTGAAAAAATGGGAGAGCCTCTGCTACAGGACAGCCTGGCACTGTCGGGGGGGACAGATGACAGAAGCAATTTGTTTCTTTCTCATAGAAAACTGGAAGATAGGAGTTTTTCCTATTTATTTTTTTTTTTCTGAGGTGTTCCTCAGGTGATGTTTTCCCTCCCCAGCTTGTTTGAGGATTCAACCAGAAGCTCACTTGGCGGCACTGCCCCGATTTCTAATGGACCCATCCCCAGTGAAAAGTCACATCAAACCAAGTGTGATGATTTTTCCTTCCCCTTAAGGATGATCTGAGGGCTCCTCACCTCTGCCCAGAGCCTAAACTCAGCAGCACTGCAAGAATGCTCCCAGACAAGCTGCGAACTTTGCAGGGCTGATATCACAGAGCAAAAAAAACCAAAGACACCTGAGGGCAGGAGAGATCCTCGAGCTCCCTGGCTCTGGGGCACAGGCAGTGGCTTGGAGCTGCAGTGCTGAGCCCCGCTGTGATTTTCAAATAGCTCATTTATTCTGTCCTCACTGACTGCTCGGCTCTGCAATTATTTGTCCTTGGTTTTGCCAGCTCGGGACACGCAGCCTTTGCTTTTCCCCTCTCACAAATCTTGCTGCGTAAGGGGCAGAACGAGCCCTGGCAGCAGGGATGGCTGTTGCAAGAAATCCAAGGCTTTAGGGGGCATTTACAGAAACCTGCTTGCTTTTAAAATGGGCTTTTTCCTGACCCTTTGGGGCTTCTGGTTGGAAAAACCACCCCATAAAACGCAGGCACCGGTCCAAAGCAATCAGCAGCACAGACCCATACTGGGCTTAACTTTCAACTCGCAAGGCGAGTATCTGGGGGTGACTTTATGATGCTCAATTGTATCCCCGTTCATCTGTTTAGCCCAGAAATGAGTTTTGCACCTTTAAAACTAGATCTGAGAGTGAAGGTGGGGAGAAGGAGAAGGGGGGGAATGTCTGAGGTGCTGTACACAAAAACAGAGAGATAAGAGCTTCAGCTTTCCTTCTCACGGACTGCGTTGTTTGCAGCACGGTCAGTGGCAGAGAGTTCTCCTTTAC
>VXBU01011539.1:76422-106063 GCA_013400315.1 Bombycilla garrulus
TTTAGTCATTTTTTTCTTTTTTTTTTTTTTTTGCTAGCTGAAGCAGGAAAAATCACTGAACCCATTCCTTGGGGGAAGAGATTTCCCACAGACATCACTCAGTCTCCTGGTGGAGCCCAAGTGAAGCCCCGCTAAGAGCATCCCAGCGTACCTGCAGCACAGCCGAGCAGGTTTGCAAGGACTGGGGAAGAGCAGGGATCCATCAGGGTTGGGTCTTCCCAGCTCAGGGATGCAAATCCTTCCTCAGTGCACACTTGGAGTGTTGAATTTGGCCTGGGGAGCATTTATGAGACAGCCCCAGAGCTCTGTGGTGAGAAGATGCATGAATTTTGATAACCTAGGCCAGTTCCGTGGAATGGGGCCAAAGGGGCTGCAGGAGAAGCATGACCTTGAATACAGGCTGAGAGAACACCACACGAGCTCACACTGCCCCTGGCCTCATGATAAAATCAACCTTTCCCAATAAACAGAAGCTTCAAGGAAGAAAAAGCCCCGCAGAATGATTTCTACCTCAAGATTACTCATATTTCCATAATTTCAGCGTCAAGAAAGATTTGGGTGACAGCTAATTTTGGAATGACATCTTCCCCTGGGGACCAAACCCTTTCAAACTACTACAGAAACTGCAGTATTCCAACAAGTCTAACCCCGATAAAATCCCAGCTTCCTTGGCATCTGGACAGTTGTTGGTGGGGGGGGAGGGGGAAACCCCAGCAGATGCAGAAAGCAGGCAATCAGGGAAGAGTTTATTTTAATAAACTCTTGTGACTGCAATAATCTCAGCTCTGATTAGCACTGGAGATTAAAAAATGTAAATATTTACCAGAACATCTTCAATATCCTTGTGAAGTCAAAAGGGCAGTTTCTGTGTGCAGCGTGTCAGAACTGCTTGCTCTGGCAAACTCTCTCAGACAACTGTGGAATTATGCAAAGAGCTTCAGCATAACTAATTATATTCATTACAAAGCCAAAATATTGCAGTTTTATTTGCTTTCTGTTCCAGCTCTGAGTTCTCTCTGCTTTCTGCCTCTTGTGTGAGACTCCGAAGGATCCTTTAACAAAAGCTGTGATTCCCACTTGGCTCGAGGAGCTGCATTTAATGAAAACTAACGAGTTGCATGATGCCTGCAGTAAATTTGGGCTGCCAGACCTCCTCTAAGTCCCTTCAGGAGGGATGTCTTTGCTTCTCCTTCATTTCAGCAGCCCAGAGAAGCTGTGGCTGCCCCATCCCTGGAAGTGTCCAGGGCCAGGTTGGATGGGGCTTGGAGCAGCCTGGGATAGTGGAAGGTGTCCTTGGGCAGGGGGGTGGAAGGAGAGGGGCTTTAATATCCCCTCCCACCCAGGCCATTCCATAATTCCAGGATTTTGTAAGCCCAGGGCACAGTGTGGCCTGCTCTGCAGTGGGGAAACATCTCTGCGCTGGGTTGCTGGTGACACTGGTTCCCAGTAAGCTCTGGAGGCAACACATCAAAAGCAAACCAGTGGTCTGGCTCCTTCCCCAGCTTGCCAGGCCCCTTGTTTGAAGAGGCTCAGAGCTGGGCTTAATTAAGAGAGGTGCTGTGAATGCGCTGGGGCCTGTCCTGCCCTCAGCAATGGGGTTATATCCCAATTAACTCACCCCGGGCATGGAGCCTGCTGCGTGTGTTTGGAGCAGACTGGGAATTTGAGGTGAGGCACAAGGAGCAGTGTCTCTCAGCTGACGCATTCCCATCCTCTCCTGTCTTCCCACCTTTCTGCCGTGATCCCACCTGTCTCTCAAAGCGCAGTTCCCAGTTTTGCTGGAGCAGGAGGTCGAGACCTCAGGTGCCACCTGCCCTTTGGTCCAGGTCTCCAAACCCACCTTCCAGGGCCATTCACACCCAGCCAGGATGGAGCTGCTGCTTTTGCTGCTGGGGTCGGGTCACTCTGGATCCTGGATCCAGCCTCTGCGCGCAGCACACGTGGAGATAACGGAGCGAAAAGCATCATCCTTGTGCCCTTAAACACAAATTTTCCCTTCCTTGTCCCTCTTGTGTTCCCATGCTTCAGTCCCACAGTGTCAGGTTTAAAATCTCTGTGGGATTGGGTCTGTTGTTGATGCAGAAACACCACTGCAAAACTCCAACTGATGCCCTGGGCCTGGGTGAGGGGAAGCAGGGAAACTTCCCTGCCCTCCCCTCCAGAGGGTGAGAAATGCCAGCAAGGGCCTTTCCTGGATGCAGGGTCAATCCAGCCTTGTAACTGTGCTTGTTAAATCGTGCAGTGAACAAAGATGTGGTGGTGAGTTGGGGTAGGAGAGGCTTTCCTGCCACCAATGAAGGGAAAATTCTCGTTTTTTGGCACAGCCAAGGTGCTTGGGGGGCTCAGCAAGATGCAGATCTCATGCCACGGCTTTGCTCTTACAGAGTGAGAGTAAAAATCCAGTCAGACAGACAGGGTGCAATTTTTAATAAGTGGTAAAACCACCAGCTTGCTGGGTTTGAAGCAGAAACCACAGCTGAGGAGCAGCCCTGCAAATCTTCCTGCTGAAGATGCCGCCACCTGCAAAGAGCGGAACTGGCAGAGCTTAAAAGAAAGGGGAGGAATCGCCACCTCTTCCTGACATCCTTAATGCATCAAAAAAAAATCCTTAGAAATGTAATTTTTTTTGAATACGTGAAAATCTGGTTTGAGTTGAGCTTATTTCAAGGCAAGCAGAGCAAGAAGAGGCCGAGCACTGAGTTCACGCAATCACTGCTAAAAATGAGGGGTTAGCTGTCAGAAACCGTGAAGCAAGAAGCCAAGTGGGATTTTTTTGACCTGCTCTGTCCCTGGATCCCTTCCCACTCCAAGCCTCACAGCAAGCCAACCATTTGATTTGGCAGACGTGCTCAGGCCAGGCCCGCCTTTTAAGTAGTGCTGAGCTGCTAAAAAGGAAAATACACAGCTCCACAAGACAAGAGGAGCAGCTGTTCTTGAACAGCAGTCAAAAGGGACAATGAGTCTCCTCACGCCGGGAGGAATTAGCTTTTCCTTCCCACCCAGCCAGTGAAGGAAGGGACAGGCCCGCCACCGGCACTCAGAGTAAACAGAGGTAAGCTGCAAACTTGTCTCCAGGCCGAGCCCTCGAACAATGGGGCCCAGAGGGAAATGGAAAAGCAAATATAAATGTTTTGCCATTTGCACGGCCCCGGAGAAAAGAGAACAATGCCTTCAGCTGGACACCACCTTGATGACTTCCTCCTCCTCCTCCTCCTCCCCTTGTGCTCTAAAATGTCATCTCAGGAGCTGCGATTTCCTTGGACGAAGCAAGGGAGAGCTGAGGGCACCCTGCTGCTGGCTTCTCCCATGCCATTGGGAATGATGGCTTCGTGATGAACCCATTTCTGTGCTCTCCCCCTCCAAAGCCAGGCTCCTCCTCGTGAAGTACAAATCAGAAATGCGTGAGGAGCCCCCTTTGACCAGCAGTGAATCCCAGCAGCTCGGTGAGAGCAGGACAAGGAAACACAGGCACTCAACTCCTCTTAAACCTGGCAGAAAGGGTGAGCAAAACCCCAGGGAACAAAAATCGGGGAACATTTCCCCAGGGAGAGGCAGAGATGAGGGCCTGGCTTGTCATTTGCTTTCTTTGTCTCTCCAGTGGAGCCAGGCTGGAAGGAGAAAGCTCCAGGGAGAGCTCAGAGCCCTTCCAGGGCCTAAAGGGGCTCCAGGAGAGCTGGAGAGGGACTGGGGACAAGGGATGGAGGGACAGGACACAGAGAATGGCTCCCACTGCCAGAGGGCAGGGATGGATGGGATATTGGGAAGGAATTGTCCCCTGTGAGGGCAGTGAGACCCTGGCAGAGGGTGCCCAGAGAAGCTGTGGCTGCCCCTGGATCCCTGGCAGTGCCCAAGGCCAGGTTGGATGGGGTTTGGAGCACCTGGGACAGTGGAAGCTGTCCCTGCGCATGGCAGGGATGGGTCTGGATGGGATTTAAGGTCCTTTCCAATCCAAACCATTCTGTAATTCCATGAGGAAAATGCCTCTCCTGGCTTCACCAAGAGCCCCTGGCAGGGTCTCTCAGGCAGGCAGGTCACCAGAAATTGCAATGGAAATACAGGCCAGGCTCCTTGGCCCCCTCAGGGCTGCGGGAGGAAAGCTCCCGCTCCTTCTGAGCCTGTGCGACACAGCTGAGCTCTCATCCTGCCCTAATTGTTCCAGAGGCAAAAAAGAGCAAGGAGAGAGCCCTCGTGCTCGGCCATTTGATTGGGGAGGTTGCCATGGAAACATAATTAAACCTCCCTTTCTGCTCTTGGAGGCTTTGGATGTGCAGGAGCTGGGCTGCAGCATTTGGGGCTTTTCAGCTCTTGCTGGTTCCAAAGCGAGGTGTCCTCCCCCAGCAGTGGGGCCTTGCCCTGGGAGAGATTTGCCAAGGACAAATGTTCGTTGTCTTCAAACAGCAGCAGCTTTTGTGGCTGAGCAGCAGCCAGGGCTGTCCCGCCCTGTCCTTTAGTCCCTCTCCTCCGGAGCAGCAGGGATAAGGGCTGGTGGCATCCCAGGACACGGTGCCATGGAATAGTGGGATGGTTAATGCTGGGAAAACCTCCCAGATCATCAAGCCCAGCCTGAATCATGTGGCCACATGTGTTCTTTTTTTGAACATTGCAGGGATGGCGAATCCACCACTGCCCCAGCGCCTGACTGCTCCTTCAGTGAAGAAATTCTTCCTAAAGGCCAACCTGAACCTTCCCTGGTGCAGCTTGAGGCCATTTCCCTTCATCCTGCTGGTAGTTTTTCCTGGGAGAAGAGGCCGGGGACATCAGGTGGAGAGAGGCTGGGATGTGCCCAGGTATCTCAGCTTCCTCAAAACACACTGGATTTGAGCCCTTCTGTCTGGCACAGAAGGAATCTCTTTAAACAGAACTGTTTTTCCTTCCTTTTCACACATGTAGCTGAAAGGTCAGGTTTTTGCTGGCACTTTTTTTTTTTTATTTTGTGGTTTTTATTGTGATTTTTATTGTGTTTTTTTGTTTTGGTTATTTTTTAATAAACCTCCCAGCGTGGGATGAATCACTGTTTTATCATTCCATCTCTCACATTCTTTCCCCAAATGGCACAAGATAAGCTGTAACTTATTAAAATCAGAGGAATAGAACTGAAAAGCCTCACCAGCAGCGAGGGTTTCTTTCCCTGCATAGCAGCCAGTAAATTATGCTCTACACTGTAACGGAGCAGGTTCATTAAATTGCTCCACTTTGATGTTATCTCTTGGGCTGAGCTGCGAGAAAGTCTGGGGAAACACGTGACGCTTTCTGGGGGAAAACACTTGTTTTGTTCATTAGTATGCATTAAAGCCTGGCTGCCTGGGAGCCAGGCATCACCAAGTCAATAAAGCAGCTCTGATTTCAGGTGTAAAGCAATATCCACCCTAACAAGGCAGCTGTGAGCCCCCCTCAAGCTCAGGTTTTTTTTGCAGACACCTCCAGCAATAGCCCTCATGGCCAAGTGCTGCAGCCCAGGGGCAAATATTCATCCCCCAGCTCCTGGCAGAGCTTTGTATGACACCAAGTGCTGCAGGTACCGGCTCAGGGAAGCCCTGGATTGAGGGTGCTGAGGTGAGAATAATGTGGTGGCACACCGAGGGGAAGGGACAGGCCACCTCCCGGGCTGGATTGAGAAATTACGTCTTTGGGGCAAAGACTTTGGAGAAAAATGCTGCAAACCCACTCCTTCCGGAGCTGTGGAAGGGAGCTCATCCCTCTGGGCAGGCACTAAAGGATCCTGTTTTCATATGGATGGGAGTGTAAGCATTTAAAAAGCCAGCCTGAATCCCACTGATGCTCCTTACAGTGGAGAAGTCTGATCTCGCCTTGGAATAATTGAAACTTGTCTCTTGATATCTCAATTCCAGAGCAGGGTGGGGAGAAAAGCTGGAGCTGGCTGTGATGAGCCGCTCCAGCCTTCCTTGCTCCCGGTCAAAACCAGAGGAGGGTTAATTTTTAATGGCCTCATGCAGGTAGACAAGAAAATTGAGCTCAAACAGAGAAGGTGGTGAAGAGAGGAGGACGGAGGATCAGCATCTGGGATTAAATTCTCACCTGGCAAAGGTGAAGGGACAGGGGAAGGTCCAGTGAGAGAGACCAAGGAGGCACAACTGGAGGGAGAGGCAAATGGGGAGCGATGAGATTCTCTCCCGCTGCACACCCAGGGTGCAGGGTGAGGATGGGGCTGATACTTTCCCCCCTAAACACTGTGCTCAGCTCCAGCGCACCTCCTGTGTACCCAGAAAATGCAGATGTGCCTGCTCTCTGACGGATATCTCTCATCCCTGCAAAACACTGCGGACTGCTTCAATAACAAACATGAAAAAAAGGCAGCCCCATTACCATTCCCCTCTCTTTCTATAACAATTTGTTTTGCAGCCTGATTGCTGGCAGCAGAAGCAATTTGGCCATCAGCTTTACGGAGTCTCCCTGCTGGAGGAAAAAAAAACCAAAAACAAAAAAAACAGCAAAATAGAACATTAAGAGGCTGCATGGTCAAGTGCTCTGATATTAAATTGTGCTGAGGCAGAGATCGTCTCCAACAGCAGAATTCTGGGAGTTTTGCGTGGATCTTGAGCGTTTCACAGGAGCAGAGACAGGGAGGTGGTGGCAGCACTGCCAGCACACGCATCCCTCCCCAGGCTCCTTCCCAAGAGGGCTTTGTCCTTGTCCCTGCCCACCTCCTGATTTCTGCAGGACCCTGAACATCGCTGCCCTTTTTGGGACAAGCCCTTGACACATCCCACGGAAAACGTGGAAGAAGCAAGTACCCAGAGAGCTGGAAAACTGCTGAAGGTTTGAAATTAACGTGGGGAGCAGCAAATGGAGATGATGTGGCTAATCCTCATGGGAGAAAGGTGACGGCTGTAATCAGGCTGTGCTGGATCCCCTGGGAAAAGCTGGGAAAAGCTCTGGCAAACCCAGCTCTCTATTGCATAGGAGTAAAAATATTATAAAAGAAAGGCCTGGTACAATATGGATTAGGCCCTGCTACTCTAGCTAAGGAAGCAGTCGGCTTGTAACTTCCAGTGTGAAAAGTGGTAAGAATGAAAGCAGTTAGCACAACAAACAGTTCTTGTAGAAAAAAAAAAAACAGCCTACACCTCCAAAAACCTCCGAAGAAATCTGTCCCATGAGAATCAGTGAGCAAAAGAAGTAAATTAACCAAAAAGAGAAGTTTAATAGATGTGTAAAATACTACTTGCTTACCAATGAACAGTGTATTGTCAGCTAATTAAATCTAACACGGTACCTCCTGATAATCCTATAAAATATGACTATAAAATAAGGATTTGGCTTTTCTGCGTGAAGAAACTGAGTCCAACAGCTCTGTCTCCAAAGGGTCAAAATCAACAGAGCTCAGAGCCCTACTGAGGCCTAAAGGGGCTCCAGGAGAGCTGGGGAGGGACTGGGGACAAGGGATGGAGGGACAGGACACAGGGAATGGCTCCCACTGCCAGAGGGCAGGGATGGATGGGATATTGGGAAGGAATCGTTCCTGTGAGGGTGGGCAGGCCCTGGCACAGGGTGCCCAGAGAAGCTGTGGCTGCCCCTGGATCCCTGGCAGTGTCCCAGGCCAGGCTGAGCAGGGCTTGGAGCACCTGGGACAGTGGAAGCTGTCCCTGCCCATGTGGAATAAGATGGTTTTGAAGGTCCCTTCCAGCCTAAACTATTCTGGGATTCTGTGCATCTATTTCAGTGCAAAGGCACCAGAGATCCAAGCTTTTCGAAACCTCTGCAGATTCCCAAATCCCAGCCAGGACAGCTGACAAGGTGATTTTTGTTTTAATGCTGTGGAAACGAGGGAATGCAGCCCAGAACTTGGCTGGGTGACAGTCATTGGTGCTGGCGAGCAGGTCACAGTAAAAGTGTTTTTAAAGAGAAATTCGATTCTTTGGGTATTTCCCCGTGGGTGTTCCTGCCATTCCCTGTTATTTCCGGATTGCAGCAGCTGAGTCACTGCTGGCTCTGGAGGGCTGAGAAAGTTCAGGAGGAAAACTATCAGGTCCTGGTGTCCCCGGTGACCTCTACGGAAAGTCAGAGCTGGAGTTTTGCACTTGCAAAGACCTGAAAATGGTCTGAGATCAATGGGAATTAGCAGCAGAAAGACTCAGAGCAGGGGTGAGAAGTGAAGGCAGAGCCGGGAAAAGGGTAAGAGTGTTCCCTCTTGCTCAAGAAGGTGTAGAAAATGAGGATTTTTGCGTTTTGCACAAAAGCTTGAAGCGTCTGTCCTTAATTTTCTTAGTCTTTAAAAACAGTTGGTTGGTGACATTTGTGGGGAGAAGCTCCAAACCCCAGAGTCAAACCCTCAGAGAAGGTGGAGTTGCTCAGGTGGAGCAGCTTTGGGGTTAAGCAGCAGTGCCTGACCCTATTACCCGAACAGAAGCCAAAGGCAAATTCAAAAAAGCAGATTTTAAACCAAACAAGCCCCCAGGTCACGATTTTCCAAGCACCAGCCAGGGAAGAGGTGAGGCTGATGGGGGCATCTCCGGGAGAGGGAGCTGCCCCAAACCCTGAGGCTTTTATCCCATAAATCCTGTGCCATCCCAGTGTGCCCAGGATGTGTCCTCTACCAGCAGGCAGAGTCCCCAGGGTCACCAGGGCATTTGACGGGTGTCACATCAGGCGCTGTGACAGCTCTGGGAGGGTCACAGAACCGGAGGCAGATCTGTGTCTCCTCCAGGGGGAAGGCAGGGAGAGCAGCAGGGAGTGCAGGACGTCTCTGCATTATTTTTCTTCCCAGCCCAGGCTGGGTGCCAGCAGTGCTGCTGGTATAAATAATGGAGCGTGATGACAGGGACATTTTTAAAGGAGAACAAATCGCCAGACTCCTTTTCCCAGCTTCTTCGCTCTAGTCTAAAGTGATGCTAATGAGGGAGGTCAGGCCGTTTCCATCTCTGCCTGCCGCACAAGCTGGGACATTTATCTCTTTTGACAAAATAAAATAAAATAAATCTAAAAAAAAAATAGAAAAACGCAACTCCTAGAGTAGATTTTTTTTTCAGCTTGCATGGCTGGTGTGTCTCTTTCCAGGGAGAACTCCTCCAGGAGCTGGATGATGCCCTGGGGGTCACACCAGTCTTTCCCCGCTGCCCTTGCTGCCTGCAGGGATCAGCTGGAATGTTGGATCCCGGTGAGGTGCTGCCTCCGAGGTCACCTCAGGCTGTGCTGGGGATGTCCCACGCTGCTGCAGCACTGGTGACAGGGCCAGCTGTCCACAGGGAGTTCAGCAGGACAGTGTCTTCATGCAGGGATAACTTCTTGTCAGAGAGGACGGCTTGGAGTGGCAGCACCTTTCCAACCCTGGCCTCGTATCCCAAACATCCCATTTTCCCGTGATCCGTGTGGGAAGCACTCCCATTTCCAGAGCAGCAGATGCCAGACCACACACACGCTGGGCTCTGCTGAGTGTTTGGGTAAAACTCGATGTGTATTCACATCCCTGAAGTTTGGGAGACAACCCAAATTCCTGGGAGAGCGCTGTCTTTCCTTCCTGCTCTGGTAGCTGGAGGTGGCTCAGGAGTTCCCAGCTTCCCTGGGCTCCCAGCTCCTCCTCTCCGGGCAATCTGGATGTGTCCAGAGGGCTGGGATTTGGGGTCTGTTCCTCAGGGGAAGATGCTCCCTCTTCCAGCCAGACTGGATGTTCTCAGGGAGGATCCCAACGGAGCTGGCAGGGCTCAGGACAGAGGAGTTGACTCCTCCAGGGTGCAGCTCCTCATGGAAGGAGTTGGTGAATGTTGAAATATGCCCTGGGCTCCACAGAAGCTAAAAATGGTTGGAGATATCTTGTGATATAAATCCAAATGGTTTGGATTGGAAGGGACCTGAAAAAACATCTCATTTTACCCCCTGCCATGCGCAGGGACACCTTCCACCATCCCAGGTTGCTCCAAGCCCCATCCAACCTGACCTTGGACACTTCCAGGGATCCAGGGGCAGCCACAGCTTCTCTGGGCACCCTGTGCCAGGGATTTCTCTGGCTGCCAGGTGGAGTAGTGCAGGGCAGCTGTGAAATGACTTTTGTCACCCGTGTAAAGCTTCATTAGAAAAGAGCAGCCACTTCCAATTACCCGTGCTCAGCCCTGTTAAATTTATCATCTGAGCTGAGAGCCCGGAAAATGAGGATTGGCTCCTGTCGGGCACCTCACCATCCCTCCTGATCACCAAAACCTCTCCTCCATGATCCTCTTGCAGGTGGGAATGGCTTCGGCAAGCTCCTGGAATCCCAGAATGGGTTGGGAAGGACCTTAAACTCATCCCATTCCGCTCCCTGCCATGAGCAGAGACACCTTCCACTGGACCAGGTTGTTCCTGGCCTCCACACCTGGTTACAGTCATGATTCACGTCAGAACTTTTGCTTTATTTTGTTCCAGTCTAACACAAAAAAATCACCATGGGCTGGTTTATGTCCTCCTTTGTGGAGATCTCCTTTGCCCTGGGAGACCCCACAATGTACAGAACAGTCCAGGTTTACAGCCCGTGCTGTTGAAGGAGTCTGGAGTGGTTTGTTGGTGTTCTCAAGGCAGTTTATTAATTCCTTATCCAAAGTAGATTTCTCTGCTCTGCCAGGGTTGGCACAGAACGCGTCCAGAGACACACTGTGCCCGCCCCGGGTGAGCTGTAATCTTTTATACTAAAAACTACATATTTAATGTTTATAATTAATTACCAATCTATGCCCCTCACATTACCATGTCCAGGTCTGTGTCAAACCAACCCAAAAGTGCCAGCATCACCAAGAAGATGGAGGTTATGAAGAAGAACATAAGATAACATGTCACGTNGAGTGCAAATTCCTGACCAAACCATCCTGAAAATGCCATCCCCCACCCTCCTACAAGGCCAGCAACACTGGCAACCTCAAATACCCCGAGACTCTGGCTCAGTTCCTTAAAAATCATGGAGGAATATTCCCTGTTGATGGTTCTTATCTCTCAAATCTGCAACTAGCTCTACAAGTCTATTTTTTTTTTTAACAAGGAAAGACAAAATTAACGATTAATCGCCTCCCCCAGGGCTTCAACAGAATGATTTAAAATATCCCAGGAAATGCAGACAGAAATAGCAGTGACACTGTCTGTCTCTCAGAAGACCTGACTTCTTGCTTTATTCTTACAGGTTGCTGGCTGATAACAAACCTCTAAGAAATATTCCTCTTTTCAAAGACAGAGATGGGAAAAAAAAGCCTGAGACAAGTCTAAATTCCCTGGAGCCTTCCCATTTGGTGAATGGGCCCTGTGTGCTTGACACTAATTAATTAATTTCCTCAATTCAAATTGCTTCTTATGCATCCCCAGTCTACAGGAAAACTTACACCAGACCTGAATGCATAAGAGGGGAAGCAGAGTTTATTTGAGGTATCGTTTAATAGCAGTTTTGGGGGGTTTGGGGTGTTTTTTTTTTGCTTTGGGTTTTTTTCTGTGTTTTGACCTGAAAAAACATCTCGTTTTGCCCCCTGCCCTGGGCAGGGACACCTTCCCCTATCCCAAGCTGCTCCAAGCCCTGTCCACCCTGACCTTGGACACTTCCAGGGATCCAGGGGCAGCCACAGCCCCATCACTCCAGTATTTATAAAGATTTTTAAGGCGATCTGATCCAGGACTGACCCCTAAAACGCTCCAGGAAAGCGCACGGTCTGGTGTTTGAGGCTGGCCATGCTCTGCGTGTCCCAGCGAGCCGGGGATGCCACCAGCCGGGCGGGGACAGCGGGGACCCTGCGGGCACAGCTCCGTCCAACAGTCCAACGCTTCCCTCTAGCGACACAGCAGCCGCGGAACATGAATCCCGCCGAGGCGGAGCTCCAGCGGTCGCAGGGAATTCTCTGGTTGTACCTGGCCTTGGATTTTTTTCCCCTCATCCTTTAAAAGCCGGGCTCTGCAGATGGAAACCCCTCCCTGTGCTCCCACAGCACCCATGGGGTGGAACGGGATGGGCTTTAAGGTGCTTTCCAACCCAAACCGTTCTGATTCCATTTAATTCCTGATTTACACCCTGGCTGTGGCTAATTAGGGTGAACAAACTGCGGCCTTTCTCAGCAGCCAAAAAAAAAAAGCCAAAAAACAAAACGAAACTACAAAACACTCCCCATGGATCAGCTCTGCGTTGTTTATTCTATTTATTCTGCACACCCGCTTTTTACTGAGTGAAAACAGGAATAAAGACATTCTGAACCCAAAGTGCACATTAAATTGGGAGAGCGTGGAAACACTCAGGGTCCCAGGCAATGATGTAAACTCGGATTGGGCTCAAATTCTGACGGGAAGAGAAGGGCCAGTACTTTGCCAGATCTCGGAGCTGCCGGGTGTGAGGGGCTTCTCTGGGTTCCCGCAATCCCGAAGCAAGGCTTGCCCCTGTGCCATCACCAGGTGGCTCTAGAAAACAGCTTTTGTCTGCCTTGCTGAGCCTCCCGTGCCCAATTAATCGCCACTGGTTTTATCTTTTTGGCTCTGGTGTCCCCAAAACAGGAGAGAGGCAAATGTCACCTGCATTTGCCAACACGGCTGTGGGCAAATTTCAGCCCTGGCTCCCTGGGGCCGGTTTTGACTCAGCTGCCAAGAACAGAGGGAGGTTTCTGCGCCACGAAAGGGGAATTTGTTTGGTATCAAAGTCCCCTTGGTGGTGATTTGTGGACACGGGAGACACCCCTTGGTGGTGTGACTGTCACCCAGGCGGCCACCACTGCTGTCTGCCGGACACGTGGGGAACATCCCGACGGGGAATTCATTCCAGGAGACACGGAGTGCAAGGAGGGGGGACTGATTTCCAAACCCTTCCCTGGCCAGGGAGCGCAAGCAGGGCCTGTCCCCCTCCTTGGGAATATCCCATGGGAAAAACAACCTGCAGCTGAGCCCTTGGAGGAGTTTGCCCCTGGTGTGGGTTATCCAGGCCAGCCCTCGGATCTCAGAGGGTGAAGTGCAGGATGCTTTAAGAAATTCCTGCCCCAGTTCCTCATCCCCTTCTCCAGCCACCCACAGGAGCTTCCTGACAGCACAAGAAGCCAAAAGAGTTCAGCTTTTAGCTCAGATTCCTTTCCCTGCCCAGCAGACAGGGATGTGCAGCCAAGAGCAGGGACACCTTCCACTGTCCCAGGTGCTCCAAGCCTCGTCCAGCCTGGCCTGGGACACTTCCAGGGATCCAGGGGCAGCCACAGCTTCTGTGGGTACCCTGTGCCAGGGCCTGCCCACCCTCACAGGGAGGAACTGAGGAATTTCTTCCCTCTATCCCATCTCTCCCTGCCCTGTGGCAGTGGGAAGCCATTCCCCCTTATCCTGTAACTCCAGGCCCTTCTCACAACTCCAAAATCCATCTCCAGCTTTGCTGGAGCCTCTTTAGGCACTGGAATGTGCTCCAGGGTGTCCCCATGATGGACACTCACTGCAGTCACAGCTCTGCCTCGCTGAGGAGAGCAGGGGCCGGGCAATGCTTCCCTCCCACCTGTACGAGCCAGGATACCAGATCCCCTCCTCCCGGAGGGGGATAACCCTTCCCCTCTCCAGCTGGGTGAAAAACTGCTCTGAAGGGCTCAAACTGTGCTGTCCCCAGCTCCTCACTGCCCACAGCACCCGGGGAACAGCAGGGATTCTCCCTGTCCCCAGCCAGCCCTGGACAAGCCTCGCCCTTGCTGATTTCAGGCTTTGGTTTCCTCAAGCTGTTGCTGCAGAGGGAATTTGGGGATGCCTTGCATGGGTCAGGTGTGGATTAGGAGCTGCGATCTGACCTTCTCCTCAATTCTGGTGCAATTTTTTTCTCTACATCAGGCTCCAGCAGAGCAAAGTAGCTGCAAACAGCCGGGCACCTGCTAAAGAGCACTGAGCTGGATTTCCCCCCTCTGCTCCCGCCATGGAGCAGCTCCTTTAAGGCAGAAAAAAAAGAAATCCCAACCCACCAGCCAAGAAATGAAAAAAAAACAAGGACAGGCAGCAAATAAAGTGCTCTGACATTTTGGGGGGCTAAGCAGAAATTTGTGGTGCAAATCACCCAAGGAAGCATATGAGATGCTGGCGAACCCGGGGTGATTCATGAGCCCTAAATCTCCACCAGCCCTGTGCTTTCCCTCTCTCCACAGCTCAGAAAGCGCCAAGATTTACTGCCTTGGGAATGGGTGCTGGGAAATTGAGGGTTTTTCTAAGCCTCCTCTGCTTATCACTGGCAGCAGGGTTAATCCACTTTCCTTTTTTTTTATTTTTTTTTTGGCTCAGGACAGAGCGTCACAGAAAAATTATAGGGTGAAATCTGCATGGCTGACTCCTTCCCCAGGTGAGACTGCTTCGGTCAGAGATTTTGCCACGGTAGGAAGGGGCAATTATTACCCAGAGTTATTGAGGACAGGAATGAGGGAGGCCAGGTTGGACGGGACTTGGAGCAAGCTGGGACAGTGGAAGGTGTCCCTGCCTGTGGCAGGGGGCAGAACAAAATGGTTTTAAGAATGGTTTGGGGTTGGAAGGGACCTTCAAAACCATCTTGTTCCACACGGGCAGGGACACCTCCCACTGTCCCAGGCTGCTCCAAGCCCTGCTCAGCCTGGCCCGGGACACTTCCAGAGATCCAGGGGCAGCCACAGCTTCTCTGGGCACCCTGTGCCAGGGCCTCCCCACCCTCACAGGGAACAATTTCAACCTGTCATGGCCGAACTCAATGATCTTACAGACCTTTTTCAGCCTAAACGACTCTGTGATTCCTTTGCACCCTTCAGAGGGCAGCAGGGATTTTGAGGGTGTGGAGTCCCAGATGCAGCAGATAAACCCAAAAAGCTGCTGACACCTCAACACCTCCAGCGCTCACAGGAGGAAATCCCACTTTCCTCACTCTCCACACTACAGGATTTTATTCCAAGCACCCAAACAACCAGTTAAGACGTCCAAACGCGAGCACAGATGTTTAGTGAAGAAATAGAAACGCTGTTCGGCTGGACCGGGAGTGTGAGGCCGCCCCGTGTCCCCTCAGCGGCAGCGGCGTTGCCAAATTGACATCGACATCTCGGCAAATCACGGGAACAAAGGCAGGGAGCTCGCTGCTTTTGTCCCTGCCTGCTCCAGCCACGCACGTGGTTTGTTCCTCCTGCCCAATTTCATGACTTGGCCGGGGAAAAGGGACGGCCAGAGCTGGGGCTGCAGTGAAAGGAAAGCACAAGAAGAGGGATTTTTTTGTGAAAATCGCAGCCACGGGTTAACTGCGAGGCTGTGCTTGGCCTGTGAGAGTTTGCAGAGGACATTTCCAGACAGTTTTCACACCTCTTTATCCAGCAGAAATCAGTGAGCCGCGGCATTTGGCCCCAGGAAGGTGAGAAGGATAAAAGCTTAATGGGTATGAATTCATGAAGGTAAAAAAAAAAAAATAATAATAAAAAAAAAAAAAATATAGAAGATGAAGGCAGAGCATGANAATCTGATACATGACTGTCCTGGTCCTGGACTCCTCCAGCTGCCTCCACTCCTGGCTGCTGGACTACGTGGGTTTTGGGACGCCTTGGAAATGCTTTTTCGTTTGGAGGAAGAGTTTGTTCCTCCTGGGTGTGTGGCTGTTTCGGAGTTTCCTGGGGCCGAGGCTGTAAAAGTCAGCTTCAAGCTGGTCCTTGGTGGACTCCGCTTGGCCTGAGGAGGCATCTGAGGTCATGAAAAGGAGCTGAGCTGCTGCTGTGCTGTAGATGAACGGATTATTTCCCACTCCTGCATTAGGAGCTCTGCGGATTTAGCAATTTCGCCGCTGTGATGCTGCTTTTATCACCCCTCCGCACACCCTTCCACCCTCCACCCGGGAGCACCTGGAGACACCTCTGAGTCCCACCAGACCTTCGCGTTTATCCCAGGAGCTCTGGGAAGGAGCGGGGAGGGATGCAGGGACGCTCCCGGAGCAGGGTTGAAAGGCTGGAGGGTGAGACAAAGCGCCGGAAAACACCCACGGGAGGGAGAAACTGGTGCAGAGGTGTGAATGGAGCGCTCGGAGGGATGATGTGATGTTAAATACGCAGTGTCCGTCTGTCTGTCTCTCCTCGTTCCTCCGCTCCCCCCATTAACCCTCGCCGGGGGTGCCCGCTGGTGTCACCCATCCCCGCGGAATCCAGCGCCGCCTTTCCCGGGAGGAAGGAGTCCCGTTAAATCCGCGCTGCTCTTTCCCCTCAGAGTTCATATCCCAAGGGCTCCCAGGCTCCTCAGCCCTCACATGATCCCGCAGCACCTGGCCTCGTTACCCGGCGAGCGGGAAATCTTTGGAAAGTAAGAGAGTGGATGAAGGGAGGAAAGAGGATGCTGGCCGCGACAAAAGCGTCCCCGAGGTCTTTCCCCCGTCCATCAGGGCTCAAAAACCGGGATGAGCGTTCCCTACACGGTGTTTCCCATTGCTGCCTCTCCCAGCTCACGCTGCCCCGGGAAAGCAGCTCCTGGGACAGAGCTCATCCCTGAAACGCTGGGAGAAGAGGGGAGGAGACCCCAGAGCAGCTGGAGACGCCAATCCCGCGCCTTGCCCCACCATCGGCTCTTCCAGAAGCGCCGCAGCAGCTCCGCGGCAGCTCGGAGCTGTTCCCGCATCCCAGGCGTTAGTCACGGGCGTGCCGTCAATTATCCCCAGGAATGGGGGCAGCTCTAATTACAGCCCCGGCCTGATCGCTTTGTTTGGGCTGGAGACTCTGCCTTGAACTCAGAAACAAAAGGCAGCGGATCGGGACAAGCGATGCTGCAGAGAAGGAAGGAGCAGGGCAGGGAGAGGGGACCCTGCGAGCTCCAAGAGTTGCGATGCTCCCTGCGAAGCGATTTTTCGCCCTCTTCGGGTCACGAGATTTGGCAGAAAGCTCCAGCAGGAGCTGCTGCTCCGAGGTTTCGATTTGCCCGGGTGATGAAGGGCTAATTGGATGCAGATTAAAAGTCACTACTAGGGGATAATCCCTGCGCGGCCGTGGAAGCGCGGGGAGCATCCCTCCCTTAACTCCGGGACTCCGGAGCCTTTTGTATTCCACCACCCCACCCCCCGAAAAAACAAACAAACCAAACAAACAAACAAAAAAATACATAATTAAAAAAAGATAGTGGGGAAGCGCAGGATGAGCTGGGGGAAGGGAGATGGGATGGGGGAAAGCTGGGAAGAAATAATTGCCATGTCTGAAAACAGTTACTATGGCAGCGACGGTCTTCGCGCCGCCTGAACGAAATGTTGGGGACCAGCCGCGGTCCCTTTGTCACATCCTCAGACGCACATTTAGATGCTAATGCTGCCTTTAACCTTGGCTGCTTAACCTTGATAGGAGGGGAAGGGCGGCGGTGGGGGAGAAAAACTAGCGAGAGGCGGGGGGGTTTATGGAAAAGATGTGTTTCCTCTCCCTAAATTTGCCACCGAATGGACTTGGCAGGCTCCTCTCAGCTGCGATTAACGCTGTTATTTCTGCGCTTAGTATTCCGCGGAGGTTTTACCAACTTATTTATGGGTAGCTGCCATTATCCGCGGCGTAATTCACCGCTGCGACGCTGCCGTTTATCTCCATCCCCTCGGGATTGTCTCATCTGAGGCCGGTTTGGAGAACATCCCCAGGTTTGATCAGCCCGGCTATCTAATCTCGACTGTATTTAGAACGGGCATGAAAAAAAAAAGGAGGGGTGCACAGCAAAGACTCCCCTTTAGAGTCTGGATGGCGGGGAAAGGAATTTTGGTGGCCTGTGTGGCTTTTCTTGAGGCTCCAAGCTGTCTCCAGCGGGGTGAAGGAAGAGGGAGGGAGGGATGGAGGAGAGGAATTCCCTGCGGAGCGCTACCTGGCTGGAACAGCATCTCCTGCACTCCCGGCCCCAAGCACGGGCCCACAGCCCGAAGCTAAATTCCTAAATCCCAGCTCTGTTGCACACGGATGAGCCACTAATTCTGGGAGCAGCCCGGGATGCCCTCGCTTCGGGATTATCCTTAACAGCAGCCTTTAAGGAAGCTTTTGCCGGAGCGATTCAGGCAGAAGAGATGAGAGCGGTGCCAGTGCTGGATCCACCCGTCACAGATATGACCCTGTTCTTCCGTTTCTGGCTTTTTTTTTTTTTTTTCCAATTCTTTAATGCTCCGGGTCCTGGAGTCAGGTGATCACTTACAGCTTTCTCCACGTGCTCTTAGAACCTCATTTCCTTGGCGTGGGGGCAGAGTAAAACCCGAGCTCACATCAGCTCAAAAATCAGTCTAGGACAACCCTGCTGCACAAAATATTTCCATTTTCCAGCCCATCCCGTGCCTGTGCCTCGACTTTGGATTGGCAACGCTGCCTCACTCGTGCCAAGGAGTGCTTCTTCCACCTGCACAGAGCTCCCTGCTCTTTTCCCGCTGTCACCACATGGTGATTTCCACAAAACTGTGCCCAGTGTCACCTCTGAGGTGACAAAAGCAAAAAGCAAAAGCGAGCTGCCTGTATTTTTAATGATGGCATGTGTTAACAGGTAGCCTTATCTCCACACAAAGCCTCCGTTTGCATCCCCGGGATGAAATATGAACGTGAGGAATGATCCCACTCCAGCCCGACAAATCCTCACCGTACACTGAGGGATGAAAGCATCTTAAATTAAAAGCAGTATCTGTCTTCTGCAGTGCACTTCTTTTTCTGGGGCTTTCTGGCTAAGCTGTCACATAGAGTCGATATTTATTTTACAAACGCTGTAAAAGAGGCAATGAGTAATATTGTAGCAAGCAGCCTGCCGCTGCTTTTTGGCTCCGGGAGCGAGACCAGAAATAAAAGCAACAGCTCAGGCTCAGGGTGCCCAGAAAAGCTGCGGCTGCCTGGAAGTGTTCAAGGTCAGGCTGGAGGGGGCTCGGAGCAGCCTGGGACAGTGGAAGGCGTCCTTGCCCGTGGCAGGGGGATGGAACTGGATCTTCAGTTGGAAGTAGATCTTTAAGGTCCCTTCTGTGAATAACTGGGACAGAAGTTCCGTGGCTCAGCTGTCCGGCCGTGGAGACCTCAGGAGCTTTATCAGGGCTTTGGGGGCACTCACAACATTTACAAAATAAGAGACCCAAAAGGCATCAACAGCGGCGATCAGCGTTAGTGCCAGCGCTGCCTTGGATCCAGGACAGGTGAGGATTTCCCCTCGTGGCATCTCTGTGCTTTGGGGCTCTGTGACAGCTGCAGGGGACACAGATGCTCCACGCTATCTGCTGCTTTCCAGCTCGAATCATCACTGGTGCCAGGTGTCCCTGAGGAGCTGTGCCTGAACAGCTTCTGGTGCAGTGGAAAGTCCCTCCCGGTGTCTCACGTGCAATGAACTATCCCAGAATCTCAGAATGGTTTGGGTTGGAAGGGACCTGAAAAAAAAAATCTCGTTCCACCCCCCTGCCACGGGCAGGGACACCTTCCACTATCCCAGGTTGCTCCAAGCTCCGTCCAACCTGGCCTGGGACTCTTCCAGGGATCCAGGAGCAGCCACATCTCGGCTTGGTTACTATTTTTACGGGTTTTTTAACTGCTTGCTGCGGTTGGTCACGATGACAAACGTACGGATAACAAAGCTTCCGGCACATGGGGAAGCTCAGGCGGGGCCGGGTGAAGTTCAAGCAGGACTGGGTGAAGTTCAGGCAGGGCCAGTTGAAGCGCACACAGCGGCGATCCGGGCAGGACGCGGGGCGGAGCGGGAGGAAGGCGGCGGCGCGGCCCCTCCTCCTCCTCCTCTCCTCTTTCTCTTCCTCCTCCTCCTTTCCCTCCTCCTCCTCCTCCTCCTGCCGGGCGGGGCGGGGCCCGGCAGTCCCGGCGTGCTTGCCGCCGCGTGGAGTCGAGCTGCGCGTTCCCGATCGCTGATCCCAGTTCCCCGCTCCTCGCTCCCCGCTCCCGGCTCCCTCCGGCGCCCCGAGCCGTGCCCCTCCGCGGGCCGGCGGCGCGGGGATGGCCGCGGGGCTGTGAGCGCGGCCGCGAGCCGTGGCCATGGGGAACATCTCCTCCAACATCTCCGCCTTCCAGTCCCTGCACATCGTCATGCTGGGCCTGGATTCGGCGGGCAAGACCACGGTGCTCTACCGCCTCAAGTTCAACGAGTTCGTCAACACCGTGCCCACCATCGGCTTCAACACGGAGAAGATCCGGCTCAGCAACGGGACGGCCAAGGGCATCAGCTGCCACTTCTGGGACGTGGGCGGCCAGGAGAAGCTGCGCCCGCTCTGGAAGTCCTACAGCCGCTGCACCGATGGCATCATCTACGTGGTGGACTCAGTGGACGTGGACCGGCTGGAGGAAGCCAAAACGGAGCTGCACAAGGTGACCAAGTTCGCGGAGAACCAGGGCACCCCGCTGCTGGTCATCGCCAACAAGCAGGACCTGCCCAAATCGCTGCCGGTGGCCGAGATCGAGAAGCAGCTGGCCCTCCACGAGCTGACCCCTTCCACCACCTACCACATCCAGCCCGCCTGCGCCATCATCGGCGAGGGGCTGACGGAGGGCATGGACAAGCTCTACGAGATGATCCTCAAGCGCAGGAAGTCCCTCAAGCAGAAGAAGAAGCGGTAGAAGCCCAGCCGAGGCGGGGAGGGATGGGGGAGCAGACAAAGGAACCGAGGGGGAGACAGAACCAAAGCGATTCTTTTGGGTTTAATCGTTCTTTTTCTTTTTTTTTTTTTTTTTTTCTCTGTTTTTTTTTTCCTCCTTCCCCAAAGGACAGACAATAGTGGTGATAACAAAGCGGCTCCCGCCAGCCGAGCCCAGATCCCGGAGCTCCCCTCTCCCACCGCCCCGTGCTCCTGAGGGTCTGATCCGGACTCCTTTGGGCTGGAAACGTGGAAAAACGGGATGAATCCCCCCCTCTCCATCCTCCGGGACTACCGAGCCTTTGTGTGCCGGGGAGCCAGCAGGGCAGGACCCTGTTGGAGTGCGTTCGAGCGGAGCCCAGCGTGCTTTCGGATCTTTAACGTGGGCATTTTGGGGCATTTGAGGGTGTCGATGCCAGCCCTCCACATTCATTTTGGGGCGGGGGGGGCAAGGTCGGCGGGGAGGGGGCTTGCAGCCCTTATCCCTGCATCCCCGCATCCCTGGATCCCTCCCCCGCGGGGTGGGGTGTTGAAAGCTTGGAGGGGGGTTGGACCAGCTGAAAATGTCTTGGAGGGGTGGGTGTGATGGGTAAGGGGACATCCACCCACCCTGGCTGGTGTTTTAGGGTGCAGAGCAAGGACGGGCAGCCTTTGGGTTGGCGGGGAGGATGCGACACTGGGGTGCTGAGCAGCTGCTGAATGTGCAGAGCTTTAGGCTCTTGGCTCCAGAGAATGGCAAAAATAAAAAAGGAAAAAAAAATACCCCAGGTTTGGGGTGAACGCTGCTGGAAGCGTTGTGGGGGTTGTGCAGGGCCCCCATTTCTCACAGGCTCGGTGCTGTCACCTTCTGCAGCAGAGCTCCCCGCAGGTGTGCATTGTCCCCGAGCACAGGGTGCTCCCAGGGTGGCTGTGGAGGGGATCCAAACTGGGGGTTACTGGGTAAAACCCCCCAAAAAGGCAGAGTTTGGGCTCTGGCCATTGTGCTGCTCTGCAGTGGGGCAGGAGGCCAAGTTAGGGGCGGTCATGGCAGGGCAGGATGGATGGATGGACGGACAGAGATGGCCAGAGCCTCAAAGAAATCTCTGCTGGAAAGGGAAGGTGGCAGGGGGTGAAGAGGCATGGGGGATTGTGGTAGGATTTTAATGAAGATTCAAGCCTGATGAAAAGCCCCTCGCTTCCCCCGGTAGCCACACGGGCAAGCTCTGCCCACAGCCTGAGTGCCCGGGCAGGGTCGGGCCTGGCCGCCTCCTCCTCCTGCAGGTGAACATTTTGGAACCTCGGGGGGGCTGGGGACCAAAATCCACTTGCTGTCTGTGTTTCAGCCTGGGATCCGCCTCTCCGGGGTCCTGGCTTCCCACAGAGCTGAAGCAGGCAGCCCTCAGGGGCCAGATATCCTGAATTCAGAGGCAGGCAGGATTTTCTGGTGATTTTACACCAGCTTTCCCGTTTGCAAACCCCTTCCCAGAGCAGCCGAAGGGAAAGCACCGAGCAGAGAAAAAGCAAAATGCCCTTCGGGTTTCGAGGAGTTGATCCTCCCTTTGCAGCGACGAGCACCTTCCAAACAGCATTTTTGGGGGCGGGGGGGTTTGTTAGGGAACAAATGTTGCAGCTGAGTTGTGTTTCTTCTCCTCTGGCGGGGTTTGAGTTCCCGGCGCGAGTCCCAGTTGGTGTGGGCTGGTCCCATCCATTCAGGTGGCTCTCTTCCCGCTCCCTCGGGTTTCCCTGCTTTGTCTTCACCTCCAACTCTTTGGTACTTGCTGTCAAGAGAGAGAGAGAAAAGAATTATTTATTTTTGATGCCACAGAAGCCACATGTATTAACCCTTTTTTGGGAGAGCGACCTGTTTGAAGTGTAAAAGCTGTGTTGACCCCAGCAGCTCCAGAGGGGTCAGGTTTTAGGAACGACACGTGCAGGCTGTTAGTGGTGGGGTATTTTTACCTCCTGGCTGGTCTCAGTTTAGCAAATGCCGGCTGTTTTTATGGAGCTGGGTCCTTCCTGGGAGCTTGTCCCACCCAGCTGAGCATCCCCTTGGAGAGGTGGCAGAGCGCTGGAAGGTTCGGCTGCGCTGGGTGGGATGCTGTGCCTGTGCCCTCGCCAGCCGCTCTGCAATTATTCTGCAATAATTTAAAAAGACTTTTCCAGCGAGTAGCTCCTGGCTTCCGTGGTGTTTCCGTAGCGTTCCACCACCACCTGGTTTCCCCCCGTGTGAAGACGAGCGTTGCCCTCGGTGGGCTGCAAGAAGAAGGGCCTCAGCAGAGCAGCTCCCAAGGGGAACTGCCTGGGCTCTGTGCAAGGTCATGCATCTTCTCAGATTATGAATGACCTGGGATTTTTTTTTGGCAGGTCTCATTCCGCCAGGTCCATTTGAGTGTTCCCACCCGCGATATCCTGCTGCCCGTGTCCCGCCCTCGCCATTGTCCATCAGTCTCTGTTCCTCCTGTTTTCCTTTTCTTCTGATTTCTGGTTTGTTTTTTTTTTTTTAAGATGCAGACATAATGCTGTGAACTGAAATAAATTATTTATACAATGAAAGGGCCTGATAAAAAAAAAAAAAAACAACCAAAACCCAGTGTTCTGTTCATTTCTCAGTAGCAGTGCTGCATTTTGTGTGGTTTGAAGGAGGTTCCTGCTGCCTCCCCAAGGAGAGGAGACAAGGGCACAGAGAAGTGACCTGCCGAGGATCCAGTGTCACAGGACATGGGGGACATCCATAATTTGCTGGTTAATGAAATCTGAGCTCTTCTGCGGGTCACTTAATGTCTCTGCATCTCTGCTGCTGTCTGTGAGGAAGGAGGATACTTTTTGGTGGGGGAGGATTTTGTTCCACCACCTCCTTTGATTTTAAAGGAGTCAGGGGGGCGATCACACGGAGAAAAAGTTTCCATTTTTGCACAGTGTGGCTTTTTTTAAACGGGTGGCCTCGGGCAAGCGGTGTCGGTGGCAGAGAGCCAGGTCTGCAGGGGTTAAAACACCACTCGGGAACAGGATGCTGCAGACGGAGCTCGAGGCTGCCTCTGCTCCTGGGTGGCTGCTGACACAGGAAACCCAGGGTGACATTTCGGAGGGGAGCGGTGGAGCTGGGTCGCAAATGACTTTTTCTCTTTTTTTTTTNTTTTTTTTTTTTTTTTTTTCTGAAATGATGACAAGGCAGCCAGAGGGGAAATGATGAGCCTGACTTGTGAAAGTGAGGTTTGGGAGGGCTTGGGGTGTTCTCAGCCTGCCCAAGGTTTGTGCGCAGTGCCTGGGTGAGGGGATGTGGTGTCTGCTCTGCAGGATCAGGGATGGGGTGACAGAACCCCATGGCACGGCTGGAGCTGTGTCAGGAGAGGCTCAGGCTGGAGATCAGGGAAAGGTTCTTCCCGCAGAGGCACTGCCCAGGCTCTCCAGGGAATGATCACAGCCCCGGGCTGACAGAGCCCAAGGAGCTCTCAGGGATGCACAGGGTGGGATTGCTGGGGTGTGTGTGCAGGGCCAGGGATTGGGCTGGATCCTTGTGGATTCCTTCCAGCTCAGGAGATTCCATGATTCTTTGAACATAAAGGCTTATCCAGCACCGCAGCTGCTGTGAAGGCTCAGAAATCCTTGGAGCTGAGCTGAGCTAGACCGTGGCATTCCAGGATGGAGCTGTGGATTGCTCAGCTACCCCCTGACCCTGCGCAGAGCCTCTGGAAGGTGCAGCTCCCCACGGGCTCCCTCCTCACACAGAGCATCCTCGACGGGCTCCTGTCCCTCTGCCACACGGGCTGGTGCTCCTGACGATGCTCCTGACCCCATTTTCCATGGGACGCCCTGTGCTCCTCCTGCTTTCTTGGATCTGCAGTGCCTGCACCTTCCTTAGCCTGAAGGGACCTGTCTCACCAAATCCACGTGGCAGAAGCTGATTTTTGGGGGTTTTCCAGCTGGCCTGGAGGTGTGGATGCTGACATTGCGTCCCTGGGTTTATCTGTGTGCCAGGGGAGCTGGACTTTGTTCCCTTGGACACCACACGGAGTTGTGGGGGGGCTTTCCCCCTGGTTCAAAGGGGGAACCATCCCTTTGCCTGTGTTGGGGGAAGAGAAGCAGCAGCCGGGGTTTGGGCTCTGTGTTTTGAGAGGCTGTGACCGGCTGTGCGGCTGGATCTCTCCCCTCCCACAGCGCCGCGGAGAGGCCAGGCTGGGATTTCTCCCAGGGTCTGCGGGAAAGGGCAGGAGGGGCTCTGCCCCGTGGCCAGCGGAGCTCCTTGTGTTTCCAGCGGCAAGGACGGACATCCTCCTCGGAGCAGCCCGTGCTGCAGGCCAGAGCGCTTCTGTCAGCAGGGGGGAGCGGAGTTTGGGCCGGTTGTCATGAAAACATCGCACGGGGGGCCGCTGACCTTGCAGCTGGCCCTGATGGACGGGGCTGCGCCGCCTCCTCGGGCACGCAGAGAGGCCCAGCAGCGAGGGACAGTCCCCGGCAGGATCCTGGGAACCCTGGTGGCACATGGGGCCACCGGGCAGCGCCCAGGGATGCTGCCCCTGCACGGCACTGGCCGGGAGATAAAACAGCGAGGGAGCAGCTGGGTTGTGGCTGCATCAGCTGAGAAGGACCTGGCACATTCCAAGAGGATGGGTCAGGGCTGGGAGCAGCGGGAGATGGGGTCAGGACAGGAATGAGCAGAGACGGGCCACCAGCGTGTCCCCTGGTGCTCCTCTGCTGGTCCCTGGCCGCCCTGCTTCTCTGAAGGCCGCCAGGGAAGGCAGCTGAGCGATCTCCGAGTGTTCCCGTGGACGGGGCAGCCTCGCCAGCTTGGTGTGTCCCACTTTTCCGTGCACGCAGCTCCCGAACGTCTCCTCCACCCCAGGAGCCCCTCTGCTGCAGGTTCTGCTTTGCCTCGTACTGTATCAGCCGCACGGGTCCTTCTGCCTCTCTTCCCTGGATTTGCCTCGTTAAGCTAAATCCCTCTGCTTTATTTCAAATGGGATTTTCTTCCCAAGCAAGGATCTTTAAAAGGATCATCCTGGTTAATGCAATCCGGAGGGCGCTGGATCCTTGGAGTGTGGTGTAGTTTGCTGTGCGGTTTGACTATTTCACGGCACCAGGTGCTTCTGGCCAAATTTTGGGGTGGGCTGAGGATGACCATCACTTTAAAACAGGCCAGAAGAACCACTACCAGGAGAAAGAAAAAAAAAATCCCACAGTGATTCAAATGATGTTCACTTTGTTTCAGGTGGCTCCATGCTGGAGCTTCTTTGATGGGAATTATCCCCAAACCATCAGGACTTTTTGTCTGAGCTGAGAAAGGCCACTGCTGTGAGTTACTGTAAGCACTTTGCACACACACCATGCAAAAAAAAAAAACAAAGCCTTGTGCTGGCCTGGCAGAGCAAAATTGAGACATTTCAGCACGAGGATGTTTGAACGTGGAGAGCTCAGCCTGGGAGTATTTGCTCTAATAAACCATTGTGTTTATTTCAGTTTAGCCTGTGTTTGCTTTCCTCCGACGTTCGTGTGAGGTTTCAGGGAGGAAATCTCACAAAGCCCATCAAACTCTCCAGCAACGACATTAAAACACTGCTGGAAGGTGAGTTAAGGAGCCTGGACACCCTCCAGGTGACCAGAAGGAATTCCACGTGTCCCACCACCCCCTGTCCTCCCTCCCTGACAGCCCTGGCTGATGGCATCCCACAGCTTCCCAAAACCCTGGAAGCACAACGGGAATTTGTGAGGAGGGCAGAGAGCTCTTCATCGGCCCACAGATTAGATTCCTCTCATTTATTATTAGTCACCCTTGTTTATTGCTGTGAATGATATAATAGATAGGAATTCTAATTATTATTATTATTATTAATATTATTACAATACATTTATTAATAAGTAGAGATAAAAACAGTAAATAAATAATCAAAGAGTGGTGAGACACAGGGTGCAGAGAGAAGCTGTGGCTGCCACTGGATCCCTGGAAATGTTCCAGGCCAGGTTGGATGGGGCTTGGAGCAAGCTGGGATAGTGAAAGGTGTCCATGCCCATGGCAGGGGGGGGGAATGGAATGGAATGGAATGGAATGGAATGGAATGGAATGGTCTTTAAGGTCTTTTCCAGCCCAAACCTTCCTGGGATTCTGGGATCATTTTTATTGCTCAGCCCAAATTTTTCAGCTGGGGTGAGCTGCTCTTGTTCCCGTGATCCCGTGGTGCTGGAGCATTCCCAAAAGACTGGGGACAGGGGAAACAGCACTCCCAAAACTCCTGATCCTACCTGGTATTGCTTTCAAGTAATCTGCCGCCAGCATGAGAGCAGGAAACAAAGCTGGGTCTAAATGCAGGTTTTTTTATACTCCTGCCTAACTTCAGTCGCATCACTCAACTTGCCCCAAACTTCTTTTCCACGGTAATAAAAGGAAATTGCCAGCATTTTTCCTGCTTCCTAGTCTTCAGAAAGAAATTAGGGCTGGTGTGATTCCCAGATCCCCATGGTAAAGGTGCTAAACTTGGTGAAGAAAGAGGTTGAAGGCTGAGAGTGGGGGAGATTCCTGCAGATCCTGCTGTGCCGTGGGCACCAGAGCTGCGCCAGGACTGGCTGAGTGCCTCAGCTCAGCTCCCGGCAGCTCCAGCTTCATTTCTAAGCTCTCTGAAACCCTCCAGCGGTATCCTCCAAGCGATGGCTGCGAGAGAGAGGGGAGTTAAGAGCCCATCCTGACCCCAGACCTGTGGGCTGCCTGGTGTGGGCACCCTGCGGGCAGAGGGGGTGGCACAGAAACTCCTGTCACCGCCACAGCGCTGTGCCAGGCCGTGTCCCCAGGGCTGGGAGCAGCTCAGGGCTCTGTAATCCGCCCACCCAGAGGTGCAGGCCTGGCGTGGCAGCGGGAACTGGAACACAGGGCGATTGTTGTGCTGGTTAATGGTTAAACAGCCCCCGGGAAGCGCCTCCGGTGCCTCCCGAACAAAGGGGGTCCTTCCAGCTCTTGGACAGCTTCCCCACCCTCCTGCTGGCTGCTGACAACGTCCAGGGGCTGGGGAGGGAATGGTGGTGCTGCAGGTTTGGGCCGTGCTCCTCCCAACCACCCCTGGTTGCTCAGGAGGGAGCTGCTCGGGAGGACGATGGTTGCTGGGGAGAAATAAACACCAAAAGTAACGACTCAGGACCCACACATCATTCTTCACAGAATTCTAGGATGGTTTGGGCTGGAAAGGCCTTAAAGCTCATCCCACCCCACCCCCTGCCGTGGACATGGACACATTCCACTATCCCAACTTCCTCCAAGCTGGCCTGGGATGCTTCTCTGAGCAACCTGTGCCAGGACCTCCCCACCCTCAGTCTTCCCAAATTTCTCCTTGGAGCCCGTGCTTGGTTGTTTCCCATCCACAGCCTCATCTCCAGAACAAACGGCCCTCAGCCTTCCCTGAGCATCTGGCCCGGGATTCTCCCCCAGGAACGGCCAAGGGGCAGCACCTGATGGTCCCAGAGAGGTGGGGAGACTTCTGCCGCCTCAGCCCAGCCCTGGAACCTGCTGTGCTCCTTCTGGGACTTCCAGCAGCTTCAGGGGAGCTCAGACTGGGAATGAGGTGGCAAGGATAAAATCATCCTCTGCCAGTTTTCCCTGCAGATTCCGGCACTGAACATCTTCCCACCCAGCCCGGCCTCCCTGTCGGTGCTGCGCATTTTTCATCACGGGGCTGTGATGCAAAGAGTCCGAAGAGCTGAGAATTTGCTCCTCATCTGCTGCAGAACCTCCTGCAGGGCCAATAACCCAGCTGGGGCCTTGTCCTTCTTCCCCTGTGAGGGCCAAGCTGGAGGGAGGGCTAAACCTATTTATTTATTACACCTGAGCATCAGCATTTTTTGTGTCCCAGGGAGCTGCTGGGTGTAGTGGGGGAAATCCGAGCATTACTGCTGGCGAGGAAGTCCTGGTGTGACAATGTGGAGCGTGAGGAGGCCATAAACCCACCAGGAGGATTCGGGGGGGGGGAAAAGAAGAGTCCTGCTGGAGTTTTATCACTGTCCCTGAGGGTTTATAACCTGTGAGGCCTGGCTTAGCTCTGGATGAGGAAAAACCCAGGGGAAGAGGATTTGGGGTCCATGAGCAACACCCCGATCCCACACTGTGGGGCCTCTGGGTGCAGGGGGACACAGGCTGGTGCTCCCAGCCCTGGAGAGGGGTTGCTGCCACCAAGGCTCAATGTTTATCATCCTGTGGCCCATGGGAGACTTGGGTGCTCAAGAACTCCTTTATTTTTAGCTGGATAATGGAGAGAGTGACGCATGAGGAGGGGAGGGAGAAGGCGGGGCTGGGTCTGCTGAGACCACGGAGATATTCGAGTTCTTTATTTGCAATTCCTGGCAAAGAACTTCTGGATATTCTGTATATTCTGGGGGGGGTTTACATATATTTATGTACATTTATATATGGGTGTTTATATCCCATCCATGTCCAGGTTTACATTTATTTATTTGTTTGTTTCTATATTTTTATTTATTTATTTCTATAATTGCAAATATAATTTATAAATAATAAGTAAATATTTATTTATTTCTGTGTTGCAAATATTCCCTTAGCTCTTTCTGCCCCTCTCGAAGAGGAGGTTTAAGATGTGGATGAGGCACTTGGGGACACGGTTTAGTATTTGGGCTCCATGTTCTTAAAGAGCTTTTCCAATTCTACAATCGGGAATTTCTCCTGGTGGCTGGCATTTCCAGCCCACAGCTCTTCCCATCCTGTGCTGGGTTATCCCTTAGCTCCAGCAGCTTTCCACCCCACATGGATATGTTTATGGAAGCAATCACAGATCTCTGTGACCTGTCCATGTTCCTTTAAATTATCGGGTCCCAAATTGTTATTTGGTCCCAAGTTATTATTGGGTCCCAAATTATTGCTGGGAAATTATTTCTGCTCTGGGATAACAAAGGATAACAAACTCGGAGTATCCCCCAGACTCTCAGCTGGAGGTGGCGGGGATGCTTTTTTGTGGCTAAAATGAGGTGTTTTGGCAGGGCTGTGTTTGCCTGGGCACCCCAAATTTCCACCAAGCCCTGAAGTGGGAACGTTGCCCATGGAGTGGGTGTTTATCCAGCCCCTGCTCCCAGCAGACTCAGCCAGGTCATGTTTTGGTGATCCATTAACCAGGGGGGGAGGGAGGTCCTGTGCAAATCTTGGCATCCGCAACGGAGCTGCTTGGAAAGCAGCCAGTGCCGCTCTTCCCTGGTCATCCACAAAAAAAACCCAAAAAAACCAGAGGATTC
>VXBU01011539.1:106101-142868 GCA_013400315.1 Bombycilla garrulus
AAAAAAAAAAAAAAAAAAAAAGAGCCATTTCATGGAAATGCTGGTGGCAAAGTGCCATGGTGAGGGGGGACAAGAAAGGAGCTGCAGTGACCTTGGGTGTTTGGATAATGCTGAACCAACATTGCTGGGGTGGATCGTGCTTGCTCTGAGATGGCTCCTTCCCGGGAATTTTTGAAGGAATTTTGCATTATTGAAGGTAGATACTGAAATTTGTGCAGGGCACAGGGGGTGTTCTCCGTCCTGGGACATCCAGAAATTTCCAGTATTGGTAGCCCAGGAATCCCAGGAAACTGTGATAAATGGCAGCATGAGAAACCCTCTCCCATTTCCCCCCTGCTCCCAACCTCCTGCCCCCATGGAGCTCCTTGTATCGGGAAATGTGCAGGAAAACTGGAGCATTTCTGAGGATCTGAACTCCCTCAGTCAAGACAAGAGCCGGCTTGCAAAGAATGTGGGTAATTTATGTGTAGATAATAACGAGAGGGAGAGTAGCAGGCAAAAGGAGTTTGTCTTTCATTGCCCTACCCACAAAAGTTATTCCTGATTATCCCGGGGGGATTCATTCATGTGGAGACCTTTCTGAGTCCTCCCTTTTGCTTTAATCAATCCACTGTGGATGCAACTGCTAAATCAGAAAGAAAAAAAATAATTACTTTTCTCCCCAAATTCTCCCTAAACCTCTATTCTTTTGCATCCTTTCAGATTCTAGACTGGCTTTTCCCTACAGGCTGGTCCTTGGGAACGCAGCAGAAATAAATCCAGCTTCCAGCTCCAATGTAATAACTCACTCTCCAAAACCATCTTGGTGCTGGCAGAAACCAGAAGTCCTAGCCCATTTATTTGGTTTTTTCATAGAAAAGCCCTAGCAAGGGCAAATATGGAACTTGTGAGGGGTCTCGTGGCAGAAGAAGAGCTTCAATAAACAGATTTATTACCTGAAACAGCAGAGTATTTCTGACTGCAGGAAAAGACCTGGGAGATTTGTGCTGTGTAGCACAACTCTGAAAAGGAAATTCCTTTAAAAGGTGCCCTTTTGGGTGAGAGGAACCTTGGCAGCTTCAGGTGTGATCAGGAAAATGACACAGGGAATGCTACAGGGCTCAGATCTTTTATTTTCTTTTCCCCCCTCTCTCCATCTCGAATTCCGACTGATCTGGGCTTTTTCAAAGCCCTGAAATTCCTCACTCCATCCCAAACAACACGTCCACGGATAATGTGCCTTTAATTACTATTAATTACTTCATCGTGCACGGCTCTGCTTAAGACACTGCTTTAATTGCTCACAAACAAGCTCTGGACACGCACAAGGTGCAATGGAGACAGCAAGGCCCTTAAATCCCATTCCCTGCAGGTTCGGCCCCTCCTTCCCCACAGGATATAATTCCCAGCGGTTTGCTCCAGGCTTGCCGTGTCGGTTTTCCAGGTGATTTTCAGGCTGACCTGATGGCACAGAGCCTTGCTTCAGGCTGTTCTCACCTCCCTGGGGATTAGCAAGGCATGGGACACGATTTCCAGCAGCTCCAGGGGCTCATCCCAAGCGGGTGGGGTGGGAGAGTCCCTTCCCCTGCAGAAGGAGAAACGGGAAGCAAGAAGAGAGAATGAAGCCCCAGCCCCGTCTGGCTGGGTGCAGCAAGTTCTGTGAGAAAAGAACAGCATGAAAAATTCAGCTTCAAGCCCAGATTGCTCAGGCCAAGGCCTGATGTCTTAGAGGGAAGGCAGCGAGTCCTCACCGTGGAAGAATTACAAGGAAATCGACTTCTAAAAAAAACAGTGGCAGAATCTCCAATCAACACCAGCTGCAGGCAACAAAATCAATCACAATCACATTTTCCCAGCCAGGCTGCTCATCAGACATGATTTTAGCACAGGCTGGGAGGAGGAGGAGGAAGACATACAAACTGGAATTCCTATGGGCAGAACTGAGCAAATCCACAGATACAGCATCAACAGGAAAGCCCCATGGCAACCATTCCCAGCACGAGACAGGAGCAGAATATCAGAATCACAAAATCCCAGAATAATATGGGTTGGAAGGGCCTTAAATCTCATCCCATTCCACCTCCTGCCGGGGCAGGGACAACTCTCACTCTGCCAGGTTGCGCCAAGCTCTGTCCAGGCTGGCCTGGAACACTTCCAGGGATGCAGGGGCCCTGGCTCGGGGCAGGAAGGGGCTGGATGTGGCAGGTCATGCAGGGTGGGATTTCCCCTCTCTGGGTTTCCTCAGAACATCGGCTCAGTCACCCCCAGTTACCAACAAAAGGGAGCAAAAGCTCTTCCTAGGGAAGGAAAATGGCTCCCAAAGTGTGTCAGGCGGGAATGAATCACTCCAGGGTACCTGCAGATGTGTGATTAGTGCAGTGAGAGGCCTGGCAGTGCAGTTTGCTGTCAGTCATCACCACTAACCAGTCACGTAGGCCGGGGCACCTCCCAGCCTGGCTGCCAGCGGTTCCAGGTGAAATCCAAACCCTCCCAATTCAGTTCCAGCGCCCCAAGTGTTTCTTGTCGCATTCCTGTCCCAAACACCTCCAAAAAGATCCTTTCCTGCCTGGCTGCACAGGGGATTAATGCAGGGAGAATCATGAGGGCCGTGCCTCTTGCCTTCCCTCAAATGCCAGCTCCTCCACCGTGATGCCAGCTCCTGGGAATTTTACCCGAAGCTTTGTGGTTCAGCACAAGTTCCACATCCTGGGGGTAACTTTCCATGCTGAGGAGCCCCACCTTCCCCCTCAGTTGTCAGAAGGGGAACTTGCAGCCTCCCGGGTGATGCAGCAGATTGGAAAGAAGCCAGTTCTTAGCATTAAAAAAACCGCAAACCTAAACTAAAAATGAACTCCTGAGTTTTATTCCTGTTTCAGGATTTTGCAACAGCTTGCTGGAAGTGGTTTTATCCCTTCCAAGAGCAGAAGTTGCATCAAAAGTTGCCCTAACAAGTAAAGTAGGGCAGTCAGAGGAAACAAAGGGTGACTGCAGTGACCAAGCCCCACCAGGCTGAGGTTTTCCACCTAGGCTTTTCCTTTTTAGGGCCCATGAGAGCTGGAGATAAAACCCTGTTCTCCCAGAGGTTTAAGCTTGTCCCTGTCCCACTTTGAGAGCTGCACCCCACCACTGTGTCTGTAATAAGCAGCTCTAATCGCTGTCCTGAGGATGGGACGGAGAGCCATGAAATTCCCAAAGTGCAGAGGGAAAAATCATGTCTTCTGCTCCTTTTCCAAGGAAAAAATGAGACCTGAAACACCAGCAAGTGTGGGAAACCCCTGTTAGAAGCTGACCTAAACACTGCCTGCTCTCGTTTTTGGCATCAGAGACATCCCTGGCCCTAAAGCTTTGCCCGGGGCGAAAGTGTGTGGTGACAAAGCCAAGGTGCATTCCCAGATGGAAAAGCCTCGGGTCCCTGTGCCCTCATTTTATGTCCCTGGTTGCAGTGGGGTGCTGGGAAGTGATGAGAGCTCTGCCAGTGCCTGCAGATTGAATAAATTTAATTCCAGTGACCACTCCACGCTCATCTGGGAGACTTTAACTCCCGGGGAAGTGTAATTCCCACAGAGCACAGAGGGATGAGCTTCCCCTCTCTTGCTCACCCTCAGCCATTGCAGGGAAGGGGAATCAGGGGGGAGGGTGATGATTAATTAATCTGTGTCCTAGCCTCAGGCTGGGTCCTTGCTGATCCATCCCCAGGATGGATGGATCACGGAGCCAGACTGGGAGACACCAGGGAGGGACGATCCTGGCTGCTGCACGGGATGCAGGAATCCCCAGGGAAGAGGAGCATCCCCTAAAGGAGCTGGACCTGGTCCTTTTTGTAACATGGGGCTCAGCTGTGGCTGAAGGGAACGTGGCAGAGGCTTCATCCCGAGCCCTTGGGTATGGTGGGAGATGGATTCAGCCCAGGGGAAAGCTGCCAGCACGACAAGCAGGAGCACCCTCAGGAATGTGGGATATTCTCCAGCCCTCATTGTCTGAGCAGTCCTGGCTCTGCCAGGTGTGATCCCCGTGTGCCTGAGAGATCCTGCACAATGGGACCAGGAAAACAAAGATTCCTGTCCTGGTGTCACTGGCCTCTCCTTGAGCCCATCATATCCCCAGCTCCAAGGAGGGAGACAGACAAGATTTTGGCGTGGGCTGGAGGGAGCAGCACATCCCCAGGGCAGGGGACAGCTCTGTTTTTGCCCTCTCTGCCACTCAAGGCACGGCATCCTCCCAGAGACCCCCTCATTCCCCAGCCACCCGGGCAGAGGATGAACGAGGCTGAGGGACCCCTTGGTGGCAGCTGGAGTGGCCCAGGGAAGGAGAAAGCCCCTCCCAGCAGCCCACAGCCCCCCCTGAAGGAATCCAAACTATGCAGGGAGTAGAGGTCACTGCAATCAGGTGCAGTGTACGAGGGAAAGATAAACCCCATAAATCAGGCTGTGGGAAGAGGAGGAGGGCACAAGTGCACAGAGCTGCAGGAGGATGGTACAAGGAGACCCCCCCCATCCCGGGCAGACGGAGGGGGGAGGTGAGGGATAGCCTGGAGATCTGGCCAGGGAAAGGAGAGCTGAAAGTATCCTCAGTGGGGGAAGCCCTCTCAGTGAAAAAAAAATTCCCAACAAAACAACAAAAAAAATCCCGCAAAACATGGAGAAAAAACCCCAGAAGCAGTGGGTTAAGCATAGAAAAAAAAAAAGCCCCCAAAATACCATTTTACTTCAATGTTAGTCTGTTTTTTACATTGAAGATGGAAGGAGACACAAAACTCTCCTTGAAGAGCGTTACAAGTGAAGTATTTCAAAACATGTAATTATTTTTCTGCCTAGACAGGAGACCCCCCCTAAGGCTGGGAGCTCGGTTGCACAAGGTTTTGTCGGTGTGGCTCCAGCTTTCCACATGATGCTGCATGTCCATGTCCCCAGGATGGATGGATGGATGGACAGACAGACAGACATCTTGGCAGCTGAGCTGGTGACCTGCTCCCCTTCCGTGAGCCCTCCAGGTGAAAATGTATCCAGGCACATTTTTGGGACCCAGGAGTAGTACTAAGCTCCTGGTGAAAATCCGTGCTCGTCCACATTACGCGTGATCGTGAGGGTGGTGAAAAGCCCACACCAGATGCTCTGGATCTCATCCCATCTGGTCCGGTCAGAGCTGATGCACCCTGGCAAGGATGATCCCAACAGAATCCCAGCTTCTGCAACAGGATACTGAGAGCCCGTGCAAAGTGAGAAGGGAAACGTGCGCCTGGGGAGGAGCAGATGGGAAATGTGACCCTTGGAGCCACCAAAAATACAGAGGGAACTGCGTGGTCTCGTGGCTCTCAGCTTGATTCCACGCACAAGGGTGGAATGCAGCCTTCCCAGTCCTGAGAAACTTTGGAGCCCCTGGCCAGTCTCCCCCAGCCCTGGCAGAGGAGCTGGAGCCTCGCTGGCACAGAGCGCCCACAAACCGTGCGAAAATAGGTGACTCGCCGGAGGAGAAGAGAAAAAGCTATAAATATCCCGAGTGAGGGAAGAATTCACCACTCACTCACTCAGCTCTTATTATACATCACAGAGAGCTGTTATACAAACCCCTGCCACAAAGAAAGGCCCGGGCATGAATCACTCCCCGTGAGATATCCAAGAATCCGGCCACAGAGCCGAAATCCAAATGGACCCAGACAGTCTTGGAGCCTCTGTTCCGACCACGAGCTCCTGTTTGTGTTCCTGTGATCACCCAGGAGACACTCTGTCCTTTTGGGAAAGATATCCAGGGGGAGAGAAGAGAGAGCATCTCCCTCTGAAGGACTTCTAATTCAAAAAGACTGAAGGGGAGCAGTGACCAAAGCCCAGGTACCATCCCCAGCCTAAAATACCAGGGGAAAGGGTTTTTAGGATGCATAAAATAGAAGAGAGAGGGATTAGCATGACAAGCCCACCTCCCTTCCTCCACGTGGCCTCATCTGACTTTTCCAGTCTGCAAGGGTAACTGCACCTCCCTGGTCAAAGCCGATTCATGAATTCATGGGATCACGGAATGGTTTGGGTTGGAAAGGATCTTAGAGATCATCTCATTCCAACCCCCCTGCTGTGGATAGGGACATCTTACTCCTCCCCTTAGTTCCCTGATGGAGAGGAGACAGGGAGCAACTGAAAGTTAAAGCCTGAAGGTCGTGGGGGTGAAACCTGTTCTCAACAATCCAGGATCACAGCGGGGCTGGACACTGAACACCAAGATAAGGCAGATGCCTGGAATAACCCAAATAGCTGAGATAACCCCTCATAGGTCCAGGGCCTGGCACATCCATCCATCACTGCCCTGGGGCCAGGAGCCTGCTCTGACCTGACCCTCACGCTGCAGCCTCTGCACCTTCCAGGGTTGCTCCAGGCAGAGTCAAGGCTCTTGGAATCCTGAACCTGTGTACGGGAGGGTGATGGGAGCTGAGGATGTTGGCTCTGAGTTGTGCTGGAGGGCTCTGCTGGAGCAGCCGAGCCCCCGTGAAGGCAGTGGAGTGGGGCTAAATGGGTTCTGACACACAGGGAAGGGCTGGCAGTGACCAAGGTGGGGCAGCAGCTGGGCAGTGGAGGTTCCCCAGTGTCTTTGTTCAAGTGGCACCCCCGAGCCAGCGGAATGCTGCTCTCCAAAAGGTCAGGAATGGGCTGTGGAGGGGGCTCTGCATGAATTTATTCCCCCTGATGAGCTCATGTCTTGGCAGGAGAAAGCTGCAGATGAAGCTGCGTGGTTTCTCATCAGTTTCATCCATGCCTCGAGCGGTGCTGTCCAGTCCTTTGCTCCAGGAGGAAGAGATAGTGAGGGCCTGTTTTCAGCTTCTCATTTTCTTATCTCTTCTCCCACTTCCTCAAAGCCTACAAGGGCTGCAGCCAAGTCGCTTCTGAAATATGAGCCCTTGTTCCTCACCACGTCAAACCATTCCCCTGAGTAACCGTGGTCAAAGCTCTGCAGCTTCCCTCCCATGGAATTCCAAGGGTGGAGAGCCCTGGGAAGGGAGGGCAGCTCTGCTGATAGCACAGAGGGGATGGATGGGATGGGAAAACTGGATCAGAGGTGTCTTTGCTTGCTTTGGGCACTTTGGTGCCTCTTGCGAGGAGAGGCTCGGAGCGCAGGGCAGGCACCCACAGGAAGCTGCAGGAGCCAGCAAGCTCTGCTCCTGTCATCATTCCTCCTGGGAAAAACAGCTCCCAGCACTGGGAACCTTAATTGGGCTTCCCTCATAAATCACCCTGATGTCACCCAGGTGCAAGCACTTCCCAGGCTGGCATGTAAAGGCATTCTCTGTTTTCATCCCACTCCATTCTTCCCCTGACCCCTCAGAACCTGTGTTCCCTGGGACATCCCAGGAGCCCTGCTCCTCCAGGGACGTCAGCTATTCCAGGTTGGTTTGCCCTGCTCCACAGGCACACTGATGCTTTGAGAGACACTTGCCGTGCTAGCAGCCAGCCACAGCACCTAGTTTCCTCTCTTAGATTAGTCACTCTTCCCAAATTTCCTTCTTTTGTGTAGGGATTCCCTCTGTTTCCTGCTACAGGCTTCATTTTCCCTGTTCTATGAGCACTTGGAAGTATTTGTATTGCCAGGGAGGCTAGTTCATCTGTTCAGCTATTTTTATTCCTCCTGCCATAGCATCTAAAGAATTGTTTTTCCAGAATAATCTCTGCAGGTCAGGATGGGAAAGAAATCATCTTGGATACAGCTGAATGGATTGAAAGCAGTTTCCTACACAACAGGACCCCATCATCCTGCTGATGTCTTTAATATTGATACTCCATGACTCGATGATCCCTGTGAGTCCCTTCTGACTCAGGATATTCCATGATGTAAGTGGCAGAAATTCAAAACGAAGCCATGTTCTTTGAGACATCTGGTCCCAGCATCAAAGGTGCCAGTGCTGGAATTGTGGGAGATCCACTGCACCTCTGAGGATTAAAGGGTTTTGGTTTATGTCCAGAACTATTAAACCTCAGTCGAGCATCCCACAAAATTGCTCTTGCTCTCAGCATGCCCAGGCCTGGCACCAGGAAACAAGCCCTGCCCGTGGCAGGGAAGTTGGAACGAGGTGATCTCCAAGGTTCCTCCCAGCCCAAACCATCCTGCATTCTGTGCTCCAGCCTCTGCAAATACGGATTCCTTTGGAAAAGGATAATAAAAATATTTTCTGGCCTCTGTGGCTGCATCAGTATTTGGGGAGTCTCTCTCCTCCTTGCTGCTCTGTGGAGGCAGCATGGCCGTGCTGCAGCAAACCCTGCCTTGCCCACCAGTGTGGGATGTGTGGAGCATCTCTCGTGCTCTGCCTGCAGGGACACGTCTGGAATTCCTGCTCCAAGCCAGGCACCGGCTGCTTCTGGCAAAGCTGTGCTGAGGACACGAGGCCTTGCCAGCTCCTTTTCCCTGGCTCCCTCCTCTGGGATCGGTCAGGTCCTAGCAAGCCCTGTGCCAGCCATCCCTGCTCCAGGAGGGATCCCTACCCAGCTCCACATGATGGACCAGCCCTCACCTGCTGGGTAATTTCATAGGGGACGAGTCCAAATTGGAGCACCCTTCTCAGCTCTCTGTGGGTGCTGGTAAGGCCGGGCTGTGCTGAGCCTGAGCGCCAAAACGCATTCGCCTCACTGCATTCAATCCCACGGCTGATCCTGAGGGAGGACATTCCCTCTAGGCCTGAACTGCACATCTGGCTCAGGAGGAGAGACAGCAAACACGTGGAGTTTTTCTGGAGCAGAGGAGCCTTTCCTGGGTATGTTGACACTACCTCTCTTTCGTGGGACACGTGTGAAGGTCTGCCTTGAACACCCCGAGCTTTCAAAGCGCTGTATTTTTCCTCATAGTCGCTGTCAAAACACTGTATTTTTCCTCATAGTTGGTGTTTGGAAGATGGCACATTCCAAAGCTCCTGTTGACATCTGTGAGGTTTAAGACTGAGCCTTTTGTCCTCAAGATTGTGAGCAGCCTGAAGCTGTTTGTTCAGAGGAACCCTTCCAGCAGCCCCTCGGTGGCCTGTCCTCCTCAGTTTGGCCGTGCTGAGGCTGCCAGAGCTGGTGAAGGGCTGCAGCTCCTTCTTGGATCACATCCTCACTTCCCAGCCCTGGCCAAGGGTCCCATCAGCCTCGAGGGCAGCTCTGCCTCTCCCTCCTCATGCACACAGCACATCAGAGCCTTGGACTCCAGCCTCAGTTTTGCCCTTTCCCTCCTGCTGTCACCATGAGGGGTCTCCAATGAATATCTTATTCCATTCCCACCAGGACTCATCCCAGACCTTCTGTGCCCACAGCTCAGCTCAGCTCTGGGTGTGTGGCAAACCCAAACGAGCTGCCAGGCCATGGTTGTCTCTTAATCTTCCTCTGGCCTCTTCCCTGTCCAGGGCCGCCATCCACACCCTGACACAGTCCTGCTGCTGCTGCTTCCCCAGCGTTTGATCATTTATTCACAGGCCAGACAGATTCTCCCCGTTAGGAATTACAGGCCTCTAATTGGATTGAGAGCCAGGCCTACACCTTCCCCTGTAATTTAGCTTTAATTAATGCCCATTTATTATTAACTGTTTTCAGCTGGGCTTAGGCTTAATATCAGCTGGTTATTATCCAGAGACCAGTACGGATTGTTTTCATCTCCTTTATTACCCATTTCAGCAATTTCCCCCCTCCGCTGTTGACAGATGCCCACAGAACATGCATGATCAGCATAAAGGATCCCTGTGAAGGAACAACGGGGCTTTCAAAGCCACCAAAGCCCAAGGAAAGCCTCCCCACATCCCCAGGTCAGCGCCCAAGGCACGTGGACAAAGGAAAATCCCCCTGTATTCCACAGGAGAGACGCAGTTTATATTATTTTACTGCTGCACAAAATCTGTGGTTGAGGGTGGAAATTACTCAGGAGCTATTTTGAAAGAATTGGGACATTTTCACCTTCTTTTATATTTCTCATTAGCTCACTTCTGGCTTTAAGAAAATAAAATTAAAAAAAAAAAACAAAACAAACAAAACCAAAAAAAACCCAGAAAGAGAAACCTTTCCCTTCTTGTTCCTTTTACCACTGTCCCTCCTCCAACTTGGCCAAGGGAATTCAGTGTGCAGGGGACTGATGATAAAACTCCTCAGAACTCGAGGTGGGCTCTGGAGCCAGCACCAGGTGCCAAAACAAACACAAGTCTTTACTACAAACAGTGACAGTGACGATTTGTGAGGGAAAATAACAGTGGCAGAGGTGAGGAGAAGAACTGAGGCATGGCAAGGCCCCTCGCTCCCCTGCTGGGGGTGGAAGAACATTTTGAGAAAGGTCAGGAAGTGTCAGAGGAGCAGAAACATCCCCAAGGCGGGATGCAATCTGTGACTTGCAGGTAAAAAAAAAAAAAAATACATTTGCAACTGGTCGGGCTTGACATTTTCCCCACCCTTAGGGGTTATTTCAGTTCCAGGGGATATTTCAGTTCACTATTTCTTGACAATTGTTGTGAAATTGGCAGTTCTTGCTATATTTAGTGATTTCTTCTCCTTGCTTTGTGCTAAGGCTGCAAAATTTGCCTCTGGTTTTTGGTGGGGAAAGAAATCAACACTCCAGAGTTTCCAGGACTCCAAATTCCACCTTGCTCCCAACCTCCCTTTGCCCCAGGGGTGTGGGGGGGAAAACTAAATCTCCTTAAACGCTTGGCAGCAGCTGAGTGAGCCCAGGCAGGCGCAGGTAGGAGTCACTTAAAGCAGGTGAAGGTGACAGGGACATCCCAGGCACGTGCTGTGGCCTCGTGGAAATGGGAAAATAAGGGGAAGGAGGGAGAAGTCTGTGGGGTGTTAAACCATCCCACACCCACCGCAGCCTGAGAGCTGCCCTGGGACAATTACCTCGAGCTGAGTGCATCATCCAGCCGGGAGCTCTTCCCTGCAAAGGCCTCGTTTGCTTTAATTACTCTCATTTGGAAGTCAATTCAGAGCAGCTTTCCTGAAGATGCCTGCCTGGAGCAGCCCTCGAGGAGCTGGAAAACAACGGAAACTGTTTTCAGTTGCATATCAGCCCCCTCAGGCTTGACAGAAAAATAGGGGAAATGCATCAACAAAACACTTTAAAAATGTTTTCTGAAGATGTTTTCCTCCAACTTCTCTTACCCAGGCTTTCAGCACAGTCAACTTCCCAGCCCTGAAGGCTGGAAAAAATCAGAGACCCACCATCATCATCATCATCATCATCATCAAAGGATTTGGGTTGCGAGGGGCCTTCAGAACCATCCAGTTCCCAGCAGGGACACCTTCCACTGTCCCAGGCTGCTCCAAGCGCCATCCAGCCTGGCCAGGGATCCAGGGGCAGCCACAGCTTCTCTGGGCACCCTGTGCCAGGGCCTCACCACCCTCCCAGGGAACAATTCCTTCCCAAAATCCCATCTAACCCTTCCCTCTGACAGTGGGAAGCCACTTGCCCTTGTCCTGTCACTGGAAGCCAGGACAGAAGCCATAAATATTGGATGCTGCTAGTCCAAGGGATTTTTGGTAGCCAGGAGCAGCCTGACTGATGGTCTGCTGTGTTTTCATCCACAGCAGCTCGGGCTACCTAAACAGCGGGAGCCTGTGGTCACAGCAGTTTATTTTGGGAGATCTGGAAGGCACGAGATTTAGAAAAGAGCAGCATACTGACAAGGAGGGGTTGCTGAAATATTTTCCAGCGCTCACTATTTTAAAAATGCTGATGTTTCAGCAAAATGTCACTACGCCAGGAAAGAAACATCAAGAGCAAGCCAGACCTGTCCCCTTCTCTGTTGACCCCCTCCCCCTCTCCAAATTCCTTTGGAGCTGAAGCAGTGACTGCCACTGTCTCTGGCTCTCCCAGGTATAAATTCATCAGGTTTCAGCCACTTCCGAGCCAGACTCTGACAATAAGCTCTGTGTGGCCTTGCAGGTGACCCAGAACGAGCAGCGGAGCAGGGTTTGGATCACAGCTTTTAAATCTTGGCTCTGCTCCTGCCAGCAGCCCTTGTCACCAGCTGATAACCAGAAGCAAAGGGCTGGATGTTTTGCAGTGCCCTGGAACGACAGCCTGTCCTGCGGGCATCTGGGCATCACCTCAGCTTGTTCAAAGCACTCCAAGTCCTCTCCTGGCATGAATGGACACATCCCAATGGTTTTCCTACACAGCAGGAGCTCTGCAGCAGCTCTCCACGGTCCCTTTTTCCCATTTAGGTAAAAACCAGGAGCGGTGGAGCTGTGGTTCGTAATCCTGACTCCGCGCACCAAGCGCGTGCATGGTCCCATGATCCCCAGAGCAGCCAGGATGGAGCCGGGGGTCGGCACTGCCAGGAAGCGGATTTTGGAGGGCTGGCAACGTGCCTGGGGGCACAGCCTTGCTGTCTGAAAGCCTTCTCCCACGCTCCTCCTGGGGAAACAGCCTGCCCGAGGCAGATTCTCACCTCGCCAGCCCAGGGAGGGGAAAGGCACAGACGGCCCCCAGAGCTGGAGCTGCTTGGAGAGCTGGGCATGCCGGCATCTCGTAGGGTTGCAAGGGCTGGAGGGTGGCCCAAGCACCCGATAAACCCAGTGCCAGTCCTCCAGAGGAAGGGAAGTGCTGGGAGCATCTTCCTGTGAGGCTGTGATTCCTGCCAGCCTTCTGTCCCGGCTCCATTTGCCATCAGATGCTCCTGGCCACCAGCAGGAAGATTTTGAAGCCTTGGCATGCGGCTGGGAGAGCCTGGAGTGGGCACAGGCAGCTTGGAACTCACCCTCGCTCTGCAAACAGAGGTGTTTCCCTTTCTCAGAGCTCCCGGCCCTTCCCAGAGCCTTCCTCAGGGTAATTTCCAGGGTCAGAGGGGCTGGGTTTGGGATATGGGGACAGCACACTTCCCTGCATCAGAAACAGGGCAAAAAAGGCAAGAAAAGCAACAAATTAAAATGGTGCTGAGGCCCTGGCACAGGGTGCCCAGAGAAGCTGTGGCTGCCCCTGGATTCCTGGAAGTGTCCAAGGCCAGGCTGGATGGGACTGGGAGCACTCTTGGACAGTGGGAGGTGTCCCTGCCCATGGCAGGGGGTGGAGTCGGATGAGCTTTGAGGTCCATTCCAACCCGGACTATTCTGGGATTCCACGGAAAACAAAGCCTGGCTATTCTGCCACAAAGGCGGGCAGGTGTGGAAATGTGCCCTCCGACCTTTTGGATCACTTCCCTTCTGCGAGGCAGGTGTTGTTTTGTATTCTGCTCCCTCCACCTCCTCGCTCCTGCCCTAGCACAGGGAGAGCTCCTGAAATAGCTGCTCCTGAGCCACTTGATTTCGGATGCAAATCATTGGCATTCTGCAAGAAGAGCTCTCTCTTGGAGAGCTATCCTGCCAGACCCGTTCCAGCTGATTTCCTCACAGAGCTGAAGCCCTTCCCATAAAAACCTCCTGCTGCACACCAGGGTTTGCCCCCTTTCTTTCTTTATCATTCCAAACCCATCCCCCTCCTCATTTGTCTCCTTTTATTTCCCTTCCCTCACATCTGCATTGCTGCAGAGCGCTGTTAATAAGATTTATGGCTGAACATTCTCTGGCATCCAGGTAATTCCGTAGGCACTTGCTCGTCCAGTTTGAAAAGCAAACAGCTCCCCTCACCATTCCCCTTTGGGCTCTGCTTCCTGAATTCCCTCAGACAAACCCTGGGGAAGGTAAATATTTGGTCCTGGCTCCAGAGCTTTAAGGCTCCCCTCTCCTTGGGGGGATGTGGGGAGGTTTAGGGGTGTCCTTTCCCATGCCATGGGTTCACTGAGGACCAGCAGAGCAGGGGAGAGGGGAGAAACAGGAACACCGTGACTCTGCAGGAGACTGGGATCACCAAACCAGAGTAATTCCAGGTGAAAAGATCCCTGCAGGCCGCTGCTCCAAACCCTTGCTCGAAGGTAGGGCCAGCCAGATGCAGTTGCTGTGTCCAGCTGCTGTTTAACCACCTCCGGGGATAAACCAGGTTTTCAGGGAGATGCTGCTTCTCATGGAGGATTTTTTCAGGTTTCCTTTAACTCTGCACAAGCAGGAGGCACTGAGAGCTTGTCCAGGAGTAAATTAAAACTAAGACATCTTATGCCTCCAGCCAGGAAAGCAGAAAATGGGGAAAAATAGTTTCTCCAAGAGTAATTATGCAGCAAAGTGACTGAATGGGGGAGACAGCCAAGGTTAAATCCATGTAATGGATCCTGTGGCAGCAGCACTGCCAGGAAAACCTTTATGGGATTTCACACTGAACAACAAGCAAGGGAAATCCGAGATTCATCTGCTCCAGTGACAGGGAAGTGAGAATTTGCAGATAACAGAGCATGAATGTTTCAAAGAGCTGTGTTCATGAGATCACAGAATGGTTTGGGTTGGAATGGACCTCAAAGCTCATCCCATTCCACCCCTGCCATGGGCAGGGACACCTTCCACTGTCCCAGGTTGCTCCAAGCCCCATCCAACCCGGCTTTGGACACTTCCAGGGATCCAGGGGCAGCCACAGCTTCTCTGGGCACCCTGAGCCAGGGCCTCAGCAGCTCGGAGGGAACAATTCCTTCCCAATATCCCATCCATCCCTGCCCTCTGGCAGTGGGAAGCCATTCCCTGTGTCCTGTCCCTCCATCCTTTGTCCCCAGTCCGTGTCCAGCTCTCCTGTGATGTTTTTCTGCACATGGGTGACATCAAAAGGACCTTTTTTCACCAAACCAGGTTACCCAGCTCCCCAAAGCATGGTGATGATTCACAGGATCACGGTGGTGGGACAGAAACCTCCCCCTTAGCTCCAGATCTTCCTGGAAACATCTCTGTGAAGCAACAGAAGGAAAACCAGTGCCAAAATGTAAGCTGAGAAATCACACAAATCTCTCTCTAATCCATGGGCACAGCCTGGGCCTGCCAGGGGATGGGATATTTATGCCATCTTCCAACAAAGAACAAATTGAAGGGAACTCCATTTTGCACCTTGCAGTTTCTTCTGCCTCTGGCTGCTGGGATATATTTTTATTTTAAGGTTGGCTGTGCTTCCTAGAGGGTGAAGTCTTGTTCCCTGCTCTGCTGTCCAGGGATTCCCATGCACTTTCTCCTCCCTCTCTATGGGCTGCAGACCTTGTGGTATTTACAGGGCATCCTGGGGACACGGTTCAGTGGTTGCACTCGAGCTCAGAGGGCTTTTCCAACCTTAGTGAGGATGCTGTGATCTTGGAAAATCCTGTCAATTTTACACTCTGCCCCTTTGAAGGGTTTGCCCAGAGCAGGCTGGCAGGGGATTATCCATCCCGGAATCTTCCTGCCAGGCCTGCAGCCGGGGATCAGAGGAGCCCACGAGGGATGGCTCGCTCCAGACGGCCCATCTGCAATGCAGTGCCATCAGGGAGTGACTCTGTGGCAGCCCGAGCACTCCACGGGCAGTTTTCCCTTTCATGGAGGGCACTCCCTTGGAACGAGCGCTTGGCAGCAGATGAGTGAGGAATGAGATGGCTGTAATCCCGTAATTTAATTAGAGCTGTGTGGAACTGCCTAACAAAAAGCCCATTTCCTGAGCAGGCTGCAGTGCTGGCTGTCTGGGACCTGAGGTGCTTTCCCACCTCTGAGGTGCTTTCCCACCTCTGCCCTGTCTCCTGTTTTCCCTTCCCATGGGTGTCAGTCTGGGGCTGGGACTCCCCCCAGCTGTTCGCCCTCCTGTTGGGGAACACAGGAGCAATGGGGCGGTCTGGTGGGGAGGGGAAAGGCAGGAGTTCTGGTTTTATCCCACAGAGGCAGGAGGTGGCACTGGAAATCTAAGGTCAGGTCTCCTTCCATATGGGAGAAGTTCCAGGCCTTCTATTTAGCAACCGAGCAAAAAAATGCTGGCCAGGACAAGACAAGGATCTGCTGAGGGAGGATGCTGGGGGGGTCAGATCCCATCTGCCTTCACCCCCTCTCACACCATCCCACGAATCCCAGGAATCTCCTGCAGGATCTCCCCAGCTGCTGGGGAGCGCCAAACAGCCCTCCCTGATTATCCCATGGGGCAGCTCCCACAGGAGCTGCAGAACAAGCTGGGATGGCATAGCCTGAACATCACTTTGGAGCACAATCAGACTTTCTTCCAACTGGCTCAGTGCCCAGCTTCCCCTTCATGGCCTGTGCGTGTCCTTGAGGGTGGGGAGGCCCTGGAAAAGGTTGCCCAGAGAAGCTGGCCCATCCCTGGAAGTGTCCAAGGCCAAGCTGGAAGGAGCTTGGAGCAGCCTCATCTGGTGGAAGGTGGTGGAACATGATGAGCTTTACGGTCTTTTCCAACCCAAACAATGATGAAGGAAAAGGATCTGGGAATGAGAGACCAGCATCCTGAGGGACCATTTGGTAAAGGCAGGAATGCATAAACCCGTCCCTCCGAGAGGAGAGCAGCCTGTTGATACCTCCCCCCTGTATCAGGGAAAAGCTCGTCCTGACCCAAAATCCACATGGGATCAGTTCAGCAGGAGGTTTTGGTCAGATTCTGGCTCGTTCCTGCCCCACGCATTCCCGGGCCACAGCTCCAGGGGCTCAGCCAGACACAAAGCCCCCCTGGTGCAAACAAATTCCTGCACAGCAGCAAAATCCCAGCAGCAAAACGCCTGATTAATAATCACTGGCTCCTCGCCACCCATCCACCAGGCCCAAGCTTGCAGCACTAATCGCTGCCCTATTGTGTTTTTCCCCGATGCTCCAAGGTGAAAGGGAGCTTTGTCCCAGAGCCCTGGGAGAGCCAGGGATGCCTCAAGCTGGCAAGCAGCTCCTCCTGCACCATGCTGACACAAAGCCAGGCCTGGGCATCCCATTCTGCTCCCCAAAGCCTTGGCAAGAACCCCCAGAATTCTGTCTCACTAAAAGTGTCCCTGGTGATGCACTGGAGCCACCCTCTGGAAATGCATCCAGGGGATAACGTTATCCCAGCACCACAGAAACACCCCAGGAAATGTCATTATCCCAATCCCACAGAATGTCCTCAGGAAATGTCTCTACCCCAGTGCCACAGAAATGCCCACAGGAGATGTCACCATCCCGGTGACACCAACAAACACAGCTGCAATCCCGCTCCCCTGGCACAGGAAGAGCCCCAGGACAGCAGTGATGGTGCTCCCCAGCTGTGGCTCGGGGACCAGGCTGCTGCAGGTCCCCAGCCGTTGTCACCCCGGCTCTGAGGAAGGTCCTCTGCAGGCAGCTTCTGACACCAAGGAAATCCCCAGCACTGGGGAATTTGTCACCTCTTCTTCTGAGCTGAAGGCTGCTGGAAAACTGCACCAAGAGCAAAGGTTTCGCTGCTGGACTCCCAAACTTTCCCTGGATGAGATCCAGGCCCAGCCTGGAGGGAGCATTTCTTTGTGGCTCCCTGAGGAATCCCACACGCACACAGTGCTGCCTGGATGTGGTTGAACAGGGATTCCCCTGCTGCAGAGCCCACCTTTTGCTCACCTGCAGCTGCAGGAGGGATCAGAGCCATTCCAGCATTTGAGATCTTCAGAGGAAGCAGAAAAGGCAGAAAGAGATGCTGAAGGCCAGAGGGAGCTGGGGAAACTGAGCTGTAAGAAGTGCTATTTTTGCAAGCAAAAAAAAAAGGAATGGAGTTCCATGAATCCAGGGCCAGCACCACGCTCCCTTGGATCAGGTGTGGTGATGCTCTGGGGCTGTACACGAACCACCCTGTCTCCCACAGCTCAGCCCTGCCCCAGCCTGGAAAATCAGCACCAGGCACAGCCAGCCCCTGCTATTCCAGGGCAAAGCCTGGCAAAGAACTGCTCTCGCGCCATCTCCCTGGATTTCTGGGTCCTCCTGAAGGACCATTATAATTTATAGCACATTTCCCAAAGGATTGCCTTCCTTCCTTTTCAAACTATTTAGGCAAAGAGCAGATAATGGTTGGCTAATCCAGGCAGGAGGAAATTGCTCTTGTTTAGCCAGGGCTCTGAACCTTGGTGAGTTCAGTGGCCTGATCTTGGAAGCAAAGCAAGCCTGGCCAGTGCAGCTGTGGGAAACCACCTCACTGTGTTTTGATCCCACTACTGGTTCCCAAGGGACTCCTGGGGAAAGAGAGACTCTAAGGGTGGCCAGCAGCTCGAACCAAACCCAGATCTCCCCCAGCTGCTCTGCAAAGCACCAGGCAGGGCTCTTCTCACCAGCTTCCTCTTCTGCAGAGAACTTGAGTGTGCAGCTATGCCCAGCAGATGCAGAGCAGCTGCATCTTCCCAGTTCCAAAATCCCCCCAGTCGGCCCTGCAAGCAAAAGTTTTGATCTCATAAAATCAAACAATGATTCTCTTGGAAAGCACCCTGAAGATCATCCAGTGCCCCCCCTGCCATGGGCAGGGACACCTTCCCCTGTCCCAGGCTGCTCCAAGCCCTGTCCAACCTGGCCTGGGACACTTCCAGGGATCCCGGGGCAGCCACAGCTGCTCTGGGCACCCTGTGCCAGGGCCTCTCCACCCTCACAGGGAACAATTCCTCCCCAATATCCCATCTAATCCTGCCCTCTGGCAGTGGAATCCATTCCCTGTGTCCTGTCCCTCCATGCCTTGTCCCCAGTCCCTCTCCAGCTCTCCTGGAGCCCCTTTAGGCCCTGGAAGGGCTCTGAGGTCTCCCATGAGCTTTCTCCTCTCCAGGTGAGCACCCCCAGCTCTCCCAGCCTGGCTCCAGCCCTTGGTGCTGTACTGTAGCTCCACATCCTCCTGCTTTGACCCCAGAGCCAGGGCAGCTCTGCAGGTGAGGTCTCACCTGAGCAGGCCAGAGGGGTAGAATTCCCCCGTTCTGTGCTGCACACAGGATATTTCTGGGCTGCAAATGCCCATGGCTGGGCCCTGCTGAGCTTCCCAACAAGTCCTTCTCCTCAGGGCTGCTCTCCATTCACTCCCCACCCAGCCTGTATTTCTGCTTCTCACTGAGCCATGCAGCAGCAGGCTGTAAATTCCTTTTTCCTGCCATGAAACCAGCAGCAGGAGTGAGAGATGCAGGATTCCCAGCCAAATCCCCTGCGTTCTGTCCCTTCTTCCCTCCTGGAATGCCAGCCAGGTGGAGGAGCGCTGGCCACCAGCCTGGTGGAGCTGAGATGTCCCTTTGCTGGAGTCATCATGGAGCCTTCCTCCACGTGCATTCCTCTCTCCAGGGAATGCAAGGCGAGGAGGGAGTCCAGGAGATGTTACAGCAGCAGCTGGGGACAGAGAAAATGGGATTTATCACCCTGCTCTGCTTCAGGCTTTGGATGACTCAGCTGCTTTGAAACCGAGGGCACTTGGGTCCCTGAACAGCTGCGGTGACTTTGGCACTTGGTGGCCCTCAGCGTTCTCTTGTGAGTGCTGTCCCCTGATGGTAACAGGGGTGGGAATTCAGGTTCATTTCCTAAGGGAAGAAATCCCTCCAGGAACCTGCAGCAGCCATGAGACGGACTCGAGCTCGTGCTCATCCCAGAACCCACTCCTGGGAAAGGCAATCTTGTGAGCAAGTGGTGCCTCTGGAGCCCGCAGCACCTAATTATAAGGGAAGCTGAGGAGAAAGAGGGAAAACAAAAAAGCCCCACCAGGAAAACAAAGGACATTTCTGAGCAATGATTGGTTTGCCACAACTGCACTGCCATGCAGCCTCCAAAACTTCTGGAACAATCCCACTCCTGTGTCATCTTGTGTAGTTTGTGGAGCTGAGCAGCTGCTTTTGGGAGGGATCCTGCACTATCCTGCTCCAGCAGGAAACCAAAGCAGTGGATTTATCCTATCCTTTCCTGCAGGAGGGACAGTCCCGTGGTTTCCGGCAGCAAGGAGGAGGTGTTTATGCACATTTGCAAAGCCCTTCCAGGCCCAGGGAGCAGCCAAACCCACAGGCTGGCAGGGAGGCCTGCCAGGAAATGAACAGACAATCCTCTGGGATGCAGCAGGGCATTGAAAAGGTAAAACGGGAGATCCAAGGAGGGGGCGATGCAGCTGTGGATGGGCTAGGAAAACATGGAGAAGGAGGAGGAAAAGGGAGGCAGTGAAGGGAGCGTGTCAGCACCAAGTAAATGAGGCAGTGACACGGTAATTAGCCTGTCTTTCCCAATGGAAATGTGTTCCCATCAGGAGGATTTCCTTCACAAAGCACCCACCCAGGCCCCGTGTGAGGACCACGAGATGGGCCACTGAGGAGGGCGCTTGGGCAACTGAGCTCCAGCTCTCTGCCCTGGCAGAGCTTTCCTGCAGGAAGCTTTGCACCCCCGAGGGACAGCGCAAGGGCGGGCAGCCAGCCCACCTCGTCAGGTGCCAGGGGGAGGAACAACAATCCTGTCTGAACAAGAAACAGCCGAGGGTTTCCAGGCTTGCCTGCAAGATCTGGGAGGGCGTGCAGGGATGTTGTGACATTCCAGGCTGCAGCAGCGTGGCTAACCTGATATCCATCTTCCTCCTTCACCGGCTCTGACCTCAGCACAGGCAGTGGCTGTGCCTGCTTACCCGGGATGACTAAAGCAAGGTTGGATCCAGCTTTTCCCAGCCCAGGATTGTACACATCCTTTCTCCAAGGAAAGGGCTGGGGAGGTTGTATTTTGCCAGCTCCTCTTTCCCCAAATCAAGCGCAGCGACACCCATGTGAAAAGTCACCTTGTTTTATAGCTGTACAGAGAGGTTGATGTTTTTAATTCCGAGTGTGGCCATCCCATGGCAGGAAGTTACTCTACAGGGCTTCAAAAAGAGGCTGGGAAGATGAAATTACATTGACATTTAATGAGGCAGACAGGGACAGATACAGCCTTAAATTGGGTGCAAAGAAATAGGCCCCTTAATTTTCCATATTCCTCTCATGCTAAAATTCCCTTTATTAAATTAATTCCCTTTTATTAATTTATTATTCCCCTTATTAAATTATTATTCCCTTTAGTGAATTAAATCCCCTTAAAAATTCTCCTTTAGCAGCTGGAAATGCTGTTTTTTATGGGATACCACCAGAAAGTAGCTTCCCGCAGCTACAGGATGCTCAGAAGATGGGAAAGGTTTTTGAGCACTGGGTTTTCACAGCTCCCACCTTCACAAGTCACATCTTAAATACAAGCCAGCCAGCACTGGGGAGTGCTGGGCTGTTGGGTGACCTCCAGAACCATCGGGCTGGACCCTGGTCCCTGTGGGGAATGCACTAAGGGAGAAGAGGAGTCTGGGCAGTGTGCAGGCCAGGGCCAGCCTGGTTGTAAGGCAGCAAATTCCCACTCCAGGGTCTGCTTGGGAAAATGAACTCGGGAAGAGCTCACATCAGACTGGGCCAGAAGTGTCTCCACACATGAGCAAAGGAAGAAGAGCTCCTGGCCAGTGACGGGGTGACAGGAATCCAAGTGACTCAGCTGTGGTGGGTGGGGGCAGTGAGAGAAGGGGATGTGGTCAGGGAGCAGGGCGTGAGTCACCAAGGAAGGGCATCTGCTGATAACAGCTGGATAAACTCGCAGCAGAGACATCAGGTCTGCTCCGGAGAACATCCGAGCTGGAAGCCAAAAGCTGGAGACAGCAATCCTCACAGCCAGGGCAATGGAGAGCTGTGAGAGCCTGGCATGGGCTTTTCCTGCTTAGCAGCTCAGCTGGGGTTCAGGATGAACATTTCCCAACATTTTCCATGGATTTGTGTCTCACATTCCGTGATTTCACCGTTCATCTGGGCTTGGAGGCAGCCTTGTTCTCTGTTATATTCCTGCAACCTCACATCACCACAAGGGACAGACAATTCCTTCCCATCCCACAAGGCACCAGCCCTGCAGACTCCCCTTTGGAGCAGTTCCCTGCAGGAATGCTCTTGGGCAAAAGGCAGGAGCACTGCTGAGACGTGGGACAGCACAAATCACTTTGCACTCTGCTACTGCCCCCTCTCCTCTATCACCCTCAAAACCCCAGCTTTGAGCAGAGATCCCACTGAAGAAAATGAGGGAAAAGGAAAAACACAAACCTTCACCTGGTGGGTTGAAACCTAGGGGTCTCAAAAATGCCCCTGGCAGCAGGTGAGGAACCTCAGGAAGGGACAGGGGCCAACGTGTCCACAGAGGAGACCGAGGCACCGAGGGGGAGAATTCATTGCCAAGTCCTTGGGATGCTGCGGTGCTTTGTGGTGCCCACAAGCCTGGGAGGAGGCCATGGAGAAGCACGCACTGGGGGCAGGATTTCTGCTGGATCCTTTACACACGTTAGTCAGCACTGTGGAGAATACGTGCAGCCAGAGTGGGATCATGTCTGCAGCGCCTAATCCCTGCTTCCCACCAGCATCCAGCTCCCAGCTGCCCCTGCCCGTGGCTGAAATCCTCCTGCAAAGCCGTGCTCCCCTCCCTGGGAGCTGACTAACGAGATGTGTCATGGTCACAAGGCTGCTCCTCTGCACCCACCACTGCTGTGACACTTCCCCTTCAGCTGGGAATTCGGAGAAGCAGTGTCCACGTGGCACAGGAGCCGTGGGGGAAGAGGTGCCTCACTGCAAACAGCAGCTCTATCCCTCTGTGTCCTTGGGGATTCATCCAGATGATTCTGGTGCTGCCCCACAGCACTGCCACGTGCTGGACCCGTCTCTGAGAGGGCACCAGATTAAACAAGGGATGTGCTCTCTGTTGTTCACAGCACCAGGGAGAGGGATCCTCATGGCAGAGGATGAAGATGAGGCCATGGAGACCAACTTTGGCACAGGAACTGGAGAGAGACCAAAACTCCTGAGCATGGGGAAGCCACAAACCACCCAGCTCAGCCAGCAGTGCATGTGGGCACGGGTCAGCTTCCCTGCAGGGAAATGTGATCTCTCCACAATCCCGTGGCAAGGAGGAAGGTATCCATTGCCAGGAGACGGGCTTATAAGCAAGCACAGTCTAGGAAGAGCTCGGGAAACTCAGCTTTCCCCTAATTCCTGTGCCTTGGCATGCAGTCTGACATCTGTGCAGATGTGTCATCCCAAGCACAGAACCCAGGCACTTCCATTGCCAGGAGGTTCCTTTCTGCTCTCCTGTGTCAGGACCTGAAGGGATAAACATGAGGCCTCCTAAAAGTCACGGCCTGCTGACTGCACAGGCACTTTATCCATTCAGGGCAGATTGCAACTCTTGGGTTTTTTTTCCCAAGCCTTGCCTTAAACAGAGGAGTAATCTGTGTCTTGAAGCAGTGCATCCTTCAGCTGTGTATTCTGAAGCACAGCAATCCCCATTTGCTTCCAGAACTTGCTAGTAAACTTTTTCCTAAGAAAAAAACCAAAACACCTCCTTGCTGCTTTTGCCTCTCCCAGTGCCTGAAGTTCTCTACTGGACGTGTTCATTGACCACACAGACCCAGCTACATCCTGATCCTCCCGTCTCAGACTGAATCATGGAATCACAGCATGGTCTGGGTTGGAAGGAACCTTAAAACCGTCCAGTTGAACCCCCTGACATGGGCAGGGGCACCTTCCACTATCCCAAATTGCTCCAAGCCCTGTCCAGCCCTGTCTTGGACACTTCCAGGGATCCAAGGGCAGCCACAGCTGCTCTGGGTAGAGGAGGCTCAGTTACTCTGAAGAATAATCCCATTAAACTCTACACATCAGGAGGGAATTACTTTATGTCAAGCCTGCATTTGCCAAAATGTGCTGTAAATAAACATTTGATTAAGGTAATAACCCTGGTGCAAAAAAAGAGGTTTACATTACCACCTTTTGAGCAGAACACAATATCTGGTGCCTGCATGTTGCACAAATTAGACCCTCCCTCCAACCACTCCGAAGGAGCAGGAATCTCAACTGCACTTTGTGGGAAAGCCCACAGGGCGGAGGGAATTGCCAAGAACTGCTGAGAGCGCACTTCTCACCCCAGAGGCAAAGGGTGAGCAGTCCTGATCCTAAACCTCCTGCACAGAGCGATCCCACCAGCACAGGGGTGCTCCAGCATTACTCCTGACACGGGGAGCACTGAATTACGTGAATTAATTACTCCAGTATTACCCCAACTCCACAGAAACCAGCAGGATCATTTCCTTGCCTAGACAGCCTTAACGATGCTCCTGCGTGGCAGGCTGGGAAGGGAGCAAACAGGGAGATTGCAGGTTTGGGGAGCCCGGCGTCGGAGCCAGCTGAGATGGTTGGAGGAGATGTCCGCGCACGCAGACGAGGGCGGGCACAGATGCCAGTCAGGCTGGCAAAGTGAAACCAGCAGGGTGCAATCACCTCCTCCTCTCCAGCCTCCAGCCTGCTGCAGGCGTGCCCTCACACCAGTGCACTGGTTTTCCAGGCTGGGAATGGCAGCGCTTCCGTGGCGTCTCTGACGGATTCCTTGTTCCACGCCCAGCCCACATTCCCGACCTGGGGCACGATGTCCTAACGCACTGACCTCTGCAAACTGCACCCACAGTCAGCTCTCTAATTCCACCGTCCCACTGTCTGGCCTCCCTCCGTGCTCCTCCACTGGCAGCTTGTTCTCCCCGAGCTACATGCTGGACAAGCTCTAACCAAAGCCTCGGAGGGAGGCAGCAAAACTTCTCTCTCTGCTAAGTCCATCCCCCAGGACTGCACCAGCAGCATCCTCCTGTGCCTCCAGCCATCCTGCAATCAGTTTCTACCCCACTTCCTCTTCCTGTGGAAATTCACAAGGATGAGAGTCCAGCAAATGGGCCAAGTTTTATTAATAGGGATTAAAGAGATGTTGTTAATAGATAAAAGATGCAAACACACTACCTGCATTACATCATCTCGCACTGCTTCTCCTCAAGGTCACTCCACCCTCCCTGCGGGACATCCAGGTCCTTTCCTCCATGCTCTCTGCTGCCTCAGCTGCAGAAGTGATCCATGTGCTCCTCCATGTGAGCCCAGCTGATTAGGAAAGATATTCATGAAGTCAGTTCCAATAATGAAGTCAGTTCCAAACCGCATCCCTGAGAACTTCTGTTCACTTCTGAACACATCCTGTTGTTCATCCTCTTTCCAGCCCACCTGAAATTTCTACAGCAATGCTCAGGTTAGCTGCCTTCATTGAAAAAAAAAAAAAAATCCGTTATCAATAAAAGGCATTTGGCTCCATCTATTCAAGCTTGTGATATCAGTTAGATGTTTATGGAGCTTTTCACTTGCTCAAAACAGTGTTGTAACTCACCTTGACTAAAACCAGTCCTTATGTGTAGGGAGGAGGTCAGAGGAGCCAAAGCCAGGGAGCAGAGGCTCAGATTGGTAGAAGCCATCAGTCCATGGCTTAGGCTGTGGGTGGCAGCACCTCTGTGTAGGTGTCAGCAACGCTGCTGCATTTGGGCAAGAAAATTCCCCATTAATGAGCTTTCTGCTTTTTAAAGATGAGCATGAAGCTGGGTCTGTAAATGGAAAATAAATTAATGGGCCTGAAGATGTGTTTTTGTGTGAAGATCATCTCTGGTGGAACCAACGTCACCCCATCCAAATTAGAACGGGTCCAAAACTCAACTAAAGGTCAAATCTCCCTCATGCTGGCAGTGACGAGCAATAGCATGGATTGCTGTTCCCAAGAGAAAACTAGCCCTGTCCTGCAAGGAAAGGAGAATAATGTGCTTCAGGGAGCAAAAACTAGGATCTTGACTGTTTGGAAGCCAGCAGCGCTGCTTATTTGTGTCCAAGAAGGTGTGGATGTGACACTTGGGGACATGGTTTAGTAGTGGGTTCAGCAGTGCTGGGTTGGACTTGGTGGAATTGTAGGGCTTTTCCAACTTTAATGATTCTGTGATTCCCACAGAACAAGAATTCCTCACCCCAAACCCTCCTAGACTAAATGGTGACATCGAATAGAGGTGTATTTAACTACAGGTGCATTAAAGCCCACAGGCACCACCCAGACCGTGGTTAAAAAAGCTGCCAGGCACAAATCTGTGTGAGCCCACAGAGTCACTGCAGCCATCCCTTGGAAAAGGACAGGGATAAGAGCGTGGGTGGACAGTGCAGGACGGGAGGTTTCACTCAAGAGCAAGCAGGTGCAAGATGTCCTGAGAGAGAATTTTCCAGGAACGCTTCATGGGAAATGAACGCTGCCACCCCAACAGCATCTCAGAGGGGTCACAGCCGGCTCCTTCCTCGGGCACCACTTCCCAACCCCGCCCAGCTCTCAGCAGGGATTCCCGCTGGACACAGAGACACCAACTCAGCATCTTGCATGCCAGAGAGAGCTGATGACCCTTTGAAAATGCCCGCAGTGCTTTGCAGGAGCTCCCTGGGGCGCCGTGCTCCTCGTGAGGCGCCACAGACAAAGCACCAGGAGCGCTCTGCGCCTCACACATCCCACGGACAAACAGCGCATCCCACGGCTGTGATTCACTCACACTCCCTAACCCGGGGAGGTGTGAGTGCTTGGGTGGCTTCCAAGCTCTGCCTATCTGTGCCTCGGCATCAGACCAGACTGGAAATAATTTCTGGAGACGGGGAAGGAGTTGCTCCAGGCAAAATTTTGGTGCATTAAGTGTCTAGTGAAGCCCCGTGAGACACGGAAGCCAAATCAATTAGAAGTCGAGGCCTGATGCCGTTCTTTAGTTTTACGGGAATTTCCACCAACCTGCACTAGGAAAACTGTCTTCCTAGGAGGTGATACAAGAGTCAGGATGGAGGAGAGAACTCCCAAATATTCGAGGTGCCTCAGAGAGGAAGTAGCCTGACCTGCTTTGTTGGATGGTTTTAGAGATGAACAGAGATCACTCCAGCCTAAAGCAGTGCCCAGACCAGAAGACACCACCCCATAAAGATAAGACCCAGGAGGGCAATTCCAGTAGCACAATGCTGGCCTTGGCAGCCTTTCCCTGGGGTTTGAACCAGAGCCCATTTGAGTTGAGGACACAGAGACTGCAGAGGTGACATACTACAAAGCACCCATCTCGTTTGGCATGGGCTTCTGGAGGTGTTGAAACACTCAGTCCCTCCCTCATCCCTTCTAGCACACAATTCCAGAATCCACAGGCTCAGCATCTTTGGCAGCCAAAGGCCAGCATCCGAAAAGGATAACCCACCTTTCCCTGTCCTATCTCCCTGCAAACAGTCTCCACAAACTGCTTGGGATTAATGCAGTGATCTCGACCATCTGCCAGCTGCGGCTCTGGAAGCAGGTGAGGGTTGCAGTGGGTTTGCTGCCAGCACTTTGCTGCGTTCCCACTTGGCCTTGCAGCTCCAGGAGGCTGGGCAGGCTCCCCCTGCCACGAGGGGAATGCTGAACAAGAGAACTGCAGTGCCTCAGCCCAAGCACAGCATGGAGGGCACCCTGTGAATCCCCCGTCCCTGCAGGGCTGGGAACTGTGGGGTCTGCTCCCTGCCAGCGCACAGCAAGGGGACAGGTGACAGCAGGGAAGATGCAGCCACCACGTCCCATGTTTTCACACGGCAGCCATGAGAAAATTCAGTCTTGGCTGAGAGCTCCTTTGGCTGCAGATTGGGCTGACACAAAACCCCAGCTCAGGACTGCAGGAGCCTGAGGGATCGTGGAATTCCAGCATGGTTTGGGTTGGAAGGGACCTTAAAGCCCATCTCATTCCACTGCCTGCCATGGGCAGGGACACCTTCCATGGGCCAGGCTGCTCAGGGCCAGTGCTGGCGGCTACAAGAAGGATCTGTAAATTAGGCCCAAGCTGCTCCCCTCGGGAATCACCGAGGCCTGACAGTGGGATCCCAGCAGCCTGGAAAGGTGGCTGTGCCCTGTGCTCCTGCCACCAGCACCCAACACCTCTCAGAAAGCAGCTCTGACCTCCAGGGAGCCACGATTTATCCCCATTTCCTGAAGAGCAGTTGCTACGGCAACAGAAATGGTTTGCAATGGTTTGCATTTTTAAATGCTTCCTCAAGGACATCCAATAAGGAGGCTGATGATCAGGAGAGCAGAGGGATGGCCCCAGCCCTGAAGAGCAGGTCTGGAGCAAGCCCAGGTGTTCATCCATGTAAGGTACGGATATTCCAGAGTGCAAGAGCCTCCTCTTCACGCTCCCCCTGCAGAGAAGGCTGCTTGCATGTGCATCATGGAAGAGAAGATCCAGGCAGGAAAATTGTTACTGGCAGCTTGACACAAACAGGGAAAAACAACCACAGCCTCACCAAAAAAAAAAAAAAAAAAAAAAAGTCTTTTTCTCTAGAAGGTACTAAAATTGATTCCACTGTTCTTGTTCAAATGGACAAGTTCAGGCAGCACTTGCCAAGTTTCCTTCCCAAAAAAGATTTACAGAGAAAGTCCTCTGAGGGATAATTAACTGGCTGGCAGACAGGAAACAAGGATAAAAATAAGTGGAATATTTTCGCCATGGAAGGAGATTATCAGCGAAATCTCTCCCCATGATTGCACAGCGACTGGCAGATCACAGAGCTGTTCCCAGTCAGCCACTGGGGCATGGGTTTGGATGCCCCCAGTGCAGAAGGGAGAGCTCCCAGGTCATGGAATCACCACAGAATGTTTTGGTTGGAAGGGAAAAGCCCATCCTGTTCTACCCTCTGACACTTCCCAGTACCCCAGGTTGCTCCAAGCCCCATCCAACCTCCAACGTGGAGCACGCCATCTTTTTAAAAAAGAAATTACATAAGGGACACTGTGGTGGATGGGGGGGAGAAAAAAAGCTGCAACCAGCAGGTTTAAACCCAGCATTTATGCTGCTAATTGTTTTTAAATCCCCACGGTGTCCTGAACCTGTTTTGCTCAGGTGAGAGTCACTTGAACACACATGGGATGAAAGCAGATTGTCCGTGTGCCCATCCGTGCAAACCCCAGCTGGAATGCACGGCCTGCATCACACCTGCCTGCCTCTTTCCAGTGTTCACGGATGCCTCCCACCCTGGCAGCTTTGGAATTTTCTCCTGGCTCTCAAACCACGCTGAGCTGGTGCCGAGAGCCTCTCTGAAACCACACTCTGCATACGTGGAGTGCATGGTCTTGCCAAGGGCTCGGTGGCTTTCTGTGCCACTGGCTGAGCCAGTGGTGGCTACAATAATTACAGGGGAGCACATGAACAGCAGGGCAGGCAGAGGGAAGAGACAAACTCAGTGGGAGAGGAGCTACATGTTGTGGAAATTAACAATGCAAACAGAGAGCTGGGCATGGAGATGGCGCGTGGGAAAACCTGCGCAGTCCTGGCTGGAGAGTCACAGCACTGCAAAGGCACCTGGCAGGGGACACTGGTGGCAGTGAAGCCGTGGACAGGCGAGGAGAGGCACGTGGGACAGCTGGACATGCGCAGGAAAAGCACAGCTCAGGCACCAGCATTTGCGTGGAGGAAGAACACATGTGACATAGGAAGGACATGGAGAGAGCCCAGAGGGAACCATGGAGATGCTCCAAGGGTTGGAGACCCTCTGCTCTGGAGCCAGCCTGGGGTGCTGGGGGTGCTCACCCGGAGAGGAAAAGACTCCAAGGGAGACCTTAGAGCCCCTTCCAGAGCCTAAAGGGGCTCCAGGAGAGCTGGAGAGGGACTGGGGACAAGGTGTGGAGTGACAGGACAAGGGGATTCCATTCCCATACCCAGAGGACAGGGATAGATTGGATATTGGGAAGAAATCTTTCCCTGTGAGGCTGGGCAGGCCCTGGCACAGGGTACCCAGAACAGCTGTGGCTGCCCCTGGATCCCTGGAAGTGTCCAAGACCAGGCTGGACAGGGTTTGGATCAACCTGGGATAGTGGAAGGTATCCCTGCCCGTGGCAGGGAGTGGGATGGGATGAGTTTGAGGTCCCTTCCACCCCAAACCCTTCTGGGACTCTGTGATCCCCAAGCCTGACTGTGGAGGAGGCCATGGTGGGAGCTGTGGTTTGGAGTTTTGATCCTGCCAGCCACCTCCACTGAAGCACTGGGAATGTCCCCAAACACTGGTGGCTTGCTGGAGACATTTTTAATTGCTCCCATTTGTTTGATTCCTACTGTTTTCTGGGCTTCCATGGTTTGAAAGCTTCCTTCTTGACCAGCAGCCCTGGTGGCAAACCTTTTTGAAAAAGACCCTTTTGAAGGGGCTGAAGCAGATATTCTCAGTATTGATGTGATTTCAGAGATGAGATTTAAGACCCCAGCAAACATACAATGAGCTCTTGCTAGAGCCTGGGAGCTGTGGGGTTTCCGTCTGGAGCAGGCCTGGTATGGGAGAGAAAAAATCTTCCTCTACCAGTGGAAACTCGAGTGCTACAAGTAAGCAAATTCCACCCTCCAGCCCCCAAAGATCCCCAGCCTCCAAACACACGTGTTTCTTGCTGCCCTGCTGCAAAGCTCCACATCTTCCCTCCTCCCACCCACCGGCTGTCTCTGCTGCAGCTCCCAGCCTTTCCCCAGGGCCTGCTCAGCAAAGCATGCTCTTCCCCAGAAGAGCTTCCCACAAACACTCTCCTCTCTGCTGAGGAATGCTCTGACACGAAAGCTGCTGTTTTCCCAACGTCTTGGAATTATTAAAGAGGGAAAAGCCCTCTAAGATCGCCAAGTCCAGCCTTGCACTGCCAAATTCATGACTTAACCGTGCTACCCAGGCTCTGATTTTTGCCCGGTTTTTGCCTTTCATTCTCCATCTACAAAGAGAGAAGCACTGAAGCAAAAATTTTGCCAGCAGGTCAGTTTTGTGCCTGTGTTGGTAACCCCACACCAGAGATGTTAGTGGAGGTGAAAGGGTTAAGGCAGGCTGGGGACAAAAGCAATGGATTTACTAAATGAAGCAGAAAATCCTACTGTTTTATTTCCTGCCCTTGCTGGAAATAAAAAAGCAAATATTTATTGCTTACTCTCCTCCCAACTTCTATCAAAAGCTCTGCAGGAAATCAAACTGTTCAAATCTGCTTTTCTGGTTACGGTGGTTTCTCACAGGCCAAAGCCCTCTTTGGCCAGCAGCAACCTCTTCTTGTCCCCTCCCTCCACAGCTGGCATGGCAGGGGTTAACACCCATCCTTGATAAAGACTTTTTCCTACCCCTGCCTGGTCCACCTCAGGTTTTCCACCCTTAGAAATGCCCTCAAGGGCGGCCACTCTGAAACTGCCGACTCCTGCAGCCAACAAGTTTCCCCGGCGCCTGCAGGAGAAATGGAGAGTTCATTTTCAAGAAAAAGCAGTGGGATGCCTCGCTCCCTGTGTGTTTCTTCCTCTGCAAAAGCAGCCATATGGCAGCGCTTAACTGCACTCACTGTGCTGGAATGACTTGGCCTTCTGGCTCTCTCCTCCAAGGCTGCCCAACTGTGCAATTGCCACCAAGCTGCCACCTGGCACACGCTGTCCCCCTCCCCGGGCTCCAAAATTCTGCAGGCAGCTTCGGAGTGCTGCAGTTCATCCCCAGTCTCAGATTTAGAGTGGCCGAGCTTGGTGTGAGCAGGGTGTAGACAGGGGAGTTCCTGCTGGTCCCCTCCGGGTCACAGCCTCTGCCATGCTCTGTAAACCAGCATTCAAGGCCAGCCCCTCCTCCTCCTTTTCAGACCCCATCACCTGAATTCTTGTTGTCTCCTTTGGGTTAGGAAGCTTGAGAATGACTTTTCCCCTGTGTGGTGTCTACCCTCTCCAAAAATGAGTGAAATCCCAGGCAGAAAAAGCCAAAAGGAAAACCCAAGAAACCCGATGATGAGTGTAGGGGAACATCAACAATGTCTGGCAGTTCCGTGCCACGCTGTGTCACACCTGATCCCGCGCTCCAGCTCAAAAACCATGGGATGGACACTGTGCTGTCCTCTGCACCAGGAGCACGTCCAAGTGGCCACAGGGTTCCTGGGGAGCAGCTGATGAAGCAGAAGCTGCTCTTCTCCTTTGGGTCACCTCCTGGAGCCAGGCCTGTTGAGAGGAGACTGGTGGAGCACCAGCTGTGGCGCCTCTCACCATGAGATTCTTGGGGTGCTGTGTGCGGGATTGGGAATTGGAGCTGATGATCCTTGTGGGTCCCTTCCAGTTCCGGATATTCTGTGATTCTGTTCCCACCAGCAGAGCCGTGTGTGGAGCAGAAAGATCCAACAGGGACGGTCACAGACCTCAGGAGCTGGAAGCAGCAGGAAAGGGGAGCCTAAAGTGCTCTGAAAATAAATTCAGCCTCAGGAAACATTGTAAGAGAAGGCAGGTGTTAAATCACAACAGCAGATATCTGCCTTAAGCTCTTTTACACAGCAGTGTTAACCATAAAATCCAGGTTTCTGCTTCCCTACTAGAGAGAATAAATACTGGAGCCACTCACCGTTACAGCCCAAGCAGGGAGCAGGGTCTTAGTGGGCTGGAAGGGGAAAACTGAGATTTTACATGGGTGAGCTAAACAGCAATAATATCTCATATTAAAGAAAAAAATCATGTTTGGTGTTAAACTCAATATAGTCAGAAGGTGAGGCTTGCTTCACTGCTAGGAGAGAAGATCCACAGTGGGTTTATCTGCAGCTTGAACAGATCCCAGATTAATCCAGTTCCACTGTCCTGGGGTTCCTGGGCTGGGGTTGTCTGTGCTGCTGCGCCAGCCTGGGCTCTGCCTCGGTGTCTGACACATCCTCCTGCTTTGGAGAGAAGGACACGACTTGGGGGGACCAGAAATGTGCACTAGGCAGCTCCAGCACAACCAGCTCCCTTTTCCCTGGGCTCTGCTTGTCCAGCTGCATTATCAGAGCTCATCACGTTTGTGGGCACACGGTCAGACCACCCAAAGGGAAAGGAGGAACCTCTCCCATGCAGAGGAAAACCACGCTCAGCCCTCTGGAGAGGGAAAGCTCTGCAGGATCCTTGCCAAGCACTGAGCGTGCCACAGGATCAGGGGCTGCTTCCCAGACAATGCAAGGAGAGCACCCATTAATTCAGCTCGCTTTGCACAATGTCTTATTTTTAGTGCTCGTGAGCAGTGCCAGATTGGCAGCATTATAAATAGAAGACTTCTATTTATCCTACAGTCTCGGTAACACCATGCTAAGTCAGTCTTATGACCTCAATAAATCCAGATTAGGTGCTCTCGAGGCTGTGTCACCACAGAAATGACATCTCCTCTGTGTTCAGACACAGCTGGGGGAGCTGCTGCCCCTGTACCCCAGCCTGGTGCCCCCTGATGTGTCATGAGAGCTGTAATCCCACCTTCAGACAGGGAAACCCACCTTCAGACCCCTTAGTCCCATCTAAAAGGTGATTATGTACCTTATGTTTTGGGGATTTGAGGGTTTGCCTCCCAGGACAGGGAGCATCACTCTCTACACCCTGTCCCTGATTCATGGCCAGATGCTGTTCTGGGCAGGGTTCAGTCAGCTGAGCAAATCGTGGTGTCCTTGGCCACATCAGCTGCACCCATGATGGCAAAACACCTGGGCTGGGAGTGAGAGCAGCCTGCTGTTCTGCAAAGGTGGGGGAAAAGGGGTACAGCAGGAAAACCAGTGTAGCTTGAATGAATAAATGATATGCAATAGTAAGATGTTGCTTTTCTAACAAGGTGTCCGTCAATAACTATTAAAACACCAAATCAGAATCACAGAATGCTTGGTGTTGGAAGGGACCTTAAAGATCATCTTATTCTATGGGTAGGGACACCTTCCATTATCCCAAGGTGCTCCAAGCCCCGTCCAGGCTTGAACACTTCCAGGGATCCAGGGGCAGCCACAGCTTCTCTGAGCAACATCAGGGCCTCCCCAGCCTCACAGGGAACAGTTCCTTCCCAATATCCCATCTATCCCTGCCCTCTGGCACTGGGAAGCCATTCCCCCTTGTCCTGTCACTGCAGGCCCTTGTCCAAAGTCCCTCTCCAGCTCCCTTGGAGTCTCTTTAAGCACTGGAAGGGGCTCTACAATCTCCCCGGACTCCTAATAATTCTTTCTCTCTTAAAAAACATCCTCTCCAGTTCCCTTCCATCTGTTTTTTTTTTTCCTTTCAGTGAGTGGTTGCTTCATTTAATCTGTGGCATTATGACAATTCCCAGCATGACAAGCATTTCCTAGAGGTCACACACCTCCCTTTGAACTGGTTGTGCTGGTCCCAGGGACAGGGAATGTTCCTCCTGCAGAGCCCAGCCATCCGGGATGTCTTCTCCCAAAAATGCCACCTAATTCTTCATGCATCCACCTGAGCCCATGGCCTCCTCCAAACCCCAGGCATGCTGCATGCCTGGAGACTGACTGATCTTCCTCCAGGCTCTCAGCCAGGGAAGGGCAAGGGGAAAAGGTCTGGAATCCTCCAGTTACCCTGGAATTACCTACATGGGAACCAGCCAGACCGGCTGCTTTGGTCTCTGCTGGGAGCCCAGGGAGCAAACGCACTGGGAAGCAGAGCATACCAAAGAGCAGAGGAATTCCAGCAGCTGGAGGTTTCTGATCCTTTCATCCTCCAGGAGATTTTTGTCATTTCCAAAGCTGGAAGCCTGCACCAGTACAAGCTGCTTGGCTCGGGCACAGCACTTTGTCTGGTCAGCAGCTGGGCAGGAGGAACGCGCTGGTTTGGGATGAGCGGCCTGCCTGCCCAAGCTGCCCACGAGAGCTGGATTCTCCTGCTCACCTTGCTAGCTATAAAGGCTGACCTGGAAACAGAGACAGGCCACAGTAAAAGAATAAAAAGGGATTTATTGAAAGGATCCAGCTGGGGCCATGCAAGAACCCCTTGAGGCTACACCCAAGCAAGCCAGCAATGGGCCCAAAATGGACACGCGGTCACAAGGCCTCACACTCACAAGGCCTCACACTTTGTATAAGCTCTGGTTCATTAGCATATTGGAGTTAATTGTCTAATTACAGCTTCAGGTTATGAAGCTCCATCCTCTTTTTTCTTTCTCTCTTCACCATTGTTTCCACTCTTGAGCCTAAAATTTGACCTTGGTCCCCAGCTAGGGAGGAATTGTTTTGTCTTCCTACCCTGGGAAGAGAGCTCACCAACCCTTCATANAGAGCTCACCAACGCTTCATATGAAACCCAGAACAAGACATTAAAACAGCCTGGAGTCCAAAAAAATATAAAAGCTAAAACTTAAGGCATCAATCTGACCTAGAATAGGATCTGGAAGAACCCCCCAAAAGTGTGGAAGGATGATTGTGGAAAGGAACAATCTTATTAATTTCTTAATATCCTCAAATAGTTTGGGTTGGAAGGGACTTCAAGTTCATCCAGTTCCACCCCTGCCATGGGCAGGGACACCTCCCACTGTCCCAGGTTGGTCCAAACCCTGTCCAGCCTGGCCTTGGACACTGCCAGGGATCCAGGGGCAGCCACAGCTTCTCTGGGCTCCCTGTTCCAGGGCTCACCACCCTCACAGGGAACAGTTTTCTCTGAATATCCCATCTAAGCCTGCCCTCTGTCAGTGGGAAGCCATTCCCCCTTCAAAGCCTGGATCTGGAACGGCTGCTGGAGAGCCTGGACATTTGGGCTGTGTTTTATGGGCAGCAGAATGGAATTAAAATGCAAAGTGAGACAGGTTGTAAAGGAGAAGGAAATTTAAAAAAAAAGAAAGAAAGAAAGAAAGAAAGAAAGTAATGCATAATTAAATAANAAATAAAACTTAAAAAAAGGAGATAAAACAAGCCAGGCCTTGTGAGTTATTTGCCAAGGTTTAGAGTCACAAACCTGAGCACTGAAACCATCACAGAGTCATCACAGAGCTGCCTGTGCTGCTAAACAGGGTGCTCAGGAGAGGCACTGCGTCCCTCGTGTGCCAGGATGGGATGAGGATCTGGGATGAGGACTGCTGGAAGGCACACGGGTGCTGGAGCTCCCTGGCAGGCGATGATCCCATTTCATGGCAGCTCCAGAGGTTTTAGAATGAGCTCCCTCTGCCTGAAATGAAAGCAGCAGCTTTCAGATGCTTTCAAAAACTCAAAATTAAAAAAAAAAAATTAATAAATAAAGAAGGAAATTTGTTGAAGCGTCTATTTTGGGATTAAAATCTTCAGTCTTTTCAGGACAGAAAGGATATTGTGCTGCATAAGGCAGTGCTTGGGAGGGTGAGGGCCCCATCCAAGGCACCCCAGCTCTCATCCCCCCTTCCCGGAGGCACGGAAGCAGTTTGGTGTCCCAGCACACACTAAGCTCAGCAAGAACACCCCTGTGGCTACAGTGTCACCGAGCCAGAGGAACAGCACAGGCTGTGACACTCAGCTCCTCCCTGCTCCCCACTTGGAAAGGGAAGCGGAATAAGGAGCTGAAGCCACCCAAATAAGCTGTGAATGGTTTGGCAGGAGGGTGGGGTGTCCTGTGGCTTGTTAGCACCCCCACCTGGCCCGTCATCACCGGCTGCCCTTCCAACACAGGTGCAGCTCCCAGGGACACGCTGGCTCCTGCCAGGACAGCAGTTTGTGCCTTGGACCTCCCAGCCCTGGCATCCTCTGCCTGCAGACAGGTCTCCTCCTGTTCGCTCCTGATGTGAGGAACCTCTCACCAGAGGATCCAGAGCTCATTTTCCATGAACTCTGCCTGAGTGGAAGTGCCTTGAGCCTGGAGAAATCTCCTGGACAGCAGGAAGCCCCAGCTCCTGATGGCAGAGCACACTCTGGGGGGTCTGGACCCTACTTGAGCCCATCCAAGGACAAGCAGGGCACTCAGCAGCAGCGCCTGTCCCTCTGCTTCCTGCCACAGAGCCGAGCTCCCCTCGCACCCCAGGGCGCTCCAGAGGGGAGCACGTGGGCTGGAAAGCTGACAGCTAGGCTGGCTTCCCTTGGATCTGCTCCTGAGCTGCCAGCTCAGCCCGACAGAAGGCTGCTTCCTTGTTTATTTCATAATTAAAGTGAAAGGCATCTTCTGGGAAGCCCATTTTCCTCATTTACCAAATGAGGGTACAACAGTCAGTGGTTTGCCCAAAGACTTATGCCTTCAGGATCCTTGGGATCCTTGTGAGGGAGCTGGAGTTCTCTGCTCCACCAGTCCTTCATCACTGAGGCTGAGGATGGCAATCCCGAGGGATGAAGCACAGAGCCCCTGGCAGCAACTGGAAATTACTATTTTTCTGCGCTGGAACTAATTTCAAGCCTAGCTTTCCCAATGCAGTGACCATAAACTGGCTGCAAAGCAGCTCCTCCCGCTCTGAGTTGTCATACTAAAAAAAAAATTAA